>OX424576.1:67637049-68059549 GCA_949152435.1 Gastracanthus pulcherrimus
GATATAATTTATACTCATCTTATCAATTGCAACTACTTTTTTCTTCTTTTCAACGTAGCAGACAAACATCTGCAGCAGTGTACATCAATATTTTCTGGTGCGTGAAGTCCCATGAGTCTTCCTCCTCCTTGAATAACCTGAAATGAAAAAAAAACACAAAAATGAATAAATTGAGTAAACTGTACTTATCATACTAAACTCTTGAGCGACACTTTCACACACTTCATTCAACTGCTTATTTATTTCATCAAAAGCCGATTG
This sequence comes from Gastracanthus pulcherrimus, assembly GCA_949152435.1. Taxonomy (NCBI): domain Eukaryota; kingdom Metazoa; phylum Arthropoda; class Insecta; order Hymenoptera; family Pteromalidae; genus Gastracanthus; species Gastracanthus pulcherrimus. Next base: position 67,637,311 of record OX424576.1, read on the forward strand.
GGCAACTGGCTTACATAGGTCCATAATCCCACAAAAAGTTGAAAGACCAGCGTGTCCATGTCCAAGTGCACGAGCAGACAGCACAGATCTTGTGTTCACTTCATATGCATTTCCGTTGGCTCCTACTTTGTTGCTGGACTTGATCGCTGCTATTTCACCACACTTTGAGCACACAATATCTATTTTGAAACCAAGACCCTTTACACCAGATTCACTTAATTGAACACTGCCATGGCACCGATTACAACACAGAACACTTCTAAGTTTAGAAAATAAAATTGAAGTGTCAATGATTCTGTTTGTTGTATCACTGGTGTCTCTAGCACTAGCTGTATTTTGGAGTTTCCTCGCTGAGCTGGTGGATAGTCTTGGCTTCTTTTGTGAATCTTCCTTTTTTATCTCTTTTAGAAGACATTTTCACTAAACTGATTTACACACATTCACGAATTGTCAAATGCAATTCAAACACTGTATAAGTTCAGTACAATAAAAATATTAGCTGTGTTTAGTAACCGGTGGTTTGTAAACATAAAAGCCAACTGTCAAAAGTAGCAAAAATGTACGGGTAAGGTTTGTCAAAAATTCGATCTGATTTATCGACCTTTATCTCAAACGCATGTAAGTTCAACTATTCACCTGTAGTGGTGCTGAAGGATTCTAGCCTTCAAATTGGTTCCAAATATATTATATTTTATTGCTTTATAACAAAATAAAATAATCAATCAAACATTTAGTTATAAATAATAATAAAATAAATAATAATTGATAAAATACCGAATTTACGCAAAATCGGCAAAAACGCTATCTCAGTATTTATATTGTAACTTTAAAAGGAATTATGATATCTTAAAACGGTTTTCGGGAGCTTATTCTACGGGAAATTTCCTATAAATAAGGTAAAAAACGATTTTTTGACAATTTAAAGGTGGTTTGCCGCCTTAACATGGAAGCCGCAATTAAATGCGGTCAGTAAGAAAGAAAATAGAGCCCTGTATAGTCTGAAAGTATTCCGTTCTTCCACCACGGAGGTACTATGGAAATAGCTGGCACTGGTACTGCCTCACTTAGATTAGTGCTCAGTGATTCTTCTTGACGTGTCAGGGGAGCTTCAGACACGACTACAACGTTTACAGAATTCATGTGTGAGATACATATGTGGTGTTAGGCGTGATGAGCATATCACCTCCTGCAGGGAAGGACTGGGCTGGCTAGGTCTAAAGGTGAGAAGGGAGTATTTTATGGGGCTGTTGCTTTACAAAGCGATTGGTATGCAACAGCCAACATATCTTACTGCTCTTTTTGAAAAAAACCAGGCCAGGACTTCATGTAGGGGTGGTACGAAAGAACTCTCGGCTCTGGGGTTGCGCACCGATGAGGGCCTTTTCTCGTTTAGAGTTGAAGGTGCGCACCTCTGGAACTCGCTCCCAAGCAGTGTGCGGTGTCTGCCATCTTTTTGCAAATTTAAAACGGCGTTAGGCACCTTAAACAAATACACGGTGACGGGAATGCACAGGGGTGAACTTTTTGGATACTGATAAATAAATTGTTTTCGTTCATTCCTGTGTATTCCCAATCTAATCTGATCTATTTTGAGTATTTATTTAGGTTATTTATTTATTTATTTAGGTTATTTATTTATTTAGGTTATTTATTTATTTATTTAGGTTATTTATTTATTTATTTAGGTTATTTATTTATTTATTTAGGTTATTTATTTATTTATTTAGGTTATTTATTTATTTATTTAGGTTATTTATTTATTTATTTAGGTTATTTATTTATTTATTTAGGTTATTTATTTATTTATTTAGGTTATTTATTTATTTATTTAGGTTATTTATTTATTTATTTAGGTTATTTATTTATTTATATAGGTTATTTATTTATTTATATAGGTTAATTATTTATTTATTTAGGTTATTTATTTATTTATTTAGGTTATTTATTTATTTATTTAGGTTATTTATTTATTTATTTAGGTTATTTATTTATTTATTTAGGTTATTTATTTATTTATTTAGGTTATTTATTTATTTATTTAGATTATTTATTTATTTATTTAGGTTATTTATTTATTTATTTAGGTTATTTATTTATTTATTTAGGTTATTTATTTATTTATTTAGGTTATTTATTTATTTATTTAGGTTAGTTATTTATTTATTTAGGTTAGTTATTTATTTATTTAGGTTAGTTATTTATTTATTTAGGTTATTTATTTATTTATTTAGGTTATTTATTTATTTATTTAGGTTATTATTTATTTATTTAGGTTATTTATTTATTTATTTAGGTTATTTATTTATTTATTTAGGTTATTTATTTATTTATTTAGGTTATTTATTTATTTATTTAGGTTATTTATTTATTTATTTAGGTTATTTATTTATTTATTTAGGTTATTTATTTATTTATTTAGGTTATTTATTTATTTATTTAGGTTATTTATTTATTTATTTAGGTTATTTATTTATTTATTTAGGTTATTTATTTATTTATTTAGGTTATTTATTTATTTATTTAGGTTATTTATTTATTTATTTAGGTTATTTATTTATTTATTTAGGTTATTTATTTATTTATTTAGGTTATTTATTTATTTATTTAGGTTATTTATTTATTTATTTAGGTTATTTATTTATTTATTTAGGTTATTTATTTATTTATTTAGGTTATTTATTTATTTATTTAGGTTATTTATTTATTTATTTAGGTTATTTATGTATTTATTTAGGTTATTTATTTATTTATTTAGGTTATTTATTTATTTATTTAGGTTATTTATTTATTTATTTAGGTTATTTATTTATTTATTTAGGTTATTTATTTATTTATTTAGGTTATTTATTTATTTATTTAGGTTAGTTATTTATTTATTTAGGTTATTTATTTATCTATTTAGGTTATTTATTTATTTATTTATTTAGGTTATTTATTTATTTATTTAGGTTATTTATTTAGGTTATTTATTTATTTAGGTTATTTATTTATTTATTTAGGTTATTTATTTATTTATTTAGGTTATTTATTTATTTAGTTAGGTTATTTATTTATTTAGTTAGGTTATTTATTTATTTATTTAGGTTATTTATTTATTTATTTAGGTTATTTATTTATTTATTTAGGTTATTTATTTATTTATTTAGGTTATTTATTTATTTATTTAGGTTATTTATTTATTTATTTAGGTTATTTATTTATTTATTTAGGTTATTTATTTATTTATTTAAGTTATTTATTTATTTATTTAGGTTATTTATTTATTTAGGTTATTTATTTATTTAGGTTATTTATTTATTTATTTAGGTTATTTATTTATTTATTTAGGTTATTTATTTATTTATCTAGGTTATTTATTTATTTATTTATTTAGGTGATTTATTTACTTATTTAGGTTATTTATTTATTTATTTAGGTTATTTATTTATTTATTTAGGTTATTTATTTATTTATTTAGGTTATTTATTTATTTATTTAGGTTATTTATTTATTTATTTAGGTTATTTATTTATTTATTTAGGTTATTTATTTATTTAGGTTATTTATTTATTTATTTAGGTTATTTATTTATTTATTTAGGTTATTTATTTATTTATTTAGGTTTTTTATTTATTTATTTAGGTTATTTATTTATTTATTTAGGTTATTTATTTATTTATTTAGGTTATTTATTTATTTATTTAGGTTATTTATTTATTTATTTAGGTTATTTATTTATTTATTTAGGTTATTTATTTATTTATTTAGGTTATTATTTATTTATTTAGGTTATTTATTTATTTATTTAGGTTATTTATTTATTTGTCTGTCTGTCTGTCTGTCTGTCTGTCTGTCTGTCTGTCTATCTATCTATCTATCTATCTATCTATCTATCTATCTATTTATTTATTTACTTATTTATTTATTTATTTATTTATTTATTTATTTATGTGATAGATCTACCTGCAAATTTGGCGGAGTGTGTGAGTATGTATTCTTTTTATTTTATTTTGTATTGTATTTTGTTATCTTTAATTATATTTGTTCTATTATGTATTGACTATGACTAGTTCAGTATTTTTAGATTTTAAAAACTGTTATATTTTATTTAAGAAACTCTATAATGAATGTTAAGTATAAGATAATGAATGTATTAATTAAATGATATTTTAACTATTTAACTATATGTACATACAATTGTAAGAATTTTCGTCATGGATGAATAAACAGTCTCTCTCTCTCTCTCTCTCTCTCTCTCTCTCTCTCTCTCTCTCTCTCTCTCTCTCTCTCTCTCTCTCTCTCTTTCTCTCTCTCTCTTTCACGTAGCACAATACCTACACTCTAACTAGTGTGCGTGTGTGCATGAGCATATAAAAACTACCTCAACAGTTAACAATTCTATTACATGAATTGGTTTACTGCCAATTGCCCAGCTTGAGTTTGGGTGTTGAGTTCATAAGTGTTTACGATTTTATTATTAATAGTACATTTCGACATGGGTGCGGAAGTAGATTATTTTCCCCGTGTGACGTTTTTCTCCCGAGCGAAACGAGACCTTTGTGATTTTTTTAGTCCTGGAATCCTGTGCCCCTCCTACGGCACGGCGTGGTTGGCGTAGGCCATAATACGGCACTGCCTGGACCTCGTCATCGGCTATTATGACTACCTGGACGCCATATCCGACCAGTATCTACATCTAGACACAAAAAACTACAGAGCGAGCTACCTTGACCTCGTCATCGGCACCTGTAACTACCTGGACACAGTCTCCGACCAGTAGTTATAGCTAGACACCAAAACCTACGGAACACACTACCTGAACCTCATTATAAGCCACCATAACCACCAAGACTAAGCGCGTTACGCTCAGTCCCGTCTTTCAACAGTGCCTAAACTTTTACTGTACAACAATATATTACTTTTTACTACCAACTATATTTTACTTTTGTGAAGTAAAATTTTCTAAGTCCATTTATATATAACTGTATATAAGTATATGCGACTATATATGAGTTGCCTACCAATATACCATATAATTCACTTCGGATACTACTTTTACAACAAAAGCTGTTGGGGTAGTGGTTAAGGTAATGGCTTCATAACTCAGAGATTTTGGGTTCAAATCCCACGCGGGGCAATTTTTTTCTCTTTTTAAAAATTTTCTGTTATAAGAAATACATAAAACATTGCTAATGTTCAATAAAAACTATATTTTATGTTAAATTTGCATAAATTTATTATTTTATTATTAATTTGTTTAATTTAAAATTTGTATACAAGCATATATAATTATATATAATCATCATATATGATTATATATAACTTTATTCTATATACAAGTATATATAAATTATTTATATATGAATATATACGCTTGCGTATAACATTTTTTTACTGGGGAAATGCTATTTTCTCTCAAAGTTTATATTTTGTAAAAAATGTCGATTATCCTATACCTTATTTCAAAGAAACAGTTCGAGTAATCGAGACCTTTAAGATTTAATTTGCGCTTTATTTGTTTTCGTGAATAAGAAAATTAAAAACTATAAATTTAAAAAACCCATCCCCCAAGGAAAATAATTTTTTATTTACAATAAATCTTTAAATAAAACATGCATACCAAATCTGCACCCTAAAATACACCGTGAAACCTGCTACGGTAAGGAACAAATATTTTAATGTATAACAAAACTTTAAACAGTAAAACCATAATGTATGCCTCAGATATAAATGAAACATTTCTTTTGGTAATAAAAAAATATTGTTGAACGAAACGCTATATTTTGTGCTGTCAAGCCCTCCCCCCCCCCCCCCCCCCCCACACACACCCCTACCCCACTTTCCATGTTTTCTTCATGACTTTTCCATTCTCGGAATTAAATATTGTTTTTCGGTAAGTTGAAAATTGATATTTTACATACTTTTAAGACATTTTACCAGGTCCTAGAATGCATATTAAATCTGATAAAATATTATTATGAAGATATATAAAAATTTAGTTACAAAAATAAAAAATATATTTATAATTCACTATAAACGTTTTTCAATCATAGACTCGACAAATTATAAATGTTCTTACCATTTTTGAACTATAACTTTCAGTAATAATTTCTTTTTAGTAAACGCACGGTTTTAATAACTTTTTTTTAGATTATATTAAATAAATTTCATTAAATTGAACAATTAAATTTGCGAAGGTGTAAAAGGATCCCATACGCATTGTTTGCTACGGAAAATATTCAAAACTGTTTTCTGGTTGCAAATAATAACGTAATCCATTAAATCAAAAGGTATAACGAGTCACTTTTTTAAGAAAGTTTGTTTAATCTTGAATATTTGTTCGAAATACAGAAGTCTATAATGCAGATTCCTGTAAAAAATTGATTTTTGAAATAAAACGACTTTTTATGCTCTTCGTTTTTATATAAAAATTATCTAGTTAAATTTTAATAACACTCTATTATTAGACAGATTTAGAAAACAGTTTTAAAAACTGGTCTTTCACCTCCTCTTAAAGTACGGTTTGTAGATAAAATTATAGTTGTGTATTTCACCCAATGATTCTTCTACCGCTAATAGTGAAAGGTCTTAAAATTTAATTTAAAATTACTTATGTAAATTCGAAGGTCATAAAATAGCGTTACTTTCTAAAAAATAATTTATTATGGAAAGAAAGTGATAAAAGAAATCGGTTCAGTATATTACATTTCCTTAAATAAATTATTGAAATCAATTAGTTTTACGATTCTGATGCCAAATTCAAAAAGAGCAGTTTGAAGTAAAATATAAAAAAAATATATATATAGGTAATGAATAAATAAATGATAAATTAATAAATATATATACATATATATATATATATATATATATATATATATATATATATTTATTAATTTATTATTTATTTATTTATTTATACCATAGAACATAATTCTGAAGTCAGTTTTTGGAAATAATAAAACTTTGTAATAATTTGTTTAAAAAGATGTTAAAATAAATTATTTAAATAAATTAATTTTGCAAATCTAATCCAATATTTGAAATCAGCGATCCCAAAAACCATATATACAGCATTTACCTAATTTATTATGTGCTTTATGTTAATTAAAATGTTGCCGCATGACAGAGAGAGCGTGGCTTAGTCGGTAGAGTATAGGACTTTGTATCTAAAGTTCCCTGGTTCAAATCCTACTCCCGGCTATTTTCACTTGGGAGTTTACTCTTAACTTGAGAGTAAAATTCAAATAAAATCTCAATTAAAAGGTGAACACTCAATTTGAATGTAAATACGCAGCATGCTAGTCCACTCTCAAGTTGAGGTTGTGAAACCAGACTAAAGTTGAGAATCTGTAGTTAGGTATTTTTTTGTTGAGTATTTTAAGTTGAAAGTAACATTCAAGTTCAGAGTTAACTCTCAAGATAAAAGTAACGCTTAAGAGTCTTATACTCAACTTGAGTGTTAAATTGCAACCGAAATCACCCTCAAGTTAGGTGTTACTTTGAGATTATGTTGAGTGTTTATTTTTAGTGTAAACACTCAAATATTGAGTGTCTTTTTCGTAAGGGAAAATAATGTTAAAACTGCACAGAAATAGCCTTGTAGAATAAATAAAAAAGAATATATCGGTAAGTACAAAGAAAGTGCGCAGCGGGACCGACGCCCCGTGTAGATGGCGGTACATATATAGGATCTAATCAAAATGTTGAAGTGGGAAAAATAGAATCTGCGACAGGAGGGGAGACTCTGAGAGAGAGAGAGAGGGGGAGAGAGAGAGAGAAAGAGAGAGAGAGAGAGAGAGAGAGAGAGAAGGGGGATAAAAGTAAGCATGTGACTGCACCGGACCAATTTAAATCAATGGGTTTGTCGGTAATCGCATAATAATTACTGGTACACCCCCCGTGACTGTCCATCTGTCGTTAAGAAGAAGTACGATAAATAGGGAAAGAGAGTGCGACAAGTGTTTTCCGACAAAATTTAATATCTCTGTCTCTTTCGCACTTAGTTTATCACCCCACCCACCCCCTTCTCGCTCTCTCTCTCTCTCTCTCTCTCTCTCTCTCTCTCTCTCTTTCTCTAGCTTATAGCAGGTTCTTTCGTAAATGTGCATTACTGAAAAGTTTGCGATCGTTTTCGCTTTTTGAACAAATTTACTGTTTTTCCGCTAGAATCGTATACGCTATGCAGCATTGCAAACCTTTAATATTTACTATTTTTAGTACTTCTAAGATAATAATTAATTACAAAACATTAAATAAAACAATAATTATATAAATTATTAGGGAGTATTTTTGCATAGATTACATTGAATATTCTTCTTTGTTATATGTTTTACAATAAATAATTTTTTTAAAGTAGACGTTTTAAATAAATACCACTGCTAATTCATTGGCACTTAGTTTCAATAAACCTTATTTATTGTTTCAATTATTCTTTCTATTGAATTCAAAAGTGTAGAGTTGATTATGAAACAACCGCTGCCAATTCATTGGCGCTTAGCTTCCTCAAACTAAATTAATTGTTCCAATATGAAATTCTTCGTTATACTAAATTAATTTAAAATTGCTATATCTCTTTCTAATTGATATCTCAGAAAAGGTCTGATTTTTTATCATTGATGGTTTGACCAATGATATTCTTTTATTACAGCAATTTTTTCTATGTGTGCGTAATTTATTAAAATTATTTAAATATTTAAATTATATGTAATCAGATGTTAGTACGTAGATTCACTGAATTGTTAATCATCTATAATTTTTTAATATTAAATAATATGACTTTTTTCGTGTATCACCAAAGAAAGGAGAGAGCCTATCCAAAATTTGTTGTTGTAAAAGATAGGTAATATTATAATATAAGCTGGGTGCGGGTAATGTGGCCTCATACACCAGATCTCGCTGTATGCATTATTCTGAGGCGCTGTAACTCCTGCAGTATATGTATTGTGGCAGTAGATATTGAGAGGCGCAGTGACCCCGATGCTAGTGCCCTCTAATTATAAGATAGTGTCATGTTTACGCGCGAAAGCATCAACACTTTGATTTATTAGCAGTGCATGTATGTAAAGAAACCACTTTTGTCAGCGTGATATGAGCGAAAAAGATCATACGGTACACAAAATTGCACACGCACGGACGCACACACATATGCACGCACACACACACACACACACAGACACATACACTCATACACACACAAACTCACGCACACACACACATACACACACGAACACACACGCACATACACGCACGCACACACACACACAAACTCACGCACACACACACACACATATATACACGCACGCGCATACACACGTCGATACGGACATTTTATAAAAATACATACACACACAGATACACACACACATATGAACACACACGCAAACTCACACACGCACGCACACATATATACACGCACACACGCACACATACGCGACATACACATACACAGACACACACTGACACATACTGACACACACACCCACGCACACACATACGCACACAAACTCACACATACACACGCACGCGCATACACACGCATCAATACGGACATTTAATAAAAATACATACATACACAGATGCACACACGCATATGGACACGCGCGCAAATACACACACGCACACACACACACACACATATGTACGCACGCACACACACACGCACATACATACACACATACATATACACAGCCACACACTGACACACACACATGTCACATACAAAATCACGCACATACACACACCCACATACGCACACACAAATGCACGCACGGACGCACACATACACATACACAGAAACACATACACACGTACACACACACATGCACACACACTCACCATACACAAACGCACCCACCCTTACGACAAAACACCGAAAAAACAGTCAAAATGACACCTAGAAAAACACCGAAATCAACTCCTAAAATAGAGTGTGATTTCGTACGCCCAAATATATATATATATATATATATATATATATATTTATTAATTTATTATTTATTTATTTATTTATACCATAGAACATAATTCTGACGTCAGTTTTTGGAAATAATAAAACTTTGTAATAATTTGTTTAAAAAGATGTTTAAATAAATTATTTAAATAAATTAATGTTGCAAATCTAATCCAATATTTGAAATCAGCAACCCCAAAAACCATATATACAGCATTTACCTAATTTATTATATTATATTTACCTAAATATATATATGTATATATATATATATATATATATATATATATATATATATATATATATATGTGTGTTTGTATATATTTATTTTTTTAAATTTAATTGACTTATACCATACCATTTTGCGGTTGTGAATTCGGATATGCATATTTCAGCGTCAGGTCGATCAAATCCTTATGAAATCTAAGCCTGTCGGTAGAAGACAGTGAAGACATGAAAGGTATAATCATTTTAAAAAACAAATGGTCGCCACCGTCATCCAAGCTCACTTTTCCAACTTTCATCAAATTTTCAACGTTTAACTGGAATTATCCTTTCGGTGGTAGATAGGTGTGGGTACATTAGTTTATATGGAAAGGGGAGGGCGGATTAATGACTTGAAACATTTTTTATTTATAAATAACTAAAAAATTGACCATAGATAACAGTAAAATTGACTGTCATCTTACCGTTACTTGGTTAGATTAACAGCATCACATCCATTAATATATATATATATATATATATATATATATATATATATATATATATATATATATATATATATATATATATATTATATATATATATATATTAATTTATTATTTATTTATTTATTTATACCATAGAACATAATTCTGACGTCAGTTTTTGGAAATAATAAAACTTTGTAATAATTTGTTTAAAAAGATGTTTAAATAAATTATTTAAATAAATTAATGTTGCAAATCTAATCCAATATTTGAAATCAGCAACCCCAAAAACCATATATACAGCATTTACCTAATTTATTATGTATATATATATATATATATATATATATATATATATATATATATATATATATATATATATATATATATATATATATACACATACATACATATTACGTTACACTCAAAAGTATGTTAAAAATATTAGTGTTCTATAAACTATCATATCTTTTTGAAAAAATATTTTCATTTTTCGAAATCTGTACGGTCACTTTAGATAACGATTCTTTATATTCTAAAGAATCATCAATTATTAGGTTCTCTCCATATAAATATACTTTCTTTCTTTACCACCTTAGGTTTATGAAAATCTTCCTAAATTGTATGAAATTTATAACAAATTTTTACTGTAAATTTAAAAGACATTTATTTACGAGTATATAGCAAAAAATTATCTACTTTTTCTCTCTATTTTAACAAAAGAGAGAAATACAGCTATGTATTTACCAAAATGTTATTTTTTATCAGACCATGTCGCTAGAAACTTCCTTAAATGGTGCATATTTTTGTTAAAAAATTATTAATATTCAGAATACAAACGAATTTAAAAAAATGATCAATATGTACCAGTATGACAATATGCATCAGTATGTACATGTCAAAAGGAGTCAAATAACTATCAGAAATTTTTTTTTTTAATCATTGATATAAAATATTTCTTATAAAATATTCATACTGATAGATTTTAGCTACTTTTTATCTGTAAAGAAAGAGGTTAGAATCGAAATGGATTTTTTCATGAGATAATAAAAAGTTGATAATAGCAATGTTTTTAACTCTTGTAAAATAAAATAGTTTTTGAAATATTATCCGTTATAGCCATATACGTCCTCCAGAATACACGTAATTTAAGAAAATGTGAAAAGAAAGACAAGATTCCTACGTTGCCGATTCTATAGTTTTTTATTTTTAAAATAATTAGTAAACTTTTTTACGGTAGACCGACGCGTCAGACTCTTTTTTTATCAATAAATAATGTACAACAAATGTTTCATCGATTTCGTTCATTTTATCGTTAAGAGAATCATTAATTTTGGCAGAAGCTATTCTTGGTCTAACAAGGTTATGTAATTCCTCACGATCCTTTTTCCATGAAGTTCTGTAAGCTTGGCTGTCCTTGAAAGTCTCTTGAATGTTCTCTATGAAGGACCTAAGGTCTCCATTTAACTTTGGGTATGCCTTCTATGTTGTCGCCGTTATTACTCTATTCAGTAGTCTGTGCAGGCTGTCTTCAGTGCCTCTATCGGTGTTGCTTGCATAATCCACTTTGACCACACATCCAGTTTTTCACTCGTGTCGTTAGGTACTGTCACGGCCAAGTGGTTAGCTGCAGTAGCACCATTTTCACTCAATGACGCCTGTGTGTTGCCATTCGCAGAGTCCGCACCAGTCAACACGTTTTGAGTCTATTCCGTACCAATGGCAAGATTCACCTGTTTCTCAGGGAGTACTGCTTGGGATACATCAAAATCTTCATCAACAATTTTAAATGCTTTTGCGGTATTAGACACATAGTACACTAGAATTAGCATTTTACATAATATCAAGTAGTATCCGGATTTTTTTGTAGGAACTTATAGAAAACGTTTCTAAAAGGATATTCCATATACGTGCCACATCTAATTTTTTGACTGGACCTCGTGCGAAATCGCCAAAGTGGGTCAAAACATATTTATGGCTTCTAGTAGTGAACACGAAGCTCGAATCGAATAAAGTTCAGTATGAAACTTGTAGGAATTTCAATATCTACAAAATAAGCCATGGTACGTCAATTTGCATTAAATTTTTGATTAAGGGGAGGATAGGGTTTTCATGCTAAAAAAAACAAATTTTTTGCGAATTTTTTTTAGAGAACTGGGTTGACCAAATTTATTCAAACCTTTCGTATACTTTTAAGCATAATTTCAACAACATTCTCAAATTTTTTCATGCAATTATGTCGGCAAATAAGCCGGTGACGGAGCATTTCCCAAAACGCCTTTTGAAAAAGATGATTTGCGGTGATCACTGTATCTCGGCCAAAATTACCTGTAACCAAAATTTCGGTAAAATTTAATTAAAACATCACTAAATCTTCCCCCCAATGGTTTCCAAATGTATTTTTATTCATTTTTATACGTTTTATAGCAGTTTGAATCAAAAGTTGCAATTTTTAACTAAAATTTTCGTCATTTTGGGGGTGAAAAACACCCTTAATGTACAAAAAAAATTTCATACGAACCGTTGGGGGGAGGTTTATTATACCTAGAAACTGTATACCAAATTTGGTGTAAATCGGTTAAACGGTTCTGAAATGACATTGATCATGGACTTTGGAAAAGTGGTTTCGAGAAAAACGCGTTTAAAGTTTTTAAGTATGAAAAAGTTAAGAAAAAATCTTTTTTTTTTAACTTACACCGAGTCATCGATTCTAGCTCCATAAAGGACATTTCCTGCTGTAACATTGTTATCCTCAGCTTCTTTTTTTTGCAATCTACGCAAAATCCTGGCCTCTTTAGTCTGCTGTTCAGCTTGAAACTCTGCCTTACTTATCCGACAGTTATCTTCCAATCGTGCATAATCGTGCGCGTTTGTCCAACGCTGATACCCATATCGGACAAAAAGGTAAGTAAAGCACCTGCGCCTTCATTGAACGTACTTGCAGCTATATACGATGCCAGATCTACGAGTTGTTTGCTACCAGGTAATTTTTTCGGTGCAACTTTCCAAATCAACTGGTTAAGACTCTCATTGGCGTTTTGGGTAAAACCTCCGACACATCTTTCTAAGAGTTCGTCCTTGCTCAACTCTTCGTAGATTGGTTTTAGAGCTTCAATAACGTCTTGTCGAAGTGGAGAGTATGCATGCTTAAAGTTTTCTACCCCCGTTGTGACTAAAGCTTTTTTATAAGGACACCACGAAGTCTCGCCGCTCGGACACTTTTCATGATGAGGATTTTCGTCTGTCGACTGCTGATGGTAGTAGGTAGCCCAGATGGCATCTTTCATTTTTTGCACCGAATCGCAATTGTGTCTTATAGCTGTTCCATAGTATCTACTTAAATTGTCGATCATTTTTCCGGTGAGTTTTCCCTTACCGCCAAGGACTTTACTCCTACGTTTTTTACCAGCGTTTTTTCCTGTTTTACGACAGTTTCTTCAACAGTATTTTTAACAAGGTCACGCAAACGTTTCCCCATTATTTTTTGCACATGTCCGATTCACTCCTTTTTACTAATAACAAAATCTTTACCATATGGCTGTGCTTTGACTAAATTACCGAACGACTTACTATCTCCGTCTCCAACATAATTACCAATCTTTGCTCCGTACTTCTCTTCGGAGCGGCTGAACATGTCTATTACTGCTCCCACTTCCATATTTCCTGATGGATCCGCGTGGTTTGCTTGGTATTCACCATTATTTACATGCTTTTCATGCCATTCTTCAAACTCAGCCGTATTTAACTTTTTTTCCCATAATTTGCACTGTTAACAATATAAACTGCTAGATTGAATATCAATTACCTTGCCAGTCCAGTAGCCTATCAACGAAGTTACCCCATATAAAAAGCTGTAACCTTGCTTCTGCCAGTTCCCATCTCCCGAAACGGTCAAAACATCAGATTCTGAATTTTCCTTCGTTATTTTTATTTCTTCTTGTGCAGCGGAAAGGAGAAACTTTTCAGCAATAGTTTGTACAGAAGTTGCGATCATGGATATATTACTTAAGTAAGATGTTTTGGATAAAAAGTGACTTCAAATGTCCATTAAGCCGCAGAATTTATTACACCCTGCTAGGCCTAAACCTAATGCACGCATTGTAAAGGCAAATCGAGTATTAATCTCGTAGCGGTGACCAATTTTTTCACTCGACGGTATGTAGCGTGGATTGCAATTGGAGCACTTCACTTGTATCTCAAACCCAAGACCTTCTTTTTTACAACATTGAAACACAACTTTTCCATCGCATTCAACACACTTAACTACACTTGAAATTGAAGAAAATACTTGTAAAAAATCAATAATTCTGAAATGTTTTTCAGTATCTTCTGCTACACTGTCACTCGTATTCAAGTTAATTTTTTTAAATGACGCGCTCTTAGTCGTAACTGTATCGTCGGATTTGTCCATTGGGTTAGGCCTTTTTCTCGGTCTACTGAAATAAATTCTTGAGCTACTCCGCTCCTCTCGTGAAGCTTTTGAATATCTCGGCATTTTATAATTAAAGAAACAATTTCACGAGCACTATTATAAAGTCACTGCGTGGCACGCGATCGAACGAAGGTTCAACGGTCAACTGACGCTTCTCTTTCTTTTCGAAATATAAACACGTATATAGCATGTATATAAGGCTTCAACTGCTTCTCCTTACTAAATATGACCTATTCAAAACATGAAATCGGAACAGAATGATCACAGAGAGAATAAACTGTAAAACTGCTCCTCAGCTGCGCGCTTCGTTTTCGAGCGCCTGCAGCTGCTGCGATTACACTTCGAGGATAGGGAACTAAAAGGTCTATAACTTCTAGAGTTTTGCTCCGATCGATTTGAAATTTTGGGACAACATTCTTAAGATGTTATACTATAAGAAAAAGCAAAAAAAAATCTTTCGAAAGTGCAAAACCCTACCCTGGCCTTAACAAAAGCTACGTTAAAAAACATTTTTAGCGTTTATAAGTTTTGTACTAGCTTATAAAACTGTATTAAATTTATATAGATGTAAAATAATTTAAATTATTATGTTATAACTTCCTTCTTAAAAGAGACGCTGACATTAACAATTAAATTCTTTTATAGCCTCACTGGCTTATTTCCTTAATCAAAAATACAGTACAAAACCTTTAGTTGAGTCACTGGGGCTGTGAAGTCCTCTTTGACGATGGTTTTAAGGAATCACAGCTGTAAAGTGGATAACTATGATCGAGTCTATAGGTGAACACACAAACAGGGTATAGTTGAGTAAAGACTGCCAAGGTAATTGGTTTTTTAATGGCTTACAAAACTTCTGTACTAAATATCTAGATATGAAACAATTTAAATGTTATTGTCTCTTTTAAGGAAAATGTAGGAATTAACAGTTAAATTGTTTTATTTATACAGGTCAAAAATTTCTTAAGCCATCACAAAACTAGCTACCTTGGGTACTTTATTTAGCTATATCCTGTATGCGTGTTCACTTGTAAACCTACTCGCCGTTATCTAGTTTGCCAGTGTGATTTCTGCAAACCACTGTAAAAAGGATCTCTCAGCCCCAGTGACTCAATTAAATGTTTTATACTGTATTTTTGGCTACGGAAATTAGTTACTGTGGTTATGACATCCATTTTCACAAAAGTTTTAAGATATCACAGACATAAACTAGAATACTATGAATGGGTCTCCAGGCAAACAAACGCAAACAAGGTATAGTCGAGTAAAAACAGCTAAGTTTATAAGTTTTGTACTAGCTTATAAAACTGTATTAAATTTATATAGATGTGAAATAATTAAAATTATTATGTTATAACTTCCTTCTTAAAAGAGACGCTGACATTAACAATTAAATTCTTTTATATCTAGAAATTTTGTAGAGTACTTTTGTACGCGTATAAAAAACCAATTACCTTGGCAGTTATTATTTAACTACATCTTGTTTGCGTATGATTGTCTCGAGATCCACTCTTGGTATACAAGTTTTATGTCTATTTTTTTTTAAAACCACTGTGAAAGAGCATCTCGTAGCCTCACTGACTTATTTCCTTAATCAAAAATACAGTACAAAACCTTTAATTGAGTCACTGAGGCTGTGAAGTCCTCTTTGACGATGGTTTTACGAAATCACAGCTATAAAGTGGATAACCATGAGTGAGTCTATAGGTGAACACACAAACAGGGTATAGTTTAGTAAAGAGTGCCAAGGTAATTGGTTTTTTAATGGCTTGCAAAATTTCAGACTTCTACAAATTGAACAATTTAAATGTTAATGTCTACATTTTTTAGGTAGATGAAGGTGCATCATCAGTCAGTTGGAATAGGGCCATTCGTTTGTGTGCAACATTTATTGCAAACAAAATTTAGTAATCTCGCAGTGCAGATAAGTTTTTTTGTTAAAATATACATGAATTAATAAATTCATTTCAATAATAATATGACATATTTTTTAAAAATATATATTGAATTTTTTTATTTTTAACCCACGGCTATTATAGGTCGTGCTAGTAGGAAGAATGTTCGACAACACAATATCGTAAACGAATAAATTGAATTACAAATTATAGTATTGTTATGAAAGATAATAGTGCACAACATACAACAGTATTAATTAATAAATATTAAACTAATATATCCATCCGTAAATGTCCCAACTATACTCTAGCCTATTTTATCAAACATTTATTTACTTTTTTGACTTAAATAAGTATTGATAATAATTACAGAAACTACCTCTTATTATATTACGAGTATTGTGTATACCATTGAAAATTTTGCACGGGTTACATACATAATTCATTATTGTCTTTCAAATGTATTTCTCTTTTTATTACTATATTTTATTACTTTAAAGTAAAGTTTCCATGGGTTACATAAATGCTAACGAATTATATGTTTATTCTTTCTTAAAATAAAAATGATTTTTGATAAATGCTGTGCATTCCTCTGAAGCTTCAATTTTCACTGGTACGGGTTCTTCCTTTACTACTGGTCTTTCAACTTGCTTTCTTTTCTTCGATGGCTCAGTTATATCTATAACCAAACAATCTGAAAATATAATATTATTATTATTATTATTATTATTATATGAACTGAGTTTGGGCTCAGTAGGAGCCCCAGACGCATGGTTTCCCTTGGCGTCCCTCCTTGTCATGCCAGTTACCACCTTGATGTTACCGCCTCCCAGAAAGAAAAGATTCCGGGGGCAGCACTGGCCCTTATCTCCTCGGCTTTCAGAAAGTAGGCTCCCAGTAATCGGCGCCTACTTTCAGACAGCGCTGAATTATATAATAACATAAATAATCTTTCATCTTACAAGTTCTGATATTAATTTATTATTTCCTATAATATTCAAAAAGAAAGCATAATTCTATAGAAAAGTACGAAATTTGTTTACTACTGCTTTATCTGATATGAGATTTATTACTACTCACCATCCTCATCTGATGATAATGTACAAATTGATTCATTCTTATTTTCTTCGACCTTTCGTGATTTTGTCTCCTCCAACTTTCTCTTCTCTGGCTTTTCCTCCTTCAGATTGACCGTTTTCGACTTGTCTGCTTCAAGATAATTAATGAAAAGAAATGATGCTTCCATGCGATACTGTAATTTATTCTTGCTCTCTTCGATTTTAGCGACATGAGGCATCAAACTTAGGAAATGATGATAATCAGCCTGCTCTAACGAGATGATTGAAACATCAAAGCTGTTTACTGTAGCAGACGTTTCTAATGATTTTTTCATGGTTTCATCGTTCCTAATATCATTTGCAGATCCTTCTCTCTGTACATTCATAGACACTTGTTCGTCTATGGATGGTTTCTTAGATTTTAGAAGATCTATGTTGCCAGATGAACATTTACTTTTTTTTTCTATGGTGAACTGCGTAGCTTCATAGTGCGGCCACGTACTTTAAATTGCTTCATCAGCACCAGCACCAGATCTTAAATTTTGTATTTTATGGCTTTCCTTCGTGAACGTAGTACATAGACCTCGCCACTTGTTCCTTACCTTATCTTCTAAAAATACAAACGAATAATTGTTTCACAAATCAAATCAATTTATAAAAGATATTGAATATTCAATATAAGAAAATAAAAAATATACTTACTATCCTTACTACCGAAACCAAAAACCGATGCAACTTCATCCCATTGTTTACTCATAGCATGAGAGTTTTTATACAGTTTACTCTGTTTGTCTCAGAGAATAGGCCTCTCTCGAATGGCCGCGATCAAAATGTCTTCGTTGTCAGTGTCCAACTGAAAGGCCATCCTTGCCGATTTACAAAAGGACAGCTGAGGCATTTTGTCTGACACGAACAATGTTATATACAGCCTTTATTTAATGAACGAAATCGAGGGTATGTCCGATACATATATAACTCGCGGTGCAACTCGCTGAACTGACATGCTCGTCTTTTTTTTCTGCTGGGAAGTCGTAGCTCTTATGGTAAGAACAGAGTTCTACTATACGGCATACATAAGAAGCATGAAAATAAAAATATGTAGACATTTATACTACAAAAATGCGGTTGCTTACTGTTTTTACGAGGGTAGTTCAATAAGTCTTTAGAATAAAGTATAAAAACAATTTTTTTTGGGTAAATTTTTTTTTATTTTTCAACATAATCTCCTTGGAGCTCTATACACTTGGTCAATCGCTTTTTAAATTTTTTTAATCCTTCAGAAAAGTGCGTTTTCGGAAGTTCCTCAAAATAAGCACTTACAGAGGCAATGACGTCTTCGTTGTCCGTAAATCTCTGTCCACCGAGCCATTTTTTCAAGTTTGGAAATAAGAAAAAGTCACTGGGGGCTAAATCTGGTGAATACGGTGGGTGTTCGACCAATTCGAATTTTAGTTCTTCAATTTTAGCCATTGAAACGAAGCATGTGTGAACTCGGGCGTTGTCGTGATGAAAGAGAATTTTTTTTCTCGCCAAATGTGGTCGTTTTTTTTTAATTTCTTCTTTCAGCTGCTCTAATAATGATGCATAATACTCACCAGTAATTGTTTTACCCTTTTCCAAGTAGTCAATAAGTATAATTCCACGTGCATCCCAAAAAACTGTAGCCATAACCTTACCAGCTGACTTTACGGTCTTTGCCTTCTTTGGAGCTGGTTCGCCTGTGGAAATCCACTGTTTGGATTGTTCCTTTGTCTCAGGAGTGTAGTGGTGTATCCATGTTTCATCCACAGTCACAAATCGACGAAAAAATTCCTCAGGATTCCGACTTATGCGCGCCAAAAGAGCCTCAGAGGCGACCACTCTATTGCGTTTATTCTCAGCTGGGAGCAAACGCGGCACCCATCTTGCCGATAGCTTTTTCATGCCTAATTTTTCATGTAGAATTGAAACAACTGCACCTATAGATATCCTTGTGGCCTCAGCTAACTCACGCACTTTTAATCTTCTATCCTTCAACACCATATCGTGGATTTTATTGATGATTTCGGGAGTAGTTGCTTCTACGGGCCTTCCTGAACGTGGTTCGTCACTTATTGATGTACGACCACGCTTAAATTCATTTACCCAGTTATAAACCGTTGCTAAGGCAGGGGCAGATGTGCCATGAACTGAGTCCAATTCATTTTTTATCTCATATGGAGTTAAACCCTTTAAATGAAAATGTTTAATTACCGCTCTGAACTCGTTTTTTTCCATTTTTCTTAACAAGCAATTTTTTTTTTTCAATTGGTTATAAAAACACGTAAACTCAGAAGATGTGAACTGTGACTGCACCATATATCTAGTCGGGAGTGGTGCTGACTGAAAACAGATGATTTGGAGCGATTCGCGCGCCATCTGTTGGTCATTCTAAAGACTTATTGAACTACCCTCGTATCATAATAATAAATGTTTATAAATGTTCAATTACCATATATTTTGTGAAATTTCGCTGAATAACGAAAAATGCGACGCGAGGTGATGCTGTTAATCTAACCAAGTAACGGTAAGATGACAGTCAATTTTACTGTTATCTATGGTCAATTTTTTAGTTATTTATAAATAAAAAATGTTTCAAGTCATTAATCCGCCGTCCCCTTTCCATATAAACTAATGTACCCACACCTATCTACCACCGAAAGGATAGTTCCAGTTAAACGTTGAAAATTTGATGAAAGTTGGAAAAGTGAGCTTGGATGACGATGGCGACCATTTGTTTTTTAAAATGATTATACCTTTCATGTCTTCACTGTCTTCTACCGACAGGCTTAGATTTCATAAGGATTTGATCGACCTGACGCTGAAATATGCATATCCGAATTCACAACCGCAAAATGGTATGGTATAAGTCAATTAAATTTCAAAAAATAAATATATACAAACATATATATATATATGGGTGTGTCTGTCAGCACGCTAGTAAAACTGCAATCATTTTTTCTTAGTTAATGTCTATAGGTATATCTTTAACTATATAGCTATTCGTCTTATTACGGTCTGCCATAATAGCAATGTATTTTTGCGGAACTGGTATCACGCATGGACCCGGTGGCCCGCCGACCGCTATCTGGTGTCCCGATATTCCCGATCAAGCTCGATGTTCACGTTTGGAGGTTAGAGCATATATCGTTGTCGTTGGCCAAGATCAAAAATAAGTGTATTCGCTGTGAGCATGACATGACGCGCGATCTGACTTGCAGCATTAATTTTATGTCTAAAGAGAAGAGACACAAGAAAATCGTATTAAGTTGATTAAATTACTTTCTTCTCAATGACTTTCGAGGTTAGGTCATCTGTACCGAGAATGTATATAGTAATACATTTACGGGTAAACAGTTTGCCACTTTTCGTCGCCATGGGAGCTGGGGTCACTTCATTTATCCCCTCCAAGTAGACCCCCACAGAAAATAATAAATGTTTACCATACAGCTGATACAGCGTGCAGAACGCTTTCCGTGCGCCAAATCGTAGTTTTGCATGATAGAGGTCTAAAAGTTTGTACAGAAGTTTTATAAGCCTACACAAAACTAATAATCTTGGCAGTTTTTATTCAACTATACCTTGTTTGCTTGTTCATCTGCAGACCCACTTTCGGTATTCCAGTTTGTGACTGATTTCTTAAAACCACTGTGAAAGAGTATCTCATAGCCTCACTGACTTATTTTTGCAATAAAGAATACAGTACAAACATATAATTATCTCTCTTGTGGTATAAAAGATTGTCTGACACAGGTGGGAAAGTTGATTTTTTGTGCATGTGACTTTTATGTGAAAATAGTCCAATGTGCTAAAAAGCTGATTTACCAGGTAGTATCAAAAAGTATTATTTCATTAAATTTTTAAATTTATAGGCGTTTGAAATGGAGGATTTAAACGTAACAAGAGACTGCGAAGACTGCAATTGCATTATCGAGATAATTCTAGATCGTGTCAGAAGATTTCAGATACATGAAGTAAATGTTAATCGACAAACTTGTAGCGAGTACTATCATTTATTTCACATTTTAAAAAAATATAATGATAAATTTGTAAAGTATACTCGAATGGAACTAAGTACATTTGAATATATTTTGGCAAAAATTGAAACATCTTTAGAGAAGAATTGATGCAATCTTCACAAGCAGCCTATTATACCTGAGGAAAGATTAGTGATTACTTTGAGGTACGTTTGTTTTATTAATATTGTTGTCATTGAATAAAAAAATGGGATTGTAGTATATCTTATTTAATAAACCGTTACCAATTCATTGTCGCATAGTTTCCTTTAATGTGATTTATTGTTCTGATATGTAATTTTACCACTCTCAAACGCGCAGTCTAAT
Organism: Gastracanthus pulcherrimus; assembly: GCA_949152435.1. NCBI lineage: Eukaryota > Metazoa > Arthropoda > Insecta > Hymenoptera > Pteromalidae > Gastracanthus > Gastracanthus pulcherrimus. The sequence goes on from OX424576.1 coordinate 67,659,674, forward strand.
AGAATTTTGTTATATATAAGTTTAGAGTACAATATATGTTTTAGCGCAATATGACTGTCTAGTCTTTATATTGAAAACGTGATGTAAATTCTTCCATTCTTTCCTAATATCAATATTCTACTAGATTTCATGACTTTGGATTAATTCGAGTCATCAATCTTGATGAATTAACACAATAATCTAATATTTAGTTGTAGTATCGAAACAATACAGTAATAATTATTCATATGATATTATTGCAGAAGTGCAATAGTTATAGCTTAACGAATATTAAGTAGCTAAATAGCCAGCAGAGCATGCAGACTTACTTGGGAATATCATCAGTTCAACACTTAAAATTTTGGTTTTCATTGGCCTTTAGGCTTCAATATCAGATCAGCCAATTTTAGAGATAACAGAATAATAGTAATTTCAACTTAGTTACCATCTTTTTGCATTTTCAAAAACATATTATATCAATAACTTTTTACTGTAAACTTTCACGATCAGCAGTTATTGGAAAAATTAAAATCTTAAAAATTTGAAAATTACAATATAATAGTTTAAACTCTTTTGAATTTTTCAAATAACTTCGAAACTAGGAGTCAAAAGTTATTGACATAATATGTTTTTGGAAAAATCAGAAGATACTAAGGAACTTTAAATTACTCTTATTCGGTTATTTCTAAAATTGTCTGATTTGGTATTTAAGCCTATCGTAAACCAAAATTTTAAGTTTTCAACTTATGATATGTCTAAGTAAGTTTACATGCTCTGCTGGATATGTAGCTAGTTAATTGTTGTTAAACTATAACTATTGCACTTCTGCAATAGTACAATATGAATCTTTATTAATGTATTGTTTTGATACTACAAATAAATATTAGATTATAGTGTTAATGTATCAAGATTCATGATTCGTGTCAATCAAAAATCATCAAATCTAACAAAATATAAATCTTGGGAATAACATCTGTGACACTATATAAATTGTATTTTTCGAATATACAATGTATTCAAAATATATGAAAAGACATATATTTAAAAAAAATTTCATACGTTTTATATGAAAAAATTTCTAAAAATTTTTCAGATTTTTAGCTACTGGATTATTATACAACGATTTGTCCTTCGTATCCCGCATGGACATATCAACAATATGTAATCTGGTGCGTGAAGTAATGAACGTTTTATGGGAAACATTGTGTCCTATACATATGCCGCTACCCACCAAAGAAAAGCTCTTTGACATTGCCCAGGATTTTTATTTACTATGGGATCTGCCGCATTGCATTGGAGCAATCGATGGCAGCCACATACGAATAAAAAAACCTCCGAAATCGGAATCATTGAACTACAATTATAAGAAATTATTTTCTATTGTATTACAAGCCGTTGTCGATGCTCGATATAAATTTATCACGATTGATATCGGTGGTTACGGACGGCAACACGATGCAACCACCTTCAGAAACTCCACGTTTTTCGCAGCATTACAAGACAAAACGATACAAATTCCAGAGGACTATGAACTGCCATATAGCCGAATAATTTTACCATATTCCTTGGTCGGAGATGGTGCATACCCACTAAGCAGAAACTTAATGAAACCAAATCCAGGAAAAAATCTTTCAGAAGAATCAATGTTAGGGATTGTGAGTGAGGTGGTATTTTAAGTAAGAAACAGTTGACATTCTGAGTAAAATAAAAAGGCTTTATTCTTATCGCAACTTCGCACAGATCTGCTCTCTACGAGCTCTAGAGCGGTACTGCCGGAGGCCGGGAGAGCGAACTGGCTCTTTAGTCAGAACGTAGCTTCAGGAGTGGGGGTTTGGCCGAGGCCTGCCAGCGTTGCAAGCGCCGTAAGAGAAGGCTGAGCTTCTAACAATCAAGAATGATTAACCAAAGGTTGTCAAGAGGTCGAAATGTGGTGGAATGTGCCTTCGGACGAATGTGTAAAAAATGGCAAATATTTTATACGACCATTCAACAGTTGCCGGAAACAACAGAATTGATAGTGAAAGCTGCGTGTATTCTAATGAACGTCATTATTGACCTGGAAACCGTTGTCGAACCTGAAGAAAATGTTGAAACTTTAATTGTGAGTGATGATCCCGATGACGAGCATGAGTTCATTGTAGGCAATGGTCAAGAAGTTAGTAATAAACTGACACATTATTTTATGCAACATCCCATGTAAATAAGAAGCAAGAACTACCGAATGGGGTGAATAAACTGATTTAAGTATAGTATTATAAAATATTAACAGTTTTGTAAATACCATCATTTTTTCAGATAATTAAAATAAAAATACATCATGCGATCCATTGCGATCCAGCAACTGCAACAGTTAACGCGCTGCTTCAGTTTGGGTTGATGGATCTGTGCCTATAATGCTGCTTCCGTTGTAGGTTCTCTACAGAAGCAGTTACGTGTCCACCCGAGTTAAGGTGATGCTAAACCCCCTGTCATCGTTAAATACAGGGAACCACTTATTTAATTGAATTCTCAATTTTGAGAAAATGTCTCTCTGAAAAGTTGTCGTTTTTGATTAGGACTATAATGTTTCATAAAGATAATTGCTAAAAATTGAAAATTAAATGAGAAAAGTGGTTCCTCGTATTTGTCGGTGACAGGTGGATTTAGCATCGCCTTAACAGGCTGGTGTGACGACTGTTCAGATTTCCCAACAGCAAGTTCCGGGCTTTCAAGTCTGCACCTCCCACCGCTATATGGCAGCATTATAGACGCTGAATTAGATGCATGTTGATGTCGTTCTATCAAAAATACTCCGCGGTAGTTACTTCAAATTTAATGTTCGAAAAGTTCACGCATGAATAATGGACAATCTGCTATTGTCTGTGTCAAAAGTTATTTTTCGGAGCCGAACTCTTTTTTTATTGGCAAGTGTATGTCTTTATAGCAATTTGTACATTATATTTAGTTGTTCATGAAGAAGTAGGACCGTCGCTAGTCGATATTTCCTTTTTGATATGCGATACGGGCTAAAATTATACATAATCTTTATTGCTCAGTATGACTCCCCCCCCTCCGAGTGTTTCCCAGTATGACCCCTCTTTAACAAGTAGAATAAAACTGAAAGTTATTTAATTAGTTATACTTTTTCTTTCTTTTTCATTTTTTTTTACTTTTTCACATATCGAGTGTACCAGCCAACTGAATATCAGTTATTTCATTTGTAATATGTTAAAATAATAAATAATATAATAATTCATAAATATAATATATTATATTAAATTAATTTCTAAATAAGTTGTCAGTATTAAAAAAAAATATATTTATATGTTAAATTAAACATATTTTTCTAGATAAATTGTTTAATACCTTTTGAATACGTTGTATGTATCATTCTTAATCATTTGACACTTTTTTAAAAACTCAAAATCTTCATTTTTCGTTATTTATTAACAGTTATCTGAGATTATTAACTTTGGCCAAAACTAATTTACTCTGTTGTAAAGGTTCATCCATACAACTAATTCCATTTTGATGGTAGAAAGGTACAGGTACATTAGTTTATATGGAAAGGGGAGGACGGATTAATGACTTGAAACATTTTATATTTATAAATAACTAAAAAATTGACCATAGATAACAGTAAAATTGACTGTCATCTTACCGTTACTTGGTTAGATTAACAGCATCACCTCGCGTCGCATTTTTCGTTATTCAGCGAAATTTCACAAAATATATGGTAATTGAACATTTATAAACATTTATTATTATGATAAAAACAGTAAACAACCGCATTTCTGTAGTATAAATGTCTACAAATTTTTACTTTCATGCTTCTTATGTATGCCGTATAGTGGAACTCTGTTCTTACCATAAGAGTTACGACCTCCCAGCAGAAAAAAAAGACGAGCATGTATGTTCAGCGAGTTGCGCCGGTTCCCGTTATCAGAATAGCACCTGAGTTATATATGTATAGGACATACCCTTGGACTAATACCTGCGGAAGAAAAAAAATAGCACGTGAATCTCGAAGTGCAGCATCTTCTAGAGTGGATTTCGTTCATTAAAAAAAGGCTGTATATAACATTGTTCGTGTCAGACAAAATGCCTCAGCTGTCCTTTTGTAAATCGGCAAGGATGGCCTTTCAGTGGGACACTGACAACGAAGACATTTTGATCGCGGCCATTCGAGAGAGGCCTATTCTCTGGGACAAACAGAGTAAACTGTATAAAAACTCTCACGCTATGAGTAAACAATGGGATGAAGTTGCATCGGTTTTTGGTTTCGATAGTAAGGATAGTAAGTATTATTTTTTATTTTCTTATATTGAATATTCAATATCTTTTATAAATTGATTTGATTTGTGAAACAATTATTCGTTTGTATTTTTAGAAGATAAGGTAAGGAACAAGTGGCGAGGTCTATGTACTACGTTCACGAAGGAAAGCCATAAAATACAAAATTTAAGATCTGGTGCTGGTGCTGATGAAGCAATTAAAAGTACGTGGCCGCACTATGAAGCTACGCAGTTCACCATAGAAAAAAAAGTAAATGTTCATCTGGCAACATAGATCTTCTAAAATCTAAGTAACCATCCATAGACGAACAAGTGTCTATGAATGTACAGGAACGATATTAGGAACGATGAAGCCATGAAAAAATCATTAGAAACGTCTGCTACAGTAAACAGCTTTGAAGTTTCAAACATCTCGTTAGAGCAGGCTGATTATCATCATTTCCTAAGTTTGATGCCTCATGTCGCTAAAATCGAAGAGAGCAAGAATAAATTACAGTATCGCATGGAAGCATCATTTCTTTTGATTAATTATCTTGAAGCAGACAAGTCGAAGACGGTCAATCTGAAGGAGGAAAAGCCAGAGAAGAGAAAGTTGGAGGAGACAAAATCACGAAAGGTCGAAGAAAATAAGAATGAATCAATTTGTACATTATCATCAGATGAGGATGGTGAGTAGTAATAAATCTCATATCAGATAAAGCAGTAGTAAACAAATTTCATACTTTTCTATAGAATTATGCTTTCTTTTTGAATATTATAGGAAATAATAAATTAATATCAGAACTTGTAAGATGAAAGATTATTTATGTTATTATATAATCCAGCGTTGTCTGAAAGTAGGCGCCGATTTCTGGGAGCCTACTTTCTGAAAGCCGAGGAGATAAGGGCCAGTGCTGCCCCCGGAATCTTTTCTTTCTGGGAGGCGGTAACATCAAGGTGGTAACTGGCATGACAAGGAGGGACGCCAAGGGAAACCATGCGTCTGGGGCTCCTACTGAGCCCAAACTCAGTTCATATAATAATAATAATAATAATAATAATATTATATTTTCAGATTGTATGGTTATAGATATAACTGAGCCTTCGAAGAAAAGAAAGCAAGTTGAAAGACCAGTAGTAAAGGAAGAACCCGTACCAGTGAAAATTGAAGCTTCAGAGGAATGCACAGCATTTATCAAAAATCATTTTTATTTTAAGAAAGAATAAACATATAATTCGTTAGTATTTATGTAACCCATGGAAACTTTACTTTAAAGTAATAAAATATAGTAATAAAAAGAGAAATACATTTGAAAGACAATAATGAATTATGTATGTAACCCGTGCAAAATTTTCAATGGTATACACAATACTCGTAATATAATAAGAGGTAGTTTCTGTAATTATTATCAATACTTATTTAAGTCAAAAAAGTAAATAAATGTTTGATAAAATAGGCTAGAGTATAGTTGGGACATTTACGGATGGATATATTAGTTTAATATTTATTAATTAATACTGTTGTATGTTGTGCACTATTATCTTTCATAACAATACTATAATTTGTAATTCAATTTATTCGTTTACGACATTGTGTTGTCGAACATTTTTCCTGCTAGCACGACCTATAATAGCCGTGGGTTAAAAATAAAAAAATTCAATATATATTTTTAAAAAATATGTCATATTTTTATTGAAATGAATTTATTAATTCATGTATATTTTAACAAAAAAACTTATCTGCACTGCGAGATTACTAAATTTTGTTTGCAATAAATGTTGCACACAAACGAATGGCCCTATTCCAACTGACTGATGATGCACCTTCATCTACCTAAAAAATGTAGACATTAACATTTAAATTGTTCAATTTGTAGAAGTCTGAAATTTTGCAAGCCATTAAAAAACCAATTACCTTGGCAGTCTATAAGTGAACACGCAAACAGGATATAGTTAAATAAAAACTGCCAAGGTAACTAGTTTTGTGATGGTTTAAAATTTTTTTGACCTCTAGAAATAAAACAAATTTAATGTTATTTTCTACGTTTTCTTTCAAAGAAATATGTTGACATTAAGATAGATAAAGGAGGCTGACAATAATTGAAATAAAAACAAACACCACACCCAAACACCACACTTCTCTTCAGTCTTCTTCTACAATATACTCTTGTCTACTTGTGCAGAGAAAGTACGGGAGCTATCCAGCTATCGAGGCCCATGAAGCAGCAGAAGTTGACAAGAAACTGCCATCCGTCTTGAACAATGCACCAGCTAAAGGAAACTGGTCTGGTCAAGGTGTCAGAGCTCGTGGCATGCCTCCACTCTTTCTCGAATCATCGCTTACTTGAAAAACACAACAAACAATATAACAGCTATACAATACAATAACTTATTGGAAACAGACTTACCTGAGCAAGCAACCCTGCATGAGCGCTGTAAGAAACACAATTCACACTTTGAAGTAACTTCACAGAAGTGAGGCTGTTTACTCTACCTATCCTCTTCTCGTCGCTGCCAGTCGTCAGTCCATCAAAGAGGAAGTATCGATAGACAGTCTTTGGAGTCCTCTCCACGTCGCAGAGCCAGCTTTGACTAGCCCACCGACGACGTCATCTTCTTGCCCACACGTCAACAACAAGAAACACTGATACTTGAATAACATACAAACACTGCCCTCCTCGCCATGCGCGTACTGCGACGGCCGAACGCTCGCAGTTCGAACCGGCAGCACGCATCGTTTGTCCCGCTCGCGCATACCCACGTGAGCTGGCGACCTAACCTAAGCTAATCCAGATCTAGCTCGCGACCGACTAACCGATCGCAAAAATCACTGATCTTTTTTGTATTCTCAATTTCTTCTATCATTAAAGTACTAATTCGGCGGCGCGGAGAATATTTTGGGGGCTACTAATTAGAAGAAAAATATCGAGCTTGACACATGAAAATTAAATCAAATTAATCAAATGAATAATATAATTTATGATAACTTTTGTTTTTAAATAATCCGTTATTAATTGCAACTTGAACATTTTCAAAGAATAGTTTAAATACAAAAAAGTTATATTTTTCTTTAATCCTTTCAGACCCAATGTACATTAGAATGTACATAGCGGGGAAAACATAAAATAAAAAAATTTTAAAACGCCTCAAAATCTCAGTTTAATCAAACTTACTCATCATGCACGACATTAGGATTATTTTTATGTAATTATTTATGTATATTCACGTAAATAAACATAATTATACATAAATTTGTTGAAAAAAAATTTTTTTTAACCACTTAAATTTCATATTTATACCATAATAAGTCAAAATATATTTAAAAAAGTGGTATATCACCGTTGGATTTAATTAATGTTTGAAAGGGTTAGAGGAAGAAGATATCGGAAACATCTAAATTCTTTAATTTGGGGGAAAAAATTGTAAATGTATGAAGCAGGTTATAATATAAAAAAGAAAACATTTTGCACTATAAGTTTGAGTCAAACTGAACCCCTGTGAAATTAGTCGAAGCAAAAAAACTGTAAAAACAGGTATATATGTAATATTACTATGTGCAAGGAGTTTTGATGGATCAATCTTAAATATTTTTAACATTCATTTTATAGTAAATCTAAAAAATGTATGCAGCCATATTTGTAAAAAAAATTATTGTTATCTATTTAGGCTGCTATCTTGATATTTACAATTTTTTATCTGCAATAAAAAGTAGTATTTTAATACAAACTTGTATTTTTATAATCCGCATTTCAGGATTTAAAAATCAAAACTCTTCATACATTTGTTCAAAATAATTTGAAAAGAGAGCAAAAAATTTTCTAGCCTGGTATACGAAAACCTATTGCGCATACAAGCAGATATTTATTAATAATTTATAAGTATTATATCGCTAAATAAACAATAACATAACTAGAAACATGCACCATACATACTATATAATAGATTCCAGAAATGAAAATTATGCTAGTAAAATACAAGGGTGATCATCACTATTTTGTATCTTTTTACATTCTTTCTACAGTTCCGTCAATAAATTTCTTTTCTTAAATTTATTACAAATTATTCATTTTGAATCTTACTTATTATATATATATGACCGATTTCATCTCAAATCATGCAGGCCGACAGCACCTATCTCTCCGAATCAGCTCAAATTATAGTATATTATTCTACTCGGAAAATAAGCGTATACGTATTTTTTGATTTTTCGATAGCATCAAAATTGCATGTGTTATGCTTTTTTCAAAAATGACTCCTCAAATTTCGTATCTCAAAAATCTAAAACTTTTTTCTTTTTAAATCGTTCTAATTCGTCTTTTTATGGATATTTGAAAATAATTCTGTACATATTCGATGCTGTTGGTGATACTCTTTCGATCTGCCAAGTTCAAAAATTTTTTTACAAAAAATCAAGGATGATATGGCATTTTTTATAAACAAAGAAAAATGCTTTTTTCTCAAAAAAGCCATCTTTTTTTTGACTCAATTTTTTTTATAGATAGCTAGTCTCAATACCTATATGGTCATATACATAACATTTGGAATATTTTTGTTTTTCAAGAGATATAAACGAAATAAGAAAAAAATTTTATGTACCCCTAAGTATAATGATTATACGTATATAGCAGAGCAAGAATCTGTGCATTAGGCGAATACGTGTACGATTATTTATATACGTGTGTGTGTACACCATAGAGGAGTATAACGCATGGTACTAGAATTCTCCGCAAGGTGGCTAAAACTCATCTTTTGCTATCACGTAGATAATGTTAGTAATTTTAGCTTATTTAAGGAACCCGGTCTAGTTATCTTATTATATATAGTATTACTTATACATACTAAGATTTTTCTTGAATTATGGCTGAAATTTATTCAACAAAGAGGCGCAAGTGTCCAAACTTTTTTGGATCACACAAAAAAAACGTATATGATGCCACTGTTAAATTTAGAAAATTGGAGAATTTAGCAGAACTTATTCGACTAAGTTTTCCTAACAAAGCAGTGCAGAGTTCGGATTATATATGCTTCAATTGTTATGAACGCGTTAAAAATATTGAACCAAAGGAAATAATTGATGCGATTCATTCAGACAATTATACTGACTTGGACTGTGATACTGAAGACCATGATTTTCGAGCTAGCACCCCAGAGCGGATTGAGCATTTAAACGAAACCTTAATTTCAAGTTCTTTTGGTAATGTTTCGCCTCTTAAAAGGAAGAGAGGTATTGATGATTCATCTGTACAAAGATACATTATTAGAAAAAAATCAGAACTAGTATCTTCATTCTCATCTGCAACTAGCTCAAAATTGTCAGAAGCATACAATGTTTGCATTGATGAATCACATGATGATTTGACTCAATGCTTCTGCAATGAATGGCTCAATAACTTGCGAGTAGCGCTTGAAAATTGTGATAGTATCAATGAGAAAATTAGAATTTTAACGTTGCTTCCTTCGTCATTAACAAAATCTAGTATTTTATCAGCATTTCCCGAAGTAACTGTTTATATGATTGACAAAGCAAGAATGCTTGTAATAACTAAGCGAATATATTCTGAACCTGACGCGTATACTGCTCATCCATTGGACGAAAAGTCTACGAAAATTGCCATGGAATATTTTCTAAACGATGACTTTAACTGTACACGTCAAAGCCCTAATAAATGTGATGCTGTGACTGTTCAACAAAATGGAAAAAAAGAAAAAAAAATAAAACGTTATTTGACACGCAGTTTAAAAGAGGCGTATAAACTATTCAAACAAGAAACCCCAGACATAAAAATCGGTATAACAAAGTTTTATACATTAAAACCAAAGTTTGTTATGTTGAGCCCGTCGAAGGAAGTGTATCTGTGCATTTACTGTGCAAATTTTGATTTATACGTTAATAGTCTAAATAATTTCCTAGGAGGCAAACATTCAGACCTCGATAGAGTTCGTTCTACACTTTTATCGGCAATTGTTTGCTCCAATTTGTCCGATAAGTGTCTTTTTCAAGAATGTACTTTATGCCCAGGTTCTGAAAATATCAACCTAAGTTTGTTTGGATTAGAGACAACTAATGAACATGAGGAGATTGTTTTTGCTATGTGGAAAAATGGCCATCTTGTGAAGAAAAGATTAACAATCTCCAATTTTTTTAGCGATCTTTCTTCTTGGACAGTCAAAACAAGCGTTCATTTAAATATTAAAAATATACAAAGAAAAACTATAAAAGAAGAGAAAGAAATAGCTGCAGCTAACTCAGGTCATCAAGTACTGCATGGTGATTTTGCTGAAAATTGGGCAGTGATTCACAGTAACCCTATTCAAGGTACTCACTGGGTTAATCAACAGGTCTCTATTTTCACAGTAGTTTGTTATCAAGGAAAACTAACAAAAACTTTTGTTGTCATCAGTGATGGTAGAAAACACGATTCTGCCCATGCCTTGTTAGCAATCGAAAAAATAATTGATTCGATGAAAAATGATTCAACCGATTTAATAGATCAAATATCGATTATAACAGATGGAGCAGCAAGCCACTTTAAAAATCGATTTCAATTGTATGAAATGAAAAATGCTTCCATCAATAAAAAATGGTTGTTTTCAGCTACAGGTCACGGGAAAGGTGCATGTGATGCTGTTGGCGGACTAGTCAAACACTATGCAACTAGACATAATCTTCAGAACAGTCATATTGAATCAATACAAGATGCCAATGCTTTTGTAACAAAAGTTCAATCTTATACTAATAACATTAAACTAATCTTACTACCAAAAGAAGATATTGAAGTTTTTAGACAAAATAAAATAAAAGAGTGGCTTAAGGCTCCTAAATATAACGGCATTCAGAAAACCCATGTATGGAAAGTAAATGTAGGTAAAAAGAAAAAATCTTATACAGGTAGAATTGCTCTTCATTCTTTAACAAAATTGTTAAATGAAGAGAAACAGAAGAAGAAGAAAATCAACTCAAAGAATCGTGTTAGCAGGAAAGTTAGAAAAAGCAATAAAATGTCTAAAAATCATAAAAAAGGGAAAAATACATAGGATTTTTTCTTGCACGACAGTGCTATGGGGGAACATAAATTTTTTTTCTTATTTCGTCTATATCTCTTAAAAAACAAAAATATTCCAAATGTCATGTATATGACCATATAGGTATTGGGACTAGCTATCTATAAAAAAAAATTGAGTAAAAAAAAAGATGGCTTTTTTGAGAAAAAAACATTTTTCTTTGTTTATAAAAAATGCCATATCATCCTTGATTTTTAGTAAAAAAATTTTTGAACTTGGCAGATCGAAAGAGTATCACCAACAGCATCGAATATGTACAGAATTATTTTCAAATATCCATAAAAAGACAAATTAGAACGATTTAAAAAGAAAAAAGTTTTCGATTTTTGAGAAACGAAATTTGAGGAGTCATTTTTGAAAAAAGCATAACACATGCAATTTTGATGCTATCGAAAAATAAAAAAAATACGTATACGCTTATTTTCCGAGCAGAATAATATACTATAATTTGAGCTGATTCGGAGAGATAGGTGCTGTCGACCCGCATGATTTGAGATGAAATCGGTCATATATATATATATATATATATGTATATATATATATATATATATATATATATATATATATATATATATATATATATATATATATATATATATATATATATATATATAGATAAAATGAAATCCTAAAACGTTAGAAATTGTTTTCTGTTTGCAACCCCCTTACAACCCGTGGCATGGGGGTAGCGGAAATATGATTTTGCTAAATGTTTTTTTGTAGCTATATTAGGGGCTAATTGAAAAGATTGCACAAAGAATTTCACAGATAATATGAAATCTTAACGAGTTAGAATTTGTTTTCTGTTTCCAACCCCCTTACAACCCCTGCCACGGGGGTAGCAGAAATATCTTTTGGCTCAACCTCTATTTGTAGATATATATGGGCTAATGAAAAGATTCCACAAAAAATTTCACAGATAAAATGATATTTTAACTAGATGGAATTTTTTTTCTGTTTCCAACCCCCTTCCAGCCTCTGCCATGGGGGTAGCGGACACAGGATTTGACTGAAACTTTTTTTTATACGTATATTAAAGGCGAGTGAAAAGATCCCAGAAAGAATTTAAAGGATAAAATGAAATCCTAACGAGTTAGAATTTGTTTTCTTATTCCAACCCCCTTCCAATCCCTACCACGAGGTAGCGGAAATACGATTTGGCTGAAACTTTTTTTATAGGTATATTTCGGGCTAATGAATAAATTCCGAAAAGAATTTCACAGATAAAATGAAATTCTAACCTGTTAGAATTTTTTTTCTCTTTTCAACCACCTTCCTACCCCTGCCAGGGGCGTAGCGGACACAGGATTTGGCTAAAACATTTTATTATATGTATATTAGGGGTAATGAAAAGATCCCAGAGACAATTTCGCATATAAAATGAAATCCTAACGAGTTAGAATTGGTTTTCTGATTCCAAGCCTCTTCCAACCCCTCCCACTGGGGTAGCGGAAATACGATTTAACTGAAACTTTTTTGTAGATAGATTTGGGGCTAATGAAAAGATTCCTGAAAGAATTTCAGACATAAAATGAAACCCTAAAGCATTAGAATTTGTTTTCTGTTTTCAACCACCTTCCTACCCCTGCCAGGGGCGTAGCGGACACAGGATTTGGCTAAAACATTTTATTATATGTATATTAGGGGCTAATGAAAAGATCCCAGAGACAATTTCGCATATAAAATGAAATCCTAACGAGTTAGAATTGGTTTTCTGATTCCAAGCCTCTTCCAACCGCTCCGACTGGGGTAGCGGAAATACGATTTAACTGAAACTTTTTTTGTAGATAGATTTGGGGCTAATGAAAAGATTCCTGAAAGAATTTCAGATGTAAAATGAAATCCTAAAGCATTAGAATTTGTTTTCTGTTTCCAACCCCCTTCCAACCCCTGCCACGAGGTAGCGGACATACGATTTCGCTAAACTTTCGTTTTGTAGATATAGTTGGGGCTAATAAATAATTTCCATAAAGAATTTCGCAGATAAAATGAATTCCTGACGAAATAGAATATTTTTTCTGTTTCCAACCCCCTCCGAGTCCCTGCTATGGGGGTAGCGGACACAGGATTTGGCTGAAACGTTTTTTTATATGTATATTAGGGGCGAGTGAAAAGATTCCAGAAAGAAATTCAAAGATGAAACAAAATCGTAACTAGTTAAAATTTTTGTTCTGTTTTCACCCTTCTTCCAACCTCTGCCACGTGGTAGCAGACATAAGATTCGGATCAAGCTTTTTTTATAGGCATATTTGGGGCTAATGAAAAGATTCCACGAAGAATTTCAGAGATAACATAAAAATCCTAGAGAGATAGAATTTGTTTTCTGTTTCCAACCCCCTTACAACCCCTGTCACATGGGTATCAGACATATCTTTTGGCTCAACCTTTTTTTGCCAATAAAAAGATTCCATAAAGAATTTGACTGATAAAATGAAGTCCTAAAGAGTTAGAATTATTTTCTGTTTACAACTCCCTTCCAACCCCTGCCACGGGGTAGCGGACATAAGATTCGGCTGAAACTTTTTTTGTAGGTATATTTGCAGTTAATGAAAAGATTCCACAAAATATTTCACGGATAAAAAGAAATGCTAACGTGTTAGATTTTTGCCAACCTAAATCACTCTATACTGTGTATTCACACCCGCATAAAGTATCAAATGCTGAAATATGTAGGTACTATTATTAAGATAATTTTTTATATTAAACAGAGAAATTCTAAAGAGAGCAATTTAGTTTCCTAGTTTATAAGTACTTGTGCAGACATAACAGTAATCATTAACAAGACATTGATAGCATGCCTGCAATGACTGTTATTCTGGATATCGAATTCAAAATTCATTATGCGCAGTGAATTTTTCTCAATGTAATTAAACTTCAGATAATATTTATACATACGAAATTAACAATCATATCAAAACTATCCTGTAGATGTTTAATTACTGTCCTGAAATAGTAAAGAATTTCTAAAGAAATAATTCTTCTCACGTACTGATTAAAAATTAAAAGTGGGTACTTATCTGACTTTGAAATCCTTGAACAACTTTAATAGTTTTGATAATTTCAACATGTTGACAATTTAACGCGGGGACAGATGTCCACAGTGAGAGAAAAGCATAATTTGTGTTAGCGTTAACTTCTGAAATAATAAAGAAACAAGTTTAAAAAATACAATTATAAATCAAAGAATTTATATACAAATAATTAAAACAATTATTATTCCACAAAAGTAAACAATTTTTTTAAGTGACACGTAAAGTCATTGAAGAAGGTGTTATCCGGAAAGCATCATATATCATCAATCTCATGTTAAATTGAATAAACACAATTCTTCATGCACCAAATAACTATATTTGAAAACATAATATCTTTTTACGTAGAATATTTAAAAAAATTTGATATTACTGGTAATTTATAAAAAGTCATACAATAATATTTTGTTTTATCACTTGGAAAAATTGAAAAGTATCAAAACAAATTGTTCTTGTATCGTATTGATTAATACGATTCCTTATTTATAAATGCTATATTAATTACTTTCAAACCTAATTCTAAATCTTTTGTTAAATAAATAAGAACTGTAACAACTTTATTAATAAAAATCTAGCACATATCTATCTATCACACCATATAAACAGTTAAAACAATTTTTTTTCCACAAAAATGCACATTTTTTCCACAATGCCTTAACTTTATTAATAAAAATCTAGCACATATCTATCTATCACACCATATAAACAGTTAAAACAATTTTTTTTTCCACAAAAATGCACATTCTTTTCCACAATGCCTTAACTTTATTAATAAAAATCTAGACCATATCGATCTATCACACCATATAAACAGTTAAAACAATTTTTTTTCAAAAAATATTTCTAGATCAAAAATATGGAACGGATTATTTTCAAAAACTCATTCGCTTATGCGCATCTTTTAGATTTTTAGGTTATGTTTGATCCTCTCCCATTTCTACGGGTCACCGTAATTTTAAGAAGCACAAAACTCTTTTTTTTATCTTGAAAAGAACCTTCAATTTCTTTTTTGAAAACTTTAAAAAAGTCAAGTGTGACCAGTGTTACAGCTGTTTTAAGTTTACGCTTTTTAAAAATTCGCTAAGTCGGCATCCCTGTAACTTTTTTCTCGAAACTCGAAATATCGCGAAAATTTCAGGAAAAGATAGCTCTTTTTATACTACAAACATCTAAAAAATTTCAATCTTGGGATATCTTTCATGCATGAGCTGCAACGTTATCAAATTACCCATTTTTTGATAAATATCGTATCTACGTATGTATAGACTGAGGGCAAACTAGGATATCAATGTTAATATATATGGGTCATTCCTGTCGCAATTTTTCAGCTAGGAGCGCAAATCGTCGTCAACTTGCGATCCCCCATTTGGCCACCTAAATCTTATGGGAATTTTGAATTCAGCGTAACTTTTCATCGAAATATCCTCAAAGATGCTTTATCCACTCAAATTGAAGGTTTCAATGTCAGATATATTTTGGACATACACAAACTTGTCGGTAGTGTAATATGTTACGTAGATTACGTCTGACTTCAATAGTATGATGTTTACTTTAGGTGAAAAAAGCAAGGTGAAAAAAAATTCACAGTTATGATATAAATTCGATACACAACACCAAACCAAAATTATTGCTTTCTAGGATGTTTGAGCTATATTTTCTGAAAGTTAGAGCTTAAAAGGAGCTCAGAGAAAAAAGTTACAGTGGTACCAATTTAACGATTTTCAAAAAAGTACCTATTTTGCAGAGGCTATATCTTTAGCTATAATTTCATAAAATGACAAGCAATCGAACATAACCCGAGAAATACAAAATTTTAGATTTCTATTCAGCTCCGCGGGGGTGACCCATTGAGATATCAATGGGGTCTAGTATTTTTTTCCTTAAAGTTTGTAAAAGGACGTAGAAATCCGTTTTCGGTACGTTCTAATTGATAATAATGGGAGACTGTAAAATTTTCTTATAAAATGCCGGTTTTGGTAATTTTTGAAAGTACAAAATACTCTTTAAGGACTGAAAATTTTTGTTTGTGCTTCTCCTCGTACTTACTTTCATATAACAAATCGGTGACCCATATGCCCCCCCCCCCCCTCACACCCTGTTTTATAGAAAAGTACGGGAATGACCCATATATATATATATATATATATATATATATATGGGTCATTCCCGTACTTTTCTATAAAACAGGGTGTGAGGGGGGGGGGCATATGGGTCACCGATTTGTTATATGAAAGTAAGTACGAGGAGAAGCACAAACAAAAATTTTCAGTCCTTAAAGAGTATTTTGTACTTTCAAAAATTACCAAAACCGGCATTTTATAAGAAAATTTTACAGTCTCCCATTATTATCAATTAGAACGTACCGAAAACGGATTTCTATATTATATTTCTATTATATTTATATTATATATAGATTTCTATATATATATATATATATATATATATATATATATATATATATATATATATATATATATATATATATATATATATATATTAATATTAATATCCCAGTTTGTCCTCAGTCTATACATATGTTGATATGGATATTGTAACGGAGAGAAATAGACGCGGTGCGTGGGGTTCGTCGCGTGTCCTACTCGGCATAGTTAAGTGTCGAGTCTCGATGAGGTTGGAACGTTCGAGAGAAAAGACAAAGGATAGGGTTGATGTTCGTTTATTAGTCGACTCGGAGAGAGAGGTGTCTGTCGCGATCTGCTCGTGTGCTTACAGATTCGCGGGTCCTCTCCAACTCCCTGTGCGCGTCTGTCCAGAGACGCGCTCATCTCTCGCGCGAGAAGTTACGCGAGATAAGAATTGTCCGTGTCAGCGCTTTGCGCTGCTCTCAGCAGACATGAGATCCTCATGTCTGTGTGACAACGTACGCTAATGTGCGTACGTGACACGTACATGGGGCCGCGCCACTGCCTCAGTGGCTCTATGACGTGTGTGTGTACTGTAATGTTGTGTGTTAGATAATCGCTGTGTACAAAAGTATGTGCGTCTCTCTCTCCTTTCCTTCATTTACATTGTCGATTTGATTATACTATATTTAGATTATACATTATTTTGATTATAAAATTTTATATGTGCAATTATTTTACTTTTGATATAGTTCATGACATTTGTTGTTGTAATATAATTTTAATAATAATAATACACAATCCACTCATATCCCATTCTATAGTGTACTAATTATTTTGATAGTTACTAAGTGTGGCTAATTTATTATATAAAATTGGATACATATCTTTTTGCTATTGATAGTCTACTCGAAATTCTAATCAACCAAAGTACCAAAATACAAAATGCAAGGATAATAGAGAATAACTGTACTGATGTTACCGAATAAAATTTCATGAGAACTGCCCAGACAAGTTAATTTCGTTAATGTTATAGAATAAGATTTTCATAAAACTTATTTATAGAAGTTAATTGTATCGATATTCGAAAATACAAAAATATTTAGCTGCAACATTCATACTTGCATACTACATGCCCTCTCATCACTCCTTGTGCATACAGAACGAAATAGCACGCGCGCACTAATTTCACTGCACTGCACTTGTCTTCCGGCATCTTGATAAGGCGGAAGCTTGCGTCGCGCCGGTCAATGGCCCTGGCGCTCCGTCGTTCGTGTATGATGACTTCGTTTTTTCTTTAGGCAAGCTTGTTGATGTTTGTATAATAAATGATTCACTTCTCATTTTGATGTGCTCTTTGTAGCTCTGCCAATACTTTATTTGTTGATGTTTGTCGTCTTTTATTTTGATTGTTACAAAATTCCTGGAACCTGTCTTGATGTCGTTACGGCCATTTAGTTGCACTAAAAGCTTGCGCGTTTTCTGAGCTCCTTTTGAGCTTGGCTGCAGCGGCAGGCTTCTGCGTGCCCTAAAATCGGTGTCTGATCGATTGAAGCGCCCTTATGTCTCTGCTTCTGCTGCATCTGATTTTTATCATTTCCTTTGGTTAATATAAGGCCTTTATTTGTATGGCCTTTAAATGTCTTTGGCGAGGTGCTGACGATTTTGCGCGTGTGGTGCTGTCGTGAGCGCAACCTTGCGGGCGATAAGGCGCTCCCATGAGCGCATTCCTCGGCTTCACGTAACTGATCCAGATGATGGCCTTCTCGGAATGATAGCCAGATCCTCCGCTGGCGTGCAGCTAAACACTGGTTTTTTGTCGGTTGTAAAGACTGTTGTCCACCGATTATTTTTATTTAAAAGTCTTTATTCGGTTTTTATGTCGGGTCCGCTTTGCTGATGACTCTGAAACTTTCTAAAACGTATTAGAAAAAAGGGGACCCCCTTCCCCCCGGGAAAAATCGATTTACAAATTATCAATATAGCAATTGTTACTCCTGTAGCGATCAATTTGCAAGGTTGCATTTAATTTTATTGCTTTTGGTAATAAAAGAGGGAAGAGTATGAAACGTCAAAGGGATTGGAGGTTATTGAGTAGTATTGCGCATAGATTAACTTAGTGTAGTTTCAATTTTGAAAGATATTGGGCCATAAATTAAGTTATTAATAAATTTCTCGATTATATATTAATTTTACTCCGCGTCATTATTACTTTAATTTTGAAGGTCGTTGATTTGCCGCTTGCTAGTGTTGGTTATTGTGCTCTAAACGTTTGGCCCTCTGCGTGTGCATTGGGTAGGTACTGAATTAGGTTGTCATTCCTATACCGATAGCTTTAGAAATTTGATTATTGTTGTTTTCAATAAATTATTTTGTGTATTGTGATGAAAAAGTATACTGTTATGTGTGTTTCTAAAATTTGACTTAATTGTATGGAATGTCGACAAAAGAAATGATTCTATTATTCCGTGTACGTGTGACAAATCTGATTGTTTAGAGTATTTAATCAAAAATTGTTTGTGATTTTCTTACTTAAGCGGCACGCCGCGCAGCCCTCGGTGCTTCCTAGTTATTTCTAATAATTGGACATTAAGCATATAAATAAAAGCTACAGATAGATAGATATACTTTTTATTCGTCAGAAGACAAAATCTTACAATTTCATGTACATGTAGTTATAATTATAATTAAAAAATATCAGTCGATTTAATATAATTGTTATCTTAACTTTCACTTATTGCATATTTCTTATTAAAATAATAATTCACTTTATCAGTTCGTCAGTTTATAAAATTTAAATGTAATGAACTAGTCACAGTCAAATATCACAGAAAACGCTTCGTCAAAAAAATAATAATACATAGAATAAAAAATATATACAATAAAGATAACATATAAATATAAAAGAATACATACACATACTTTGCTAAATCTTTGCGTATACTATCACGTCTAAATTTAAAACACACTCATTCATAACACTTAAACAATCACGCTAATAAATACATTCACACCTAATTAACACTAAACATATTTAATAAATAAATAAATAAATTAATAAATAAATACGTCGAATAAATAAATAAACAAGATAAATAATTAAATTAAATAAATAAATAAATAAATTTAAATAAATAAATAAATTAAATAAATAAATAAATAAGTTTTAATAAATAAATAAATTAAATAAATAAGTTTTAATAAATAAATAAATTAAATAAATAAGTTTTAATAAATAAATAAATTAAATAAATAAATAATTTAAATAAATCAAAAGCCTAAATAAATACTCGACTCATTTTTTATTTCTGAACATACTCTTCACCATGTAATTGCTTAAGGTGCCTGCTAAACGCCGTTTTAAATTTACAAAAAGATGGCAGGCACCTCACACTGCTCGGGAGCGAATTCCAGAGATGCGCACCTTGAACTCTGAATGAGAAAAGGCCCTTATCGGTGCGCGACCCCGGAACCGAGAGCTCTTTCATACCACCCCTACTTGAAGTCCTGGCCTGGTTTTTTTCAAAGAGGGCAGTAAGATACGGTGGCTGCCGCATGACAACCGCTTTGTAAAGCAGCAGCCCCATAAAATACTCCCTCCTCACCTTCAAATCTAACCAGTCCAGTTTTTTCCTGTAGGCGGTGATATGCTCATCCCGCCTAACACCACATATGTATCTCACACATGCATTATGTAGACGTTGTAGTCGTGTCTGGAGCTCCCCTGACACATCAAGAAGAACCACTGAGCAATAATCTAAGTGAGGTAGTACCAGTGCACATGTTAGCTGCTTCCTCAGTATCTCTGTGGTGCTTGAACGGAAAAGTTTTAAGCTATACAGAGCCCTATTTACCTTTCTACTGACCGCATTCAGTTGCGGCTTCCATGTCAACCCTCCGTCCATCACCACGCCGAGGTTGGTGACTGTATCGACAAAGGGAACGTGTACGCCGGTCTGTATCTCAATGCCTTGCAAGTCAAGGCTCTGAACCTGTTTGATGTTGTGATCAGATCCAAAAATGATCGCCTTTGTCTTGCCGACATTGAGGCGCAGGCCAGCTGACGTTGCCCAGTTCGACACTGCTTGTGCTACAGCCGACATGCGACCGATACCATCACGAAGACCCTTCAGGGTCACTTGTGTGTAGGTTTGCAAGTCGTCAGCGTAAAGTATGTGTTCGACACCATCTAAGTCGAGTGCGTCTTGTAAGTCGTTTATGTACAGGCTGAAAAGCAGGGGTCCCAGGACTCAGCCCTGTGGAACGCCAAGATTGGTGGTTAGCCAACCTGAATCCCCGTTTGTGATTGTGACGACTTTCTGTCGTCTCCCCATGATATATGACTTAAGCCACAGGAGAACACTCCTGGAGAATCCCATGCGCATCAGCTTACGCAGCAGTTTAGTGTGTGAGATGGTGTCGAATGCTTTGCTAAAATCAAACATTAACAAAATAGTCAATAGTTTTTTGTTGTTGTTAATGCCTGATCTTATGTCCTCCGTCAGTTTCAGTAGTGCTGTCTGTGTACTGTGATTCTGTCGAAAACCAGTCTGCATCAAGTCCAAAGTATTATTTTCTCGTAAGAAGTCAGTTATTTGGTCGTGTACGATTTTTTCAAGGACCTTAGAAAGGAAACTCAGTAGGGCAATTGGTCGGAAATCTGACACCGTAGATGGGACAGGCTTCTTCTTCAAAGGCACCAACCGAGCTCCCTTCCAAGCTCCCGGAAAAATGCCACTGGACAGAGAGGAGTTAAAGATCTTAACAATATGATCTCCCACAAACGGAAGAGCCTTAGCCACTATACTTTGGGGAATGTCGTCTTCCCCTCTGGCTTGTGATGAGAAGTGGGCAACAGCCAGTACCACGTCCAAGAAGCTGACTTCTCGGAAAACAAAACCGTCATCACTGGCAGTGGTCAGGACGTTGTCAAGTTCTTCATCACCCTCATTTTGGGAGATCGACACCCCTGCAAAGTGGGCATTGAGCTCTTCCGGTGAGAAACCATGAAGCTCCTCTCTTGTCTTTGGCAGAAGGCCCAGAGCCTTGAGCTCTTTCCAGATATCTTTCTTATTATTAATCGCTTCAGAAATTTTATTTTGTAAAAATCTTTCCCTTGTTTCCTTCGTTCGTAATTCAGCTTCAGCTGCAAGGCCCTGATACTCCCGCCACAGTCTGTCGTCATGGGTCCGCGAATAGCGTCTTCGTACGGAGTCACGTTTTTTGTAAAGATGTATTAGTTCAGCATCAACCCATGGTGGATTTGTTTTCTTTTTCGGTATGAATTCTTTTAACGGTGCAATTTTATCTATCACAGCCATGAGGTTGACACTGAGGCACTCTAATTGACTGTCAACACTCGCCGTGGGACCATCGATCCGCGACCAATCACAGTCAGCTAGGTGAGACAGGAGGTCGTCTTGCTGGATCGACTTAAAATCCCTGTAGCTGAATGATTCAACCACAGGGGATGCAGCAGTTTCGACCCCAATCTCGACCTCTATGATGTTATGATGACTGGGAAAAGGCGCCGGCCGATTGTCCCTGCTCAGTACAACGTCATTATTATCTGTCAAGATCACATCAATCCACGTGTGAGAATCCGTGAGATGATGAGTCGCACCATGATCAATTATTTGAAGGTTAAGATCATCAGCCAACCGTCTAACAAATTTCGCATCGGCTGACGTTCCGAGTAGGTTCGCATTCAGATCTCCCATGATAATTTTGTGACTAAAGTCTTGAGTATGTATCGTCAGTTTGTCTATTAAGTCCGAGCCCTGTAAAAACGGTACGTGTGGTGGTCTGTATATTAAAGCAACAAAGACGGGGGGAAGGCTGCCCTGCTGAACACTGCACATTAAATATTCAGGTATAAATGGTCTGCCCTCCTGTGTTGTTGGAGAACTGCTTAGTAAATTTGCCTTGAAAGTGTTATGAATGTACAGGACTAGCCCGCCTCCTAGTTTGTTGCGATCAAGTCTAAGTAGTGAGTAGTCATCGATCTGAATGAGATCACTCCCAACATCAGGGTCAAGGTGCGACTCAGCAACCCCAAAGAGATGGTAGGTAGGACGAGCTGAAAGGTGTTGTTTAATCATGCCAATGTGCCCCTTCAGTGAGGTAACATTGACAAAACCTGCCCTCAGTCCCTTACAGTGAACCCCCCCAGCAGTGTCTGCGGATAGTCAATTTTTTGCAGCAGTTGACGGAATTACATTATTATCAATTTCGATTTCATTATCAACAGTTTTTTTTTCAGTATTTACAGTTTGAGATGGTTGATTAATGGCATATGATGCCACAATTGTCTGTAAATCAGCCGCAGATGAAAATTCATGAGAGACATCGCCATCGCGCCTGTTCACCAGGAAACGGCCCCCTCTATGCCAAACATATTTAAAATTAAGTCTCATCGCAAGGGCCTTGAGACTTCTATATTTAATAAAACATTCTTTTGTTAACAATTCATTTATAAAAATTTTCCCATTTATAATCCCATCCCTTGTGTCCTGGTCAAGAGCTGCAATGTCGACATCTCTAGCATGAAAGCCAGTGATAAGCTTTTTGGCTCGCATTATTCTCTCGCCTAACGCACTGCTGGAAAGGGTAACAACCCATGGTGACCTTCTACGTTCGCTGTTTGTATCTGCTAGTGCCGCAGCTGTTGATTCTTCTGACCGAAGCAGGCGTGTGCCTATTATATCAATTTTTGTGTTGATGGAAGGACACGGCACAGTATCGCGTGTGCGACGTCAACACGCTTAGAGACATCACCGTCGAAAATGTTTGAAATAATGAGCTCCGTATTACCGCTTTTAATGTTTTTACTGTGCATTGTCCCCCCATCAATCGTTTGCACCCGCGTGTTTCGTGCAGGTGATGCCGCAGCGTCAGCATTGTCGTTATTATACTTATTCAAACGCCTAGACATTTTATTTCTACTATTTACAATTTGGATAAACCCGTCATTATTGCTTTCACAATTGTCAATTGTTTCGCTTATATCACTATAATTGTCAAGTAAGGTACTATTCGTAGCAGACGCATTATTAGCAGTATTACATTTTTTTGTACTTATAAGAGAAACGGTATTGTTTTGTGTACTGGGTAGTACTGCGATTTTTTGGAATTCTATTTTATTTAGTATGAGTTGGTTATCTTTTTGGATGTTCTCAACATTTCTTTCAATTTTCTCAATAGTAGTAGTATATACAGAGGTAAAATCTTCTTTTGTTATTATTTTTTCTATTTTAGTTATTATTTCCTTGTTGTCACGTTCAACTCTATTGATTTTATTTGTTAAATTTAGGAAATCGTTTTCAAAAGTGTTTAATACAAGATTATCAATTTTAGTCTGTGACTCGAGATTTGTCTGCTCTAGATTATCGATTTTATCAATTAACATGCTATAATTTACCTCTGTATTGGTCAATAAAGTGTTCGTTTCTACATTATTATCATGTAATTTTTTATTTTTAATTTTTAGGTTCTCTATTTCTTGATAAAGCACTTGCTTCTCCTTTTTCATCTCCTCCAGCTGGGAGTGTTGTTTCGACAGTTTTTCCTCAAATTTTTGCAGCTTAGAGTCAATTGAAAGTGCCAAAGTATGTACTGCTGGTAACGTATTTAGCCTATTTACAATTGCCTCCAATCTGCCTTCAATAGAGGTGCAATGTCTAGCAAGTGCATTATCAATGTTTCTTGAGGTAGAATTCGCATACTCCACTAGGCAGGAGACCGTTGTTCCCTTTTTTAACGCGGTACTATCTAGCATACGGATGACGGACGCATTTATATCATTAATACTGCTGTTATTTTTGGAGAAGGAGGACTGTGAAGTATTATTAGCTCGGTCCGCATTCTTGGCCGTGACGTCACTCGGGGATTCCCCACTGTGCTCTGCTCCTGTACTGGAAATGGGCGGGCCTAGTGACGTCACAGGAGACTGTGAGGCCAACCGGAGTAGGCTGCTGGTGGGGGCGGGGCCTAGCCCCTGCAACGGAGAGAGTGAGGAGTTGGTGGGCGCGGCCTTGCTCGCCTGATTGGTGCGAGCAGCTGTTGCAGGCCGTTTATTGGCCGGAGTGGACGCGGCTAGCTCCTTCTCTTTCCCACTCATATTTTTGCTGGCGTTCGTCGCGCGCGCGACTGCCGACTCGAACATCGACCTCTTCGAGTCGATACATGCCTGGCACGCTACCGCTTTAGTATGTAGCTGCAGTGCATTCCTTTGTACGCGGGTAAGCACTGCAAGAGGCTTGCACGCCGGATGGTAAGTAATATCGCATATGCAGCACTTACGTAGCGAGTTGCTGCTCCTAGGAACCTCCCCGCAGATGGCGCAGTTGTCGACCATGGTGTTAGTGGCGACAAAGATGAGTCGTGGAAGGTACTGATGGTGTGTCTAGGATGCAGCAGGTGTCGCCTCGGTGGTCACGTAGTTGCAGTTCGAGTCGGCAGATGGCGCCTTGGTAGTATGGCGCTGCGTGCTGTGTGTCCAGAATGAAGTGGTACCTCTGGATTATGCTTCGTGCTTGGCTCCCGCCACTCTGCCGTGTTCACCTCTCTTAACCTCAAAAAACACCTGGCCGGGTGTTGTTGCTTGGATGTTGAAAGCCGTGCCGATGGACCAGTGGAAGCTGTGATTTATTATCACAGCTATGGTTAGAATGTTCCACTGTGCAGGCACCACAACAGACCGGCTCACAGGCGCAGGAGGCAGCAGAGTGCGGTGTAAATGCAGGAGCCAAAACACGACCAGGTGCACCCAGCAGACGCGCGACGGACGAGGTGAGAACTTGGCGGAGTTAAGCGGGAGCCGGATAACCCAGAAAAATTCCGTCTTTACATGAGCTCTATAGGCTCACGAATAATTTATTTAACTTGTTATTTCCCTACGTGTATTTTTAATTTGGCAATACAGCAAATGGGTCACGTTTTTGTACCCGTGCGATTCAATTGAGCGATTATGATCGTGTATTTACGTTATTGTTTTTTTGTAACGGAGAGACATAGAAAATATGCGTACCTTAGCCTTTGCAAGGGCCCGTCAACATCATGATGGAATATTTGTTAATAATGATCAGAATGATCGAAATCTAGTATTCTCGATACTCGTTTTTTTTTGCTTGAATGTGACTTCGGAAGCACACTCGTTATCTTAAACCTTTTGATGTGCTTGTATATTTTCACTCTTTTTTTGTTGCGAGGATGCACTTGTGCCTTACCATGGCATTTGTTAATGTCGGGCCATTACGCGGACCGGCTTCTGATCTCGCTGCAGCTCATACAGTGACGTCAGGACTGGTGAGTCTGATAAATTTTCACGGCCGCATGCACACTGGCATTGCAAGCCTCAAAGCTACGACACGGCTTGCGCGCTTTCGCTGTAGCTTGCGCGGTGACGTCAGCACCGATAAGCCATGAGACACCGCGGCAGCTTGGACGCTGCTGTGCGATCTCGTTTCTCTGCATTCTCTGCAGATTGACTGCTAGCCTCCTTGAAGTCTCTTTTTGGTTTTTCCTTTTTTTCTGTCCTTATGGACTGATTTTTTTTTTTAAATTGATTCTGCTTTTTCCATTCGAATTTTTTTTTACATTTCTAATAACAAATTTGACTTTTTCCATCTATATTGTTGGCGTTTAAATAATTTTGCCTTTTTAACTTGATTGATTTTTTGTTGTCGTTTGATTTCCTTTGAAAGGGTGCTTCTACACTTGAGTTAAAAAAAATTTGACTTCTTCTTTATGGTGGTGTAATCTTGAGCAATTGAATAAGTTTATCGAGATTTTCTTTTGCGACGCCTGAACGTGTTACGTTCAGGGGAGCCGCAAAAATAAGATAAAAGGACTATGGTTCATCCTCACTGTCACTCTGAACTTCTTGAATGGCTACCTGTTGTGGCGGATCTTTTATCGTTGGAGCCCTTTTAAGTTTATCTAAACTGATAATTCTAGTAATGTTGTCATTTCTTATTTTTGCCTTTTTATAAGTATAGTCAATGCTAATAATTTCATAGGGGCCCTCATAGTCACGGTCGTATTTGCCCATTTGTGGCTCTTTAAGCCTATAAACCATCTCGCCTTCTCTAAAATACTGCACATTCAGCTTTCTGTCATAATAATATTTAGATCTAAATTTGGCCTGGACCAAATTCATGGCAGCCAGTGTTTGTATGTCGGAGAGGTTGTTAATTAGGTCAACCATATAATCTCCATACATAAGAAAATTTTCTTTTGGGGGAAAGCTTGAAGGTGTGCGTGGTTTTTACCCAAATACGAGTTCGTGTGAAGCAAAATCTGAAGAATCGTGCGTTGTGCAATTATATGCGTGCTGATAAATAGGCACCCATTTGCTCCAGTCCTTGCGATTTTCCGTGTATTTCTTTAAATATTCCGTCAGTGTATGGTGCATGCGCTCAATGCCGCCATTCGACTGCGGGTGGTATGCCGTGGTGCATCTACCCTAAAGATATGATAAAATTCATTCAGCAGCCTATTTTGGACGTGCGTGCCCTGGTCTGTTAGCAATGCCGCGGGTGGTCCAAAATAGCAAATGATTCGCTCTGTGAATGCACGTGCGACTTCTTCCGCGCTCGCACGCATAATTGGAATTAGGATGGTCTATTTTGTTAGGCAATCCAGCAATATAAGAATGTATTTATAACCTTCTTCCGAGTCTTTAAGTGGACCATAAAAATCCATAGACATTTTCTGGAAGGATTTGGACGGCGCGTCCGTTATTACTAGTGGTAGTCGTGTTTTTACCCGTACAAGCTTATTTGTCTGGCATTCTACACTTCCTAGCACAAACTGGCGTATATCTACACGCATGTTGCGCCAATAATAGTCTTTGGCGATTTTGCTGAAAGTTTTGTTTATGCCTCTGTGTCCACCGATCGCTGCTTCGTGATACTCTTTGATCAGTCTGTAGCGATCTGGATCTATTAAAGGAGGAATAGGCAAGTTGTTTAAAAACAAAACCTCTATCAGCGGCAGTCCTTCCATTTGATTTTCAAACAAATCAACCAAGGTGGTCCATTCAGACATAGATAAAATGGCCAAATCTTTTATTATACCAAGACTTTTTATGTATTGACCACAAATCTGATTTTTTAATGTTTTCAAGCATTTATTTAAATTGGACTTAAGTGCTTTGTCATTAATGCTAACTTTGACAAAAAGTCCCAACAATTTGATGTCTCTGCATTGCGATACATGAACGTGGGCAATTTTGTGATGTATTTTGTCAATCTCATTGGTACTTATATATCTCCGTTCCCTCAATGCCTGTAATATTTCAGTATCGAAAAAGTGGTCGGTGGTTAAGAGATAAACAATATTTTCTTTGTATTTAAAAGGGTGCTCATCAAGCGCTTTTAACTTTGCGAACCGAGATGGCTCTTCATCGCCCAGCAGAGCCCACGGCGGCTTTTCGCGCGGTGGCCTTGCATTGACAACGAGACACCGTTTAAGCGCGTCTGTGCGCGCGCGTGCGAGAATGCCTGCCTCTCGTGCGCTACACGCATCCGATTGCACGCTGCCGGAGTTTTGTGCATGTATTGCAGAGTGAGAGCCGGAGTGTGGCTCTTTGCTTGAAGGCGATTCAAAATTATCTTCGATAGAATTGAAGTTTTCTTTTCCATTTGTGGGGAGTTGTCTTGAGCCTTTATCTGACTCATTGCCACCATCATAATTTTTCCCATTATTTATGCTCTCTGCATCTGTTTCTGCATCTGTTCGAATATAGGGGGTGAAGTGATCCCCATACATGTGCAGATGTATATAGTGTTCAGTGGTGTTTACTATAATGTGCCAAAAATCTACATTCCCATTGCTTAAGTGCTGGTGAATACAAATATTTTGACTAAATTCTTGTGCAAAAATGTATGCGCAGTCCGCATTGCCCCATTTGGTTTTTGAGCTTAAAATCTCTCGCGCTTCCTCTGCATCCCCGCATGTCGGTAGCGCTGGAGAGTGAAGCAGAAGCTTGCGTAATTCCACAGCTGATATGCTCAGCTGTTTGACTTTTATCAAGGAGTAAAACAAGCAGTTGCCGGGTTGCTGTGACGGTATATCGTCGCTGCGAACTAAGGTCGCGTGCGAGACGGCGCGCCATTCTATCGGCTCGTAAGTTAGAATATCGCCTCTATATGATGACTCAGCTGATGGCAGCTTATCAGAAGCAAATTTTGAGTCATTGGTGTTTTGAGGCACATATGCAAAGTCATCTGTATTTCCTTGTTCATACGGCCCAATGTCGGGAAATTAATTTTCTTCCGATTTCTCTTCCCTCTCCATATCTGCGGTAAGAGTAAGTTTTGCCTTACTTTTATTGTCGATTTCTCTTGCTATTCTTAGAGCATTTTCATGCTTTTCCGTAATGATTTTTCTAGAGAAAACTCCCTGTGTCTCTCTTAAATCTATTATTGGTATCGATGCGGGTGCATTTATTTCATGTGGGAGATGGCTCGCAGCTTCGCTAGTTTGATCTAGCGGTGACGTTTTTCTCGGCTGACGTATTATCTGCATACTGATATCAGTATCAGAATTCTTCTCGTCAAGCGTCGGTGACTCGCACCGTGCTCGCTGTGCATCTGGCGTTTTGCCACCAGAGCTCTTGCGTTTAAATCGATTGAAGTCGGGTGTGCTGCCGGGCTCTGTGTCGGCTTCCCATACATTTATCTGCACCCCATTTATCCCTTTAATGTCGCGCTCTTGTATATCGACAATTAGCCTTGCACGTAATTTCTTTGTGAAATCTGGCAAGATTTGTTTAATTGGCGTGCGGGGCTCACCGTTATGTTTCTGCTCTCGAGAGTGTGAGGGGCAGCTGTCCACCGATTTTTTTGGTATATTAGAATTTTTTTGCAAATTTGGGGGTGCAATATGCACTATTTCAGCAGTGTCCATAACTTCAGGCTGCACACTTATGATTTCTAAAGGCGGCATGTTTTGATTTGGAGCGATTTCACTCTGTGGTGTGAAATTAAATTGAGGCAGTGAGCGATTAAGCGACTGTGGTTTGATCGCTTTCACCAGCCTGCGCTGCTCTTTGAAAGCTTCCGCAATGGCTGCAGTTGGTGTGCTTGTAATTTTCACACCCTCGCGCTGGCCTTTTTCTTTGCGTAACCTTGCCAATTTATCGTCAGCTTGAGCCTGACTAAGTATCTGCTCTTTATCTTTGTTTAAATTATAAGGCAAAAAATGCGCTTGTTTTTCCTTGGTGTATTTGGGTTTTTCTGCTTTCCTTAATTCAGGAGTAACAGAGTTGTAATTTGAGGTACCCGTATTTTTTGTGAGTGACTGTATTATATCTGTAGCCGGTGCTTCTGTAGGCTTGACTATCTTGTATGCTTCGATAGAGGCACGTAGGAAAAATGTCTAAAATTTTCCCAGGTCGTGCGAGCCCAGCCGAAATTTATTTTTTCCAGCCGCCTCTATATCCACATTTGTCATTACACAGGCGAGTTGTATTTCATCTGTGTAGTCAAGCTTATAAATGTCTTCCTTGCCTTCGAGCTGCGTCAGCCAGCGTATGTTTATCAGCCCGTCTTCTCTGAAAATGTCGCCGGTAGTCAAGCATAAAAAGAAGCCGTCTTTGGTATTTCTCACAGCTAACACATCACCTTGCTTATATAAAAGTGAACTGCTCCTGCGGTTCTTTTTGCAAGATTTTATTTTATCAGATGTTTCTGAGTCTGATCTGACTTGTTTGATTTTTCTGTCTTTGTCGATGCCTTTTTCCTTTATGGCTCGTGAGGCAAAAATTCTTGCTGGTGGCTGGTCCAGCTCGGCCTTGCTGTCCCCTTCTTCTTGCGCATCTGCAAGATCGTAAAGCTCCGCTCCTGGGCGCTCGGGATTCTCTTCTCCTTCTGCCAAAACCGGATTGCGTGATAGTGCATCAGCATTCGAGTTTATGATGCCCGGCCGATAAACTATGTCAAATGTATAGCCATACAATGTAGCTTTTAATCTATTATAACGGATGTCTGGTTTTTAGCGGTATGAAAGTGCTTGAGCGGCTCATGATCTGGTATCACTGTGAATTTCCTGCCGTACAGATAAGGTCTGAACTGGTCTTTCGCACATACGATCGCCAGCAACTCCTTATCGTACGTGATGTATCGTAATTCACTCCCTTTGAGTGGTCTGAACGCAAAGGCGCATGCAGTATCTGAGCCGATGATTCCTTGGCTAAGCACCATCCCAAATGCGTAATCGCAGCTTTCACACGTGACAATAAATGGCTTGGAAAAATCTGGTGCAGCTAGAACTGGCTCGCTGCACAAGATCCTTTTCAGTTCATCAAAAACTGACTGCTATGCCTCTCCCCATTCAAACTTGACGCCTTTGCGCAGCAGTGTTGCCAGTGGCCGCGCGATTCCTGCGAACTTGAGTATAAACTTTCTGTAATACCCAACAAAGCCAAGCCATTGTTTGACTTTTTTCGCATTAGTCGGCACCGGGTATTTTTCCACTGCCTCAAGCTTCTTAGGATCTGTCCGTATCTTGCCTCCCCCACTATGTGCCCGAGGACAGAAGCCTCACGTTTCAAAAACTGACACTTCTTGGGTTCGACCGTGAGATTGGCGTCTAAAAATCTTCTCATGACTCGCCTGAAGCGAATGCCATACTCTTCAAGATTTTTCGCGGGGATCATGAAATCATCCAAATATATGGCGACTTATTTACCCTGCAATCCTGCCATGGCCATTGCCATTGCTTTTGAAAAGACGTCAGTTGCGCCTTTTAGTCCCATGTCAACTCTCCGATACTGCAGATGTTCAAATGAATTTTACCCAAGTGGTGCATCAAATGCAGTATATTGAGCCGAATTTGGATGGATGGGTATTTGGTGAAAATCCTGTTTTAAATCCATCGTCGTGATCATTTCGGCTGAGGCGAACGTTTCAAGTATATCGCTCGTAAATGGAAGGGGAAAGCAAGTGCCCACCGTGATCTCATTTAAAGGCCGAAAATCAGTGACAAGCCGCCATTTTTTATTGCCCTGTGCATCTGGTTTTTTGGGAATCACCCAGAGGTTCCTAGAGTACGGAGAATCAGAGGGCTCAACAATTCCCTGTTCAATTAATTTTTGAAGCTCTTTTTGAATCTGCTCGCTCAGCGCCGGTGGATATCTAAATCGCTTGGCTCGCAACGGCTTATCAGTCGTGAGCTTGATTTCATGTGTGAGTAAATTCGTGGATGGCAGCGGTTCTCCTTCACGCCCGAAAACCCCAGTGAATTCCGTAATTAATTCGCGAACATGCACTATCTCGTGCTCTACACACCCCTCCGTATCTACTAAGTTCATGATTGTGTTGACGCGCTCTTCGCGCAGGTCTGGATTGTTTTCGAGCAATTTATTTTTTTCTGCCACGTGAATTGGCTTATGGCATTTATCTTGCCCTTTTGCTCACATGATTTTTATCCGATTTTTTATCTCTATATTGTCGTCCTCACCGACATCAAGGATATCATATAGCTTAGTAGTCTCGCATGGTATTAATTCGACTTGCGGCACCTGCACTGTAGCTGGCTCATTACCAATGTTTATGCATTCAGCATATTATACGCCGCTGTGATTTTGTGCTACAAAATTGCCAAACAATAAATCTGACCCAATATCCTGTAATGGGACCCAGCCAACTTCCATGTCAATATTTTTAACTTTTGCATAAATAATGCAACGCGATTTCACAGGTATAAAAAAGGATTCGTCTTGCATAAATGGAATCGTGATAAAATCTAAGATTACGCACTTCTGAACGGCATCAATACGGCCTCCGTGCTTTTCAATAATGACCCAACCGATCAGTCCCTCTGTATCAATGGGGTAACTGTCGGGGGCAACGTGCATTTCGTACAAACGGCCATAAACGACCACAAAAACTTTCCCTATCGTCCGGCATTCGCCGGGAACGACTCCTGTAATTGCAAGAATATTATCCTTCCTGATATGTTTATTCGCGTTTAATGAATTCAATTTAATTACGGATATTTCTGCAGCCTGCTCGGCGCCTGAGGACTGCACCTAGCACGCTACCAGTTTAAAGGCTGCTCGTTTTTACCTTCTCCTGCGTTTGCACCGTATTGAGCAGCGTCATCTGATCTTCTCGTGTCTTTATTTCTGTCGAAATAGTCGCGGTCGCGATCATGATAATCTGAGCGCCGGTTATACCCTTAGTTGCCATTGTTATAATTACTTTTGTTATTATAATTATTGCGCCCCCTATTATAATTATTGGAGCCGCCACTTTTGTTCCTGTTATCAATACGATAATCTGTATTCTTTGAGTGCTGGCGCTTGGTTCTTATATCTTCCTCCAGAGCAAAGCAGCTCGTGTATTCGTGCCCCGATTTATCGCAGTAATTGCATTTTAACACGTCGCGCTTTTTCTTTTCGCAATTATCTACACTGCGCTGCTGAGCCGCAGTGACTGCACTTTACTGCCACGGGCGCCGCTGACGCTAATTTAATACTCGCCGCGATTCTTTCAATGAGTCTGTCCTCGAAGTCGGACAGGTGAGATACGTGTGCGTCAGAAGGGTGCTGAGTCGCCAAAAAATTATCTTTTGGGGCGGCCATGGGAGGTTGTGCCGCGATTTGCGCAATGTCCAAACGAGTGCTCTGTTTGCATTAGAAATTAATTGACATCCTGATAGCCTCATTTAAGTTCTTCGGGCGTTCGCTGCGTACTTGATGGTCTAAAGGATGTGTGAGACCAAACATAAAATTTTGAAGAGCATCAAGGCTCGCTCCTCGTTTCCGTAATTCACGATCGCCACATTCAAGATCTGGTGCCGAGTCGAAAATAGTGTTTAATTGATTTAAAAGCCTTTGCACTCTAAGCCCATAATCACCCGCTTTTTCGCCTGGTCGCTGATTTATTATTTTAATTTGCGTTAAAATGTCATCCGCTAACGCCACGTTATTGTATTGCAAAATTAAATCGGCTAATAATTTTTCTACTGTTTCATAATTCAATAATTGAGCCGAAAATGCATCTCCCGCGCGGCCCGATAGTTTGCCTGCTAATGCTAAGAGAATGTAAGACTCGAAATCAGGCCCGAAATTTGCCCTGATTTGGCGTACAGCTAAGCAGAATAAATTTAGTTTCTCTGGGTTCCCGTCAGAACTTGGAATCAGGTTCAGAGCCTGTGAAAAAGTAAGCCCCTTAACGCGCGGCTCGGAAGTAGGTGAATCAAAAAGCACTGGAGCGCTGCCGTGCTGCGCGCCGCTTCGCACAACAGCCGGAATAGTTCTATCAGTCTGTGGGTCTTCTGCCGAGTCAGGTGATTGTTGCGGTGTATAAAATGTGCGTTGTGTAGCGTTCGTGTCCCAAGTTACGTGATTTTTGTGTGCAGTGTCATAATTTTGTGTTGGACATGGTCGGTTGGTACGAAGAGTGTGGCGTCTTGAGAGGTATGTGTGTGTATGGGGTGGTTATATTCTGGAAAGGTGTGGGTGGACTGTTGTGTTCTGTAGAGCATGTTGTTCGTTGTGTTATTTAAACTAGGGCGAACGGGCTCGGTATCACGAAAACTGTCTAACACAGCCGCTGTGTGTGATGTGTTATGCGCGGTATTAGTCGTATTCACTGATTTTATATTTTTCGTGGCCCGGTCTTATTCATACTGGTCCAGAAAGGATGTTGCAGATGTTTGGTGGCTAGTAAGATGCTCGCGTGTCGCGTTGGGCAAGTGAATATCGTTATTTAAATTGCCAAATCTTTCCATGAATTGAACAGGATCTAAAGCGAGTAATTGCGCTCGCGCCTTTGCGTATTTACGCGCGATTGTATCCTCGAGCGCGCTTGCTGCCGAACCCGTCGTGCTTGTGGATGTCGGCTACGCCGCCGAGGACTGCACATACACAGCATTTGCCGTGCTCGCTGCCGCCGACCAAGCAGCTTGCGCTCCTGTAGTCCCCGGTCGCGTGGCTTGCGCGCTTGTAGCTGCCGACCACGCAGCTTGCGCTTCCGCCGCCGATGGCCACGCCGCTTGTGCGCCTGCCTCCGCCTGCAGCGCGTCTGAGGATCGCATTTGTGGAGGTGAGCTGAAACTAGAGCGATAGATTCGCTTCACATAATGCAGGATCGAGGGCCCATATCTGATCTAAATTTTCCCTTAAATTATATTCACTCGAGCTTCTGCTCGGCACTTCTGATGGCGGTTGCTTATTCTTGTCAGTTTTACGCCCGAAAAGGTTTGATAGGGACATATTGCTTGCAGAACGATATACTAATTTTGCGAGAGGATGAGAAAAACGAAAAATACGAGAAGATATTTTACGACAGAAAGAATTCAAACAATCGCACTAGGAGGCTCAGTTACTACACTGATAATTTTTCCGTAAATAAAAATTTCCGGGCGCGAACAACCCAACGGGGGATAATATATAACTAAGTATGCACAGGTACTTACATTAAGGCGATCGTGAAGAGGATGGTAAGCCGGCAACTAGACATCCTTCCTGTCTCTCCTTGGATTGAGGGAAGAAAAACAACCTTCTGCACGTCCTTCCTTCCTTCCTGTCTCTCGAATCGCTCGGTGGTTTTTAACCACCGATGAATAACTTGAATCAATTTCCCCTCAGCGAACAATCCGTGTGCCTCACACACAAGGGATGCCAGTGTAACGGAGAGAAATAGACA
Organism: Gastracanthus pulcherrimus; assembly: GCA_949152435.1. Classification (NCBI taxonomy): domain Eukaryota; kingdom Metazoa; phylum Arthropoda; class Insecta; order Hymenoptera; family Pteromalidae; genus Gastracanthus; species Gastracanthus pulcherrimus. The sequence continues at coordinate 67,695,019 of OX424576.1, forward strand.
CGGTGCGTGGGGTTCGTCGTGTGTCTTACTCGGCACAGTTAAGTGTCGAGTCTCGATGAGGTTGGGACGTTCGAGAGAAAAGACAAAGGATAGGGTTGATGTTCGTTTATTAGTCGACTCGGAGAGAGAGGTGTCTGTCGCGATCTGCTTGTGTGCTTACAGATTCGCGGGTCCCCTCCAACTCCCTGTGCGCGTCTGTCCAGAGACGCGCTCATCTCTCGCGCGAGAAGTTGCGCGAGATAACGATTGTCAGTGTCAGCGCTTCGCGCTGCTCTCAGCAGACATGAGATTCTCATGTCTGTGTGACAACGTACGCTAGTGTGCATACGTTACAATATTTATTAAAAAATTGGTACTTTGATAACGTTGCAGCTCATAAATGAAAGATGTCCCGAGATTGAAAACTTTTAAATGTTTTTAGCATAAAAAGAGCTACCTTTTCCGAAAATTTTCGCGAAATTTCGAGATCCGAGAAAAAAGTTACAAGGGTGCCAACTTAGCGAATTTTTAAAAAGCATAAACTTAAAATACTTTAACTCTGGTCACACTTGACACACTTAAAATTTTCAACAAAAACATTGAAGGTTTTTCAAGACGAAAAAAATGAGTTGCGTTTTGATTAAAATTACGGTGACCTGTAGAAATGGTACAGGATCAAACATAACCTAAAAGTCGAAAAAATTCGCATGCGTGAATGAATACTGAAAGTATACTAAAATACGAAAAAATGCTTTTTTGAATCCATCAAAATGGTTGAGATGGAAGCTCTGTGGAATTTTATGAAAATGGCTCCTTTTCAACCAACTATGAGCGCTAAAAAAATTCTAGGGGTCGCCACAATTCATAAAAAGGGCTGAAAATTCTTTTCGGGGATTATCTCGATCTGACGTTGATTTTTTTAAAGAGATTTAATTATGTTGAATAAATGGAGGATGAAATTTGCTAGAAAAATGTAAAACATAACTAAAAAAATCTGATATAAACACATACATTTTACATACCAAAAGAAACATTTTTACAGAAGAAATAAAAAAAAATTTGTATTCGATCTCCCACAGACTCACCCATATATATATATATATATATAATAGCTATCGACTATAATAGTCCTGTATTACAGAGAAGTAGAAAGGTTACGTAAATCTAACATAGAAATTGAGAAATCAAATTGTTAATTCAGATTTCATTAAGCAATATATGTTTCTATTATAATAGTTATTAACTTTAATTTTAATAGTCCTGTATTGCAGAGAAGTAAAATGGTCACGAAAATTTACCATAGAATTTAAAAAATCAAATTGTTTTTTAAAATTTGCATAAATAGCATATTTCTATTATAGTTTCTATTATAATAGTTATTAACTTTAATAGTCCTGTATTGCGGAGAACTAAAAAGGCTTAAAAAATTAACCATAGAATTTGAGAAATCAAATTGTGAATTAAGTTTTGCATAAACAGAAAATATATGTTGTTTTTCTAATGGTTCGCCGTAGGTGCCATTTCGTTTTTGATTGTTGTTGCGTTGACACTAATCTTTTTTATGTCATAGCCTTTGAAGAGGGGAGGGTATTAAAAGACTCCCGAAACGTTGACAACTGACTGAAATAAATAAAGGATAGTTCGTGGAGATCGATTTAGCCTCTTCATTTATTGCATACACCATCAAACGATTGAGTCACATTCATATGAATTCACAAGTACGTATGACAACATTCTTCTGACTCTACCTTGATTTTTTGCCAAATCGACTTGATTAGCGCGAATGAAAAATCAAACGGTGATATTTGACAAAATTATAAATATTAATAAAAGGTCGTTCCTTCTGGCATAACGCAACCCATGGTAGGATGGGTCAAAATATGTCTAAAAAATTCACAAGTACTTATCACAACATTCTCCTGTCCCTTCTTTGAGTTTTTGCCAAATCGACTCAATTGGTGCAAATAAAAATCGCTGTATTGTCACTTAGCTTTCTCAAACCCAGTTAATCATTCTCATTATCTTTTTTTTCTACTTATTTATTGGAAATGTCGTTAATAAAATTTTTAGCAACATTCTTATGGTTTTACGCCAGTTATCATAGGCCATTAAAATCGATTTTATTCTTAAATATAGAGAAATAACATGACCTACTTTAGTATAAACTACAAACATTTCTCTGCATGATACAAATAAAACAGCAATATAAAGAGCTTTTATTATAACTCCCAAAAATTTCTACAATTTTGTTACAAAATTCAAATGATTCTTCCAAGAGTTTGAAAGTGAAAACAGTGAAATAAAATAAAATATACCATTAACATACTTCCCTTGATGTAATATGAAATATGTATTTAGCTCTATCGTATTTATATTTTGTGGAATTTTTCTCCCTTTATATGGCATTAATATGATTCTTTAAAGACTTGGGAGTGTCTTATGTGAAAAGTCAGTTAAATTACAGTTAAATTAATACTTCCGCATCGAACAGGTAACCCAGAACTTTGGAAGACCATTTTCTCAAAATAACATTTTTAAATCGGCGGGAAAGATAACTAAAAAAATATTCGGTATATTTTTTTTATTCTTCATCGAGTGTACCTATAAAATCAATAAGACGTCAAAGGTTTATAACTTTTACCGCACAATTAGAGAGATTTTTTTTCATAAAAATTGTAACTTTTCTTTAAAGTTCCATCATTTTACAAATTTTATACTTCTTTTAATAAAAGCATGTACAGTCACTGTGTATTATTAAAAAAAAAAAACAAAATATTTTTGGTTTTTTAATTTTAGACGCTGACAGCAAATGCTAGACATCCGGTCAATTCACACCTCCGACGCCAATGTCTTTGCAAATGGCTTTAATATATCTCCATAAATGCTTTCAAAATAGGTCAAAAAATTTATTTTTCATTTCATAAAATTTATATTTATATACATAAAAAGTGTTAACTTTAACTTTACTCTTTACCCCGAGGCTCACTTTGCCCCGGTCGATCCAAGTAATCCATAGGGAGTTATTTATATATCTAACAATTAATTTAAAGTTATTTTTGTATAGGAAAAAAAAAATTAATTATTAACAATTTTCTAAATATCACAAAAAACTTGTTTTCTTTTTATACGTTATACGTGTTAAATATGTAAGTTTAAAAAAGTGTAATTTCTATTTTAGTGGAAGAAAAATAAAAATATTAATTTAAAAAAGTGTTCTAAATATTATAAAAATTTCTTTGTTGTCTTTTTATACGTTAAACATGTTAAAAATATGTATATTTCTTAAAAAGAAGAATATTTTCCTTTTAATTGGTATATCTAACAATCATCTTAAAGCTGATTTAGTAAAAAACAAATAAAAATTTTAATTTTAAAAAATGTCTTAAAGTCGCAATTTTTATTCGATCTGTCTTTTAACACTGCATAAAATTTCCGCGTGCAGTATGTCGAAAATTACTTCAAGTTTTAAGATTTTCTCAGGTTGGAAATTCTTAAAAACTTAAACTTGTGTGTAATGAGTTAACTTTGGCATTACTTATTAAAAGTGAATTTCCAGTATAAAATTCTCAAACTCGTTTTTCAGGACATCTCTTTGAAAGAGAATTCTGCTAAAGCAGTTAGCAGCGATTTGTTACTGGGTACATGAAGTTTATTTTTGAAAAACTTTTGAACGGGTCGGGAGAATCTTACATCAAACGTGTACAAATTTTACTTAGTCATAAAAAGCTGTCTTAGGTGGAGTTATGTCGTGAGGAACGGCGTTTTTCGCTGTTTTCGTGTTTTATTCAAAATTAACGTTTATATTTTTTGCATCGGCTTATATCGTGGACAGTAGCTCAGTAGTCCAGCACGCGCCTTTCAACTCATGAGATCTCCGGATCGACTCTCTTCGTTCACAATGTTTTTGACTTCTTCTTTCTTTTTCGTATGTTACAGTATAAAAAATAGTATATTATGCAACAAGTACATAAAATGCGATTTTACACGCGAGTAGCGAATCGTCACGCACGAGTCGCAGACAAGTGACGCGCGATCGCACGAGTGTGTAAAACATACGCATGAGTTACATATGATATTTTTTGATACAGTGTGCGTAAAGAAATTGGATTTTACACCCGTTTTGAGGACGTGAAATGAAATTGTACGTAATCATAGAAAAATAATGCTTGCAACTCAGGCATTGAATGTTGCGCTCCGAGTGTGAAATTCCATGCTTGAGTTGTAAAAACATGATTTTTATATAATGCGTAAAATAGTATTTTACACACACTGTATCAAAAAATGCGTAAAATCTCATTATACGCAAACTGCATCAAAAAATATTTCGTACAACTTTCCACATAGCTTAATATATTTTAGCAAACCGACAATTGTCACTCTTGCCGAAAATTCGTTGTAGCGCTAGTGAAGTGCAAGTAGCGAATAGAGAGTGTGCCTAAAAACTGGTAAAATACCAATTTATAATAGTGCCTCCCATTAAGCTAAGACTATAATAACAATCTTAATAATAATCTTCTTTGTATTATAAGTAATGCATATAAATGATTTTATATACAAAAAAATATAGCAATATCTATTTCCTACAATCCGTACGCATATTGAAATTGCCGATGCGTAAAATTATAGCGCGCTTAGTGAGCTTAACATGTTACTTAAACATAAATATACATGGAAGATCCAATAAAAATTTATTTTATGTTTTTCTTTTAGCTAAAATGATACTCGTCTTATTGTTTGGCTTGTATTTCAATACAGCATCAAGCTTTCGTGGACCTCATCATCCTAGAAGTAGTATCTCACATCATCATTATGCTCCCCAAGGCCAAGTTAAACTCACGCAGGATGATGAACTACTTCACGATGCTACGTAAGTATCAGTATTGAAAAAAAACATAGCTCTAAACAAAATGTTGAACTTTTTAATCAAAACATTGAATTACAGTAGTATATTAACTAATATTGTATTCAGTTATTAGTATTACAGTAGTATATTAACTAATATTGTATACAGTTGTTAGTATTACAGTGGTATATTAACTAATATTGTATTCAGTTATTAGTATTACAGTAGTATATTAACTAATATTGTATACAGTTGTTAGTATTACAGTAGTATATTAACTAATATTGTATAATTAATAACAATGCATAATATGCACACTAGTCCGGACGTTAATTTTTTATTTTTATTTTCACTCGGGCCGGGAAAAAATTGCTTCTAGAGACCTCAAAAACTGTGCGCACATAGGTTTTAAACCCATAGCCTCGACTTTTCCCATACCTCAAAGCACCCGAAGTTTCTTATGGATTTTACATGTAAAAAACGGGCCAAAACGTTTATCCTTTGGAAACCCAGTGAAAATTGTGGAATTTTAACTTGAGAAGTACATTTTCCGATATATTTTGAGCCGCTGAATCGAATGGTGCTATTAGTTTTTGCCAAGATAGTGAAATAAAAATGTTATAAACCAATCTCGACGAAAAACTCGAAAAATTGCAAAAAATCGCGTAAAAAGTTGACTTTAAACGTTTATAATCAGTGAAAAGTAGACAATTTTTTTTCAATAACATATATTTTCATATATTTTGAGCTCCTAAATCGAATAGTGCTATTGGCTTTTGCCGGTTCAATTGAGAAAACAAGTTATAAACCAAAATCGTCCAAAAACTCGAAAATCACGGTAAAAAGGACAATCAACGAGTTTGTTACAATGTTACTGATTCTGAGTCAATTTTTTTAACTTAAATAGTATAGTTGTATAGTTATTTTCTGTTTTAGGTGAGTATCTTCATTTGAAAACAAAGAAAATCCATTTTATCCACTAAAGAATATTAAAAGTTTCTTATTTTTTCTAGTTGAACCAATTCAATATATTTATTATTTTGAATGTATATTAAAAGTATTTCCCATTTTAAAAATCTGATAATAGTCACTTCCATTTTTAACAATTAATTTTTAATAATTTGTTTTTAATCATAATAAAATTAATTCTCATTTTGAAACATTACTTCATAACAGTCAATCGAAGAAATCTTTAATAATAACAAAATAATTATAACTTTCATCGATACCGGTATCAATACTTTGGTATCGATAATTTTTTTAGGTATCGCCTATCCCTAGTCAACACGCAAATATATTAACTCTATTCGCTCTGAAGTTGGCTTCGTTCCGTGGAGTGATATTTGAACGCCAACACCATGAAGACTAGAGTAAAGGAGTACGAACGTAATGTTTAAGGAATATTCTATTTTTCAATACGCCTAAGTAGACTTTCAAGCACCAGGGAGCTCTGATATCGCCGGTTTCCTAAAAATACAGATATACTAATTGAATACCGATACAATTTTGTTCAAAAATACAAATATCTAGTATTAATTATAAATTTACTTAGCTCTGTATCGATATTAGCACTGCTTTTTGTTTAAAAACAGTTTATTATAAATGTTTTGTTGACCGTTTTTGTCAAATATTATTGTAATTGCATATTGATTCAATAGACATATTTGATATACGTTAATACCTTAATAAGGGTTATATCATATATGAAAAAATTAACATTATAAATTTTTTACATATGTGTCATTTTTCGCAGTCCACCAGCTTTCGTATTTGCTTTTTTGTCTGCATAACTACCATTTCACACGTTTTAACAGCACATTTTCATCCCACACCAAAATAACTTTATTTATAAAATTATTGTTATGTTAGTAATATTAAGCAGTTAACTCGTATTATTCATAACTAGCGAATTCAAAAAAGTAAACAAATCATCATAGCCTAATATCTCAGTCAAACACTACCTACGAAAGCGCACTCTACAGTACAAAGTACCAACCGATCTATACAAATTTTAATCTTATAAATCAAGGGATATTTCTATTTCGATCGTCCTTTACTCTAGTCTTCATGACCAACGCTGCGTGCTCTTTGACTATTCGAAAACTCCGATAGAAGGCACTAATATAGTATAAACGACTTTAAAGTATTCTTGGATCAGCTAATACAAAATAATGTAACAATACAATATGCTAGTTTTCATCTTCAAGATATCTGTCCATCAATAATTTTATTTAGTTTTTCAATAATGGCTTATAATTTACGTGAAAGAGTCAATCACATTGGATATTGCACTAATCAAATAGTTGCAACTAATAATCTACCAACGATAAAACAAGTACTAGCTGTTTTAGCTATATAACCTACGAAGAGTTTCAAAGTCTTTACGTGAAAGTGCAAACTTAGCCATTGAAGAGTGTCTCATTATTTGGAATAAATCTCGAATTCCTACGCAAGAAGATAGAAAATGCGTTATTAAACTAGAAGCTGAATATGAAAGATGGAGAAAAATACAAAAAAATGCTTCACGCAGATCAGACACTTAAAAAAAATGAACAAGCATATGCAGAAAGCATAAACAAATTATCTGACATTGCTGGCGCAGATGCACTGAACAAGATGGAAGACGAATCTGATAAACAGTTTTTACTCGATCAGAAAGGTAATTTTGTTTGGTTTTTGATTACTTAATTATGACACTGATGCTTAGAAAATCTCAAGATCACGAACTACCAGTACATACCATTAATTATAACTCTTTTATAGATAATAAAATATTGTTTCTTTAAGTTACTGAATTTAATTTTTTAGCTCTGCAAAGAACTGAAACTCTTAGCTCCAGTATCTTAACAACTTGTACAGATACAAGTAAGCCATCGCCAATGGAAGTGGACTGTGAAAATTTCAATATTGAAAAGAAAAAAATTTCGGCTACCATCGAGCAGGACAAGATAGTCGATGCTTCATCAAAATTGCAAAATGACGATACTCTTAAAATGGCGACAAAAGGTTTGCATTTTTTAATAGCCAGTTGATATCAGTTTTTACTAATGTAGAAAAAATGTATCAATAGCATAATTTTATTTTATTAGCCATTAATTTAAAATCTTCTTTAATTTTATTTACAGAACAATTACATGAATTGCTTGGATCTGAATCTTCATATTTGAAAGTACACCTCCTCTGAAAAGGTGAGCTACTGAACCAATTATGACTGCGAAATTGGCAACAGTATTAGATAAATGTAAAAATAGTAAAAGAGACGTGATGCATTTGGTGATGGCCGCTGCGGAAGCATTTGGCATTGATACGCGCTATTTAGTATTAAATACTACATCTATTCACGAGGCTCGCCAAGAATTTCGCAAAGAACGATATGAGGCCATTAAAAAACTTACTCCATCAGTTTTTTCTGGTTTACCGAGCACCATCCACTGGGATGGAAAGTTGCTCCATGGATATTTATAAAGAGAAACTACAGATAGACTAGCTATTATTAGTACAAGTGGTGGAATGGAACAACTCTTGCGTGTGCCAAAGATCTCTTCTAGTAGTGGAATAAATCAAGCTCAAGCAGTATTATATACTTTGAATGACTGGTCTTTATTACAAAACATTGTAGCGTTTTGTTGTGATTCAACAGCTAGCAATACTCGTCAAATGAACGGAGCTTGTGTGATATTAGAAAGATTAATCGATAATGATCTTCTCTATTTTATCTGTAGGCATCATATTTACGAGCTTGTACTGAGATGTACTTTTGAAATAAAATTTGGTAAGACTACTGGTCCGGAGATACAATTGTTTAAAAATTTTGGAGATTTTTGTGAATCTGTTGATAAAAAAATCCGAACCAGGAATTAGTTATAGGTTTGTAAATTAATCTCTGCAAGATGCAAAAGAAGAAATTTTAAACTTTTGTTCAGAGTATTTAAAAAAGAATTTAATCGGAAGTGATTTCAAAGAATTTTTGGAACTAGTCATCATTTTTCTAGGTGGTTATACCTAGCGGTATAACTTTTCATCCACCTGGAGATATTCACCATGCTAGATGGATGGCAAAAGCAATATATTATTTGAAAATATTCATCTTTAGGAAACAATATTTGCTAGACAAAAAGGATGTTAAAGTAAAATGTAGAGACGTTTGCATTTTTATAGTAAGAGTCTACGTTCAAGCCTGGTTTTGTGCTCCGTTTGCTGCTCAAGCACCAAATCAAGATTTAAAGTTTTTGACATGTTTGTACGAATACAAAAGAATTTATGGAAGTATATCTGACTGTGCTGTTAGAAAATTTATTAATCACTTGTGGTATTTAACTCCGCAACTAGCAGCACTAGCATTTTTTGACTCTACTATTTCAAATGAAGAAAAGTTGAAAATGTGGGAAGCTCTGCAGTCAAATTCTAATGCTTTTGTTTATGGAAAACAAATTATGGCTAATGAAAAAAATTTGAACGAAATAGTAAATTCAAGTATTAGTGATTTTATTTGTAAAGACTTATGAATTTTTTGAATGTTTTAAAATTGACACAACTTTTTTGGCGAAAAATCCATCGAAATGGGCAAAAGAAAGAAACTACATTCATGGCTTGGAAGTTGTTAAAAACCTTAAAGTCGTGAATGGTACAGCCGAAAGAGAAGTGAAATTGGTGACTGAATTCAACAAACTTTTAACTAAAGATGACTAGCAATCGCAGTACCTACTACCTGTGATAAAAGATTACCGAAGCTTGTTTCCAGATAGCAACAAGGAAACGTTTATGCAGCCATATGAATAAATATTTTATTTGAATATGTAATAACAACATTTGATTGACTAAATATGTGAGCAAACGTTACTTATAGAAGAAAAGATTGGACATTTTTTTAACTATTATTTACAGATAATAAAATAAAAAGAGAAACAAAATACTTTATTTATTAATTATAAAAGTTATAATTTATTATTTATTTATTATAAAAGTTTATTTAATGCGGTTCCGCAGCACGCTGTCTTTTAGATCGATCACCTTTCGGGTAGCTTGACATTTCGATGTGTACTCGGCAAAATCAAAAGTGGAACTGAAAGCTGACGCTACAAACAGCAGTGTAGAAGCCGATGCCGAGAGCTATAGTATATACCGTTATATTGTATACCGTTCTTACTACTACTACTCAACACAGACCTTCTAGAAACTCCAAATAATGTTTCATAGGACGGTTGGACCTTTTCAGGTATATACGAGTATAGTCGAATAATAGAATACATAGAAGAGCGGAGCGCGCGCGCTCGGGTCTGCCCGATTATTTTAGTTTTGTCGACTTTGAGGTTTAAAGAGGCACCCACCGCCCACCCCAATACTGCCTGTACAACAGCTGTTGGACACGCAATTCTCTCTGAAAGATCTTGCTTGGTGGTTTGCGTGTACAGCTGCAGGTCGTCAGCATAAACTAGATGCGATATGCCTTCGCGATCTTTTAGCACCTCCTGTAGGTCACTAATGTATAGACTGAACAATAGGGGCCCTAAGATGGAGTCCTGCAGCAGGCGCTAGGAAAGACTCCAGACTTCAGCGATGCATTGAAAGACGTGACAAGATGGTGGCCAAAGTATGGAAGAGCCTTGGCGATCATCCTCTGGGGGATGCCGTCTTCACCCTTGGCTTGAAAGGAAAAATGAGCCACTTCTAGGAGAATATCCACGAAACCCACAGTCCTAAACTTAAAGCCATCCTCACTGGCTGTGGCAACAATGTTGTTCAGTTCGTTCTCGGTTTCATCGTTTTTTATCGTTTGTTGCTACAGAAGCAGCCTGACGCTCCAAGCAAAGTCGGTGTACTCTCACAATGTCTTCCCTCTTGATTTCCGGCAGGACCGTAGCAAGAATGGCAAATGGTTAGGTTAGAGTAGGTAGGGTTAGGTATCAGGGAGATTATTATTATTAATTAGGAGGTATAAATAAACTCCGGACGGAATCACGCACGCACCAAACCACCGAACGCACGCTATTGAACATTGCATTATGTTTGTTAAGAGTATTAATTGCGCATATTATTATATATGTTTCACGGGGGAGATCGACGGCGCGACACCATACACACACCACCAGTACAAACACACGGCAGAAGCAGCAGCCGACTCAGCAGATTATCCAGGAAAGTTGAGCAGCGCGGGGAAGCGGCAACGACGGAGAAGAGGTCGAGTCCTACATTTGTTTCAGGTAGCAGCCGCCTGAAAGAGAGAAAAGCTAGAGACGTCAAGAGCGGCCGGGAGCCGCGGGGCCGAAGCAGCAGTAGCAGCAGCAGCAGCAGCACAGCAGCAGCAGACGGAACACACTCACACACATACACACTCGTGTACACGGACACCCGAGAGAACAATCGGAGCGCGAGGAGTTTCAGCGGCGTCATCTTTAAGGACGACGACGAGAACAGCTGATGACCAAGCGGGCGAGTGCCATGCGGCTGTAACAGATAGGGACAGTAGAGGGAGAGCCAAGCGACAAGAGAGACGGAAGACTGCCGGCCAACAAAAGATGACCAGATAGGCATCTAAAAAGATGGGAAAAGAGGCGCGCGGAAGGAGAAGGGAGCAAGACGCGTTTACAATGAAGGCGTCGCGCTCCGGCAACTCGCATGCATTATGTATCGAGTAATGGAATATAAGTTTATCGGAGATGCGTGCAGTATAGAAGGCGCTGTTAATATTTTAAATTACGCGCGTCCCAGGGGCGAAATGCATGACGGGTAAAACTGGAGCAGTAACTAACCTCCGGTTACTACTCTAGTGAAAATCGAGTTGAGGGCCTATGCCAACAGGTGTCAGAAAAGGAGAGAAGATCGAGTAAGGTAAAATAGAGCGAGCTAGGGTGCAGGGACGCCACGAGGAGGGGACTGGAGTCCTTCCACCCTGCCCATTCCGTCCGGAGCCTTCGCCGCACACAGATGTGTAGTATTCATTTTGCTGTGAGAGGTTAGCTGTCCGCGTGGAGAAAGAGAAAGAAAAGAGTAGTCGTCGAGTAGCAGAGAGAGGGATAGTTATTGCCTATTATTCATCGCAACGTGAGTAACTATGGGTCAGCGAGTATTTGCCCACAAAGTGCCCGACCTAGGATTCAAGAGAGTTTGTAATTTTGACTTAAAAATTACTTGGTGAGAATATTCCAGTCGTATTTATTTGTTTCAGGGCTGTCGAGGTTCGAGGCTTGGTGGAGAGTCGGAGCTGCAGTGTGTGTATTCGCCGTCGAATATTTTTTGTGTTTTAGGTCGAGGGTTCTCGAGTTCGAGTAATTGTATTACAGGTTGCAGGTAATACCGGCAACGCAGTCGGCACATGGTGCGTGCGAATAGAGGCAGGGAGCGGCCATTAGGCCGCCAACGTGCGACCGTAAATCAGTAGTTAAGTCGGTAGAATCGGACGGTAAGTAGAGTCGTGGTGGTTATCTAGAATTAACTTAGTTAAATTTCGTGGTTTTATTTAAGAAGGCTCCTGCGCGTAATGTCTCGAACGCGGACATATCATTTTTTAAAGTTTAGAATACGCTCAATCTAACGGTGCCCTTATTTATACCGCTTATCGACCAAAAACTCAAGAAATTTGAACTCAAAGTTGGCAATTTTAACATGGACTCTTATGGCAGACAAAGTTGAATCAGTTAATTACGAATGAAATCTGATTTGTCCAGTAATGTCATTATATCTGTTTTGTAGGAAAAAATCTCCTCTTTCGAATGACAATATTTAAAATATCGGTTATCGAACTAAAAAAAGAGATATTAGCGAAAGCTTGAATAAATTCGGGTTATATCCGGCAGCTGTAGGGAAGTCACGACGCTATAGTAATATATATATATATATATAGATATAGCTATATACCACCCATCGGCGTGCATGCGCGGAAGACGAACCTGTCCTTCTCGCATATGTTATTCACTACCGAATCAAAAATAGTATCTGTATTAATATTTATTGAAATGTTAATGTTTATATTATTAAAAGTTTGCTGCATTTATATACATTATATTTATATTTATATTTTATATTATATTATTATATTTATATCTATATATAAAAATACTTGTCCTGACTGACTGACTGACTGATTCATCAATGCCCAGCCAAAACCACTCATCCGATTAGCTCGAAAATTTGTGAGTACCTTCTACCCACATAGTAGGTGCTCACTAAGAAACGGTTATTTGAAATTCCACCCCCAGGGGATGGAAAGGGTTAAAATGTGTTTTTTCGATTTTTTACTATATATCTGCGGGAAAAGGAGATTTCGAGACGGTTCTCGCGGCAAAAAGTCTGGAATAACATCAGGAAAAAAGAAATTTCTGGGTTTTTCGGAATTTCACCCCCAGGGGGTGAAATGCGTCGAATATGCATTTTTCGTTTTTTCACTATATTTCTGCGGGGAAAGAGATTTCAGGATGGTTATTGCGGCAATAAAATCTGGAATATCATTACTCAGAAAAAAATTTCTTAGCTTTTTAAATTTCACCCCCAGGGAGTGAAATGCGTCAAATGTGCATTTTTTCCAGCTGTACTATATTTATGTGGGGGAAAGAGATTTCAGGATGGTTCTTGCGGCACCATATCTGGCACGACATTAGGAAAAAAACGATTTGAAAAAATCACACGCTACGTGCGTGCAAACGGTTGAAACGCTTCTTCCATTTCTTACTAAATTTTCGCAGAGAAAGAAATTTTCGCAGAGAAAAAAATTTCAGTATAACAGAACGAGACTGTTTCCGTGTCGTAACTTTCGAAATGATAATATGAAGGGAACGTGCAGTATTGATATCTCTCATGAATTTTAAAGTATGTAATACCGATAAAGAGCCGCTAGATGGCTACGCTGAGCTTGAACCACAAGAGAAATAATCGAATCTCATTATATATAGAGGCGATGAAGCCTTGAAAAGGCATTAGGAGTCTGAGAACTCTAGTCTATTGTGAGTAATATCACGGTTTTCCTGCGTTGTCACGATGATTGTGGAAATATTGAGCATAAATGGCGTTATGACGCCACATAAAGTAGTTCCGATGTTGGCGGATGGTGCTTGCCTCTTCAATGCAATATCTTTTCATCTGTACGACACTCAAGTTTTGTCTCGGGAGATTCGTATTCAGATTGTAGATCATATTGTTAACAATTGGCAATATTTTTCGATCATATCTCATGATGATATAGGAAATAATTATAGAAATTCTGAGGAATACTCGATCGATATGTTAAAATATTCCACTTATGGAAGTTTATGCGAGTTCGTAGCTGCTGCACAAATATTTGGTTTCACTTTTGAGGTATATCGCAATGGACATCTGTATGAAAGATTCGGTGTAGAAGGAAGTCCCATTAAGAGACTTCGTTTCACATTAGACTCATCAAACGGACATTTTGATGTTTATTTACCTTGCAATGACGCTACAACTGTTCAAAATATTTCTGATAAAATACCGAGTCCCGCAAAGCGTATGGAAATTTCTGATCCAATATCCAGTTCTGCTAAGCGTAATAAGAAACGTCGTGCAAGATTCACAAATAACGTATGGAAAAATCAACTCAAAAGCAAAATCATCCGGAAGCTCATAGAGCCGCTGCTTCTTCTTACCAGCAAAATCATCCGGAAGCTCATAGAGCCGCTGCTTCTTCTTACCAGCAAAATCATCCGGAAGTTCATAGAGCCGCTGCTTCTTCTTACCAGCAAAATCATCCGGAAGTTCATAGAGCCGCTGCTTCTTCTTACCAGCAAAATCATCCGGAAGTTCATAGAGCCGCTGTTAGTGTTTATGAACAAAGCCGTTCAGGATTACGCTCAGAAAGACGCTTACTTCTATGGAAGATTAAAGCTCTTTCCGGAATGAAATACGATTCAGAGATATCATATGAAACCGATAAAACTGTATCCATCGGCACTATGAGTCACAAATGCAAACACTGTGGCGCTTTAAAGTATAAAACTGAGCCACCCGGAATGTGCTGCAGTGCCGGCAAAGTGCAACTGCCACCTACTTTGCGTCTTCCCGAACCACTTTTCAGTTTGATCATGGGCTCTCACCCGGACCATGTACATTTCATGGACAGGATTAGAAAATATAATAGCTGTTTCCAAATGACATCTTTCGGAGCCAAACAAATCAAGGAACATGGATTTATGCCTACTTTCAAAGTACAAGGTCAAGTGTATCATTTAATTGGTGGTCTACAACCTTTGCCCCAACAAAATCCTCAATTTCTACAGATTTATTTTGTTGGAGAGGATGAAAGAGAGGTACGTATAAGATCTGGTCACATCCCTGACGTACGCCAGGATCTGGTAAAACAACTGCAGACGATGTTGCATCGTTATAACTCCTACATAAAGGATTTGAAGACTACTCTCGAAAAAATACCTCAAAATTGTAAAAACTTCGAAGTTGCAATTCATGCTGATAGGAAACCAGCCAATGCTCATCGTGGCCGATATAATGCTCCAGCAGCAAGTGAAGTTGCATTGGTCATAGTTGGGCAGCAGTTTGAAAAAAGGGATATTGTATTACAAAGTCATGATGATAAGTTACAAAAAATAAATGAGGTGCATCGTTCGTATAATGCCTTGCAGTATCCTTTACTGTTTTGCCGGGGTGAGGACGGTTACTCTGTAGATGTTTATCAGATCGATCCAAAAACAAATTTACCTCTTAAAAAACAGTATCTGCAATGAATTTCTATTTATACCGCATCATGATCCGAGAAACAGAGATCAACCATTTACTGTACTGTCGATCTCTCTCTTTAATCAATTCTTAGTAGATATGTACGTGAAAATTGAAACAGAACGATTAAACTTTATTCGGAACAACCAGGTGCAACTTAGAGTAGACAATTATATGCACCTAAAAGATGCTATTGGAAGACAAGATACCGATGTCGCCGAACTAGGTCAGATGGTAGTGCTTCCATCGTCTTTTACTGGATCACCACGGTATATGCATGATAAGGCCCAGGATGCTATGACGGACGTCCGCAATTTTGGTCGTCCGGACTTATTTATAACATTTACGTGTAATCCCCGATGGAGCGACATTACAGAAGCATTACTACATGGCCAAAAGTCTTTCGACCGGCATGATATCATAGCTAGGGTCTTCCACTTGAAATTATTTGGAGAAATGAAATGTTACATGTATTCTGTTGAATGGCAGAAGCGAGGTTTACCTCACATACACATTTTATTGTGGCTTAAACTACGTTTCACTCCAGATCAGATAGATGATATTATTAGCGCAGAAATACCAGACCCAGCCGAAGATCCTCTTCTTTATGAAATCGTCAAGGCCAACATGATCCACGGACCTTGCGGTAGCTTAAATAACAGGTCACCTTGCATGAAAGAAGGTTGTTACAGCAAAAAATTTCCTAAAGAATTTCTGCAAGAAACTCAAACAGGAGATGATGGATATCCAAAATATCGACGTAGGAAACCGGAAGATGGTGGTTTTATTGTTGAAATCAATGGCATCACCATTGATAACCGCTGGGTCGTACCATACAATCCTGTTCTTTCGCGGATTTTTGAAGCTCATATCAATGTGGAATACTGCAACTCTGTTAAATCGATAAATTATGTTTGTAAATATATCACCAAAGGCAGTGATCAGGCTGTATTCGCTATAGAAGATAAAAAAGACGAAGTTAAAATTTATGAAAGTGGTCGATATATCAGTAGTTCCGAGGCAGTATGGAGAATCTTAAGTTTCCCTATTCATGAAAGATTTCCAACAGTCTTTCACCTCGCTGTTCATTTAGAAAATGGTCAACGCGTCTACTTCGATCAAAAAGATTCTAATCGCTTGAGGAATATCATAAATCATCCTCCTAAAACTACACTTCTTGCATTTTTTTAATTATGCCAGGTAGATAGTTTTGCAAGAACGCTTCTTTACGTTTAAGTTCCATCTTATTACACATGAAAGAAAAATAAATTTGAAAGAATAAAACGTGGGGATGATGTCAGTGGCTGGCCTGAAGTAAAGAAAGATACGGCTCTAGGTAGAGTATATACCATCCACCCTAATAACTCTGAGTGTTATTATCTACGCCTTTTGCTTCACGAAGTTCGAGGTCCAAAATCTTTTTTGGAATTGAAAACTGTTGATGGCATTGTACAACCTACATTTCAGGCAGCGTGTAAAGCCTTAGGTTTATTAGAAGACGAAAAGCACTGGGATGCAACTTTGGAAGAAGCAGTACTTTGTGACTCTCCACTCAGATTGCGAAATTTGTTTGCGGTTATGTTATTATTTTGTCATTTATCTGATGCTTCAAGTCTTTGGGAAAAGTACAAAGATCATCTTTCAGAAGATATTCCGCGTGAAATGGAAGCTCACTTACAAGATGGGATCATCAACTCAATGTTGAGTAAAATTTATAATAAATGCTTAGTTTGTCTGGAAGATAGTTTGTTGTCAATGGGTGGTCAATGTCTGCAGCAATATGGTCTGCCTCAGACATCTAGAGATGAGTTATCTCTACAAAACAGAGACTATATTCGAGAAATCAGTTACGATACGAATGCTCTGGAACAAATTATAACTGATAGCGAAATTTTACTGAACGATGAACAGTCTCACGTTTACAGAATAATTTTAGAAAGCGTCGAGAAAAGTAGCGGTCAAATGTTTTTCCTTGATGCTTCTGGAGGAACCGGTAAAACATTCCTCATTAATCTTTTACTTTACGAAAATAAGAAAATAAGAAAACACAACCGTATAGCCTTAGCTGTTGCTTCTTCAGGAATTGCAGCTACATTGCTGCATGGAGGTAAAACGGCTCATTCTACTTTTAAATTACCTTTGAACTTAAATAAACTCCAGACACCAATTTGTAACATTTCAAAACAGTCTAATATGGCACAAGTTTTGAAAGAGTGTAAGTTAATAGTTTGGGATGAATGCACAATGGCCCATAAAGGTGGATTTGAGGCTCTCAATAGAACATTGCAAGATATAAGGGGAAATGATAGATTGATGGGGGGAGTCACTATTCTATTAGCTGGAGATTTCCGGCAAACATTGCCTGTTGTACCTAGAGGTACACGTGCGGATGAAGTGAATTCTTGCATAAAGAAGTCATATTTATGGCCTCATATTCAAAAACTTTCTCTGCACACAAATATGAGAGTTTATTTATTAAGTTTTTTGTTTGTGTTTCTCTAACTTTTGAATTGTTATTTAATTTTTACCTTCAAAATCTTACTTCCAAAGATCGTTTTTCCCAATCTCAGCTTATAAATTTTCTTCTATTTTTTCATACTGATAAGTGTATGTGATTCTATTCAATTTAGTAGTTCAAATTATCCAAGTTTTTCGACGATTTCGACCTTATAACTTTTTTTCTCAATTGAACTGGCTAATTCCAATAGCACCATTGAATTTACCAGCTCAAAATACATGGAAATATGTGTAATAGAAAAAGAATTTACTGATTATAAGCGTTAGAAGTCAATTATTTTTGCGATTTTTCGAGATTTTCGATTATTGTGGCTTATAACTTTTATATTTCACTATCCTGGCAAAAACCAATAGCACCATTCGATTCAGCGGCTCAAAATACATGGGAAAATATACTTCTCAAGTTAAAATTCCACAACTTTCACTGGGTTTCTAAAGAATAAACGTTTTGGCCCGTTTTTTACATGTAAAATCCATAAGAAACTTCGGGTGCTTTGAGGTACGGGAAAAGTCGAGGCTATGGGTTTAAAACCTATTTGCGCACAGTTTTTGAGGTCTCTAGAAGCAATTTTTTCCCGGCCCGAGTGAAAATAAAAATAAAAAAAATTAACGTCCTGACTAATGCACACATATAAATAAGAGTATCCCGAGTAAAAATGATTTATATATAATTATATATGGTTATATGTGGTTATATATAAAATTCATATATGAGTATATATTACTATATACGATTATATATAGTTGTATACAATTATATATGGATTAAGATTGTATACAATTGTATATATAATAATATATAATTATATATGAGCATATATAACTATATACAAGTTGACCTCATGAATCGTGCAGATTTTATATATAACTAAATGTTGGTATGTGTGCCCAGAGTATGTAAACTATTTTCAGACCCTAAGGTGTTACATGACAAGGTCGATTAAAGGTTGAAAAACGCGTTATTTTTAATATTTTGAGATTTGGCCAACATTGTTTGATATTTAACTCAAAACCTAGGGACTTTTGAGAAAAAAGTGTAGGAACAATTTTCGATCAAAATTAGGTAAGAAATATAAAAAAAAATTTACTTGACCCTATTGTGATATTTTGTGATTTCATGTATTGTGATATATTGTGATATTAAGATTCTAGAAAAACACTACAATTTTTTTCAAAATTAAAAGTCTTAAAATTCATTTTTTCCTATTTCCTTTAATTCTAGCCTAGTCAGAATATGGTCTGAAGTTTAATATAATTTTTTCAGAATTTTTAAATAGCGCACTATTTTTCGACACCTTCATCGAGAACTACGTTCATATAAACACAAAAAGCTATGGAGAGCGCTACCTAGACTCGTTATCGGTAACCAAATCACCTGGACGTCTCCTCCGATGAGTTCATATGTATATAGACATTAAAAACTATAAAGCGCACTACCTAGTCCTCGTCATCGGCTATTATAACCACCTAATAGATGCCAGCTCCAACCAGTACCAATATCTATATACAAAAAACTACGGAGCGCGTCACCTAGATCTCGTTATCGGCCACCATAACCACCTAGACACCTTCTTCGACCAGTACATATATGTAGACATCAAAAACTATGAAGCGCATTATCTAGACCTCGTCATCGGCCACCATAACCACCTGGACTCCTTCGTCCACTACGTACATGTAAAAAACAAAAACTATCCAACGCATTATCTAGACATCATCATCGGCCACCAGAACCACCTGGACACCGTCTGCGACCAATAGTTATAGCTAGACACCAAAAACTACGGAGCGCACTACCTAAACCTCGTTATCGGCGATTATGACCGTCTGAACGCCTTCTCCCACCAGTACCTACATCTACACACAAGAAACTACGGAGCACGTTATCTAGACCTCGTCATCGACCACCATAACCGCCTGGACACGTTCTTCGACCAGTACGTATATGTAGACATCAAAAACTATGCAGCGCATTATCTAGACCTCGTCATCGGCCACCATAACCACCAGGAAACCGTAGCTCTGACAAATTGATATAGCTAGTCACCAAAAATTATGGAGCACACTACCTAGACCTCGTCATCGGCTATTGTGACCATCTGGGCGCCTTCTCTGACCAGCACCTACAACTAGACACAAAAAACAACGGAGCGCACTACCTGGACCTCGTTCATCGGCCACGATAACCACCAAGACTAAACATGTTACGCTCAGTCCCGTCCATCAACAGTGCCTGAACTTTTACTATTCAACAATATATTACTTTTTACTACCAACTCTATTTTACTTTTATAAAGTCAAATTTTCTAAGTCCATTTATATATCATTGTATTTATATACAATTACTTATGTATATACGACTATATATGAATTGTCTACCAATATACCTTATAATACACTTCGGATACTACTTTCATAACAAGAGCTGTTGGGGTAGTGGTTAAGGTAATTGCTTCATAACTCAAAAATTTTGGGTTTAAATCCTACGCGAGGCAATTAATTTTTCTTTTTAATAACTTTTTGTAATAAGAAATGCATAAAACATTGCTAATCTTCAATAAAAACTATTTTTTATGTTAAATTTGCATAAATTAATTATTATATTATTAATTTATTTAATTTAAAATTTATATACCAGTGTATATAATTATATATAACGTTATTTTATATACAATTTTATATAAGTTACTTATATATGATTATATATGATTATATATAAGATGTTTTTACTCTGGATGACAGTATTTTCTTACTCCTTCTTTTTCTTATTTGAAACATAATTATTTTTCAAACATAATGTAAATATCAGACTTTAAATAAAAGCAATAAAATTAATAACTAATATTCAATATAATACACATTGGGATATGAGGTTTTTTCAATTGTGACATAATGAGCCCAAAGAGTGACGACACTGTGATTAAAGCTTCTAGAATTTATTGATATTATAATATGCTATCGTATTGACGCCTGCTTGGATTAAAGGTAATAAACCATACTGAGAGAATATTTCATTCGACTGGAGAGTTCGGTCATTCTAGCCAAAGTAAGTCCGATAGTACATGTCCGGCAAAAACAGCAATGCGACCCAAGCAGTTCTAACAATATGCGCATTGTAGTATCTACCGACCGCCTGCTCAGCAGTTTTTACCAAAGTAATTCGGTCATAATTGTCGAACTGTAGAACGGTTTTGGTGTCCGAAGACGAGGTCAAGGTAGTGCGTACCATAGTTTTTGATGTATAGATCCAAATGTAAGTTGCAGATGGTGTCCAAGTGGCTATAGTGGCTGAAGTCGAGGTCAAGGTAGTGCGCTCCATAGTTTTTGATGTATAGATGTAAATGTAAGTTGCAGATGATGTCCAAGTGGTTACAGTAACCGATAACGAGGTCCAGGTCGTGATCTCCGTAGTTTTTGATGTCTATATATGTATACGAGTTGCAGCCGGTGTCCAGGTGGTTACGGTAGTCGATGACGAGGTCCAGGTAGTGCGCTCCGTAGTTTTTGATGTCCTGATGTGTATACTAGTTTCAGACGGCGTCTAGGTGGTTATGGTACCGGATGATGAGGCCCAGGTTGTGAGCTCCGTATTTTTTCATATCTAGATGTGTATACTAGTTGCAGATGGCGTCTAGGTGGTTATGGTAGTCAATGACGAGGTCCAGGTAGTGAGCTTCGTAGTTTTTCATGTCTAGATGTGTATACTAGGTGCAGGCAGCATCTAGATGGTTATGGTAGCCAAATACGAGGCCCAGCTACTGCACTTCGTAGTTTTTGATACCTAGATATGTATACTAGTTGCAGACGGTATCTAGATGTTTATAGTAGTCGAAGACGAGGTCCGGGTTGTGAGATGCGTAGTTTTTGGGTTCTTGATGTGTATATTAGTTGCAGAAGATGTCTAGATGGTTATGGTAGCAGATGATGAGGTCCAGGTATAGCACTTCTTGAATTTTAATGCCCAAGTTTAGATACTGGCTAAAAGCTACAGAGCATACAACTTGGACATTGTCCTTGGCTAGTACACTTACCTAAACCCTAGGTGCAATCAATATACACAACTAGATAACAAAAACTATAGAACGCAGTACCTTGACCTTGTCATCGGTTACCATAACCACCTAAACACCGTCTGCAACTACTATACAAATATAGACACAAGAAACTACGGAGCGCACTATCTGGACCTCGTCATCGACTACTATAACCATCTAGACACCGCACCATGGGCGCAAATGAGAAAATTTGTGTCAAAATAAAATAGCGCCTCGTTAAATTTTTTTTAAATGTTGGTAGACTGATATAGATTAATGAAACATTATTGGTAAAACCAACATATAACCGCCCACATGTGGGTATAACCTCAAATACCGAAGAAATCAAGTATTGTCAGTGTACCAATTGATATATGGGAGAATTATTGAAGAGTGAACACTTGAAGGGCAGATAATGACTCTAAGCATGTAATTTGATTTTCCTATTGGCTTAAGAAACTATCATAACCTGAAATAGGTATTTTACTTTAATAACGTAGGAATTTTCATCTTATGCACTAATATATGGAATATTAATGAGGAAGTAAATACTTGAAGTGCAGATAATATTTTCATTCAAATAAACTGACTTTCCCATTTCGTCGGAAACCGATCATAACTTCTAAAGCAGGTATTTTTTCTTTTATGATCTGTGAATTCCCATCACATGCACTGATATAAATAGATTTACAAGGAAGTAAGCAGTTGAAGTACATACAGTATTTTTTATCTAATAAGATGACTCTCATTTTGTCGAAAACGTATCATAACCTCGAATGCAACTATATTTGCTCTTATACAACGTGTGATTTCGTAGCACGAAGTAATAGTTTAAATGTTTATGAGCAAGTAAATACTTGAGGTGCAGGAAATAGTTCCCAACCAATAAACTAATTTTCCTGTTTGGTCGGAAAATTATCATAACCTCAAAAAGGGTACTTTTTCCTCTTATAATCGAAAGTTTTTGTAATATGTACTGACATTTGAAAGATTTATGTAGAAGTATTCGGTCAGAAACTTATCTTATGGTGATGCTAAACCCCCTGTCATCGTCAAATACGGGGATCCACTTATTTCATTCAATTTTCAATTTTGAGAAAATATCTCTCTGGAAAGTTATTGTTTTTGATTAGGACAATAACGTGTAACGAGGTGAGAAGATTTTTAATTTTTTCAGCGTTACTGACGCACGACTAATACATCAAAGGCCGATTTCAAGACGAAATCCTGCCATGACCGCGAGAGGAGTCTCTCCACCTTGCGTTCTGAATCATAGTAGCGTAAAGAAAAATACTGCGTAGATTCGAATTAATTTTTTAGGAAAAAAAAGCATCTTTTTTTACGGCGGAAATCTGGAGCCAGTCATCATCAACAGCCCATCAAGAGCTGTGTCCCGCTGCCTCTCAAAGGAAACGAGCCCAGGCACGCCTGAAACGTCCATAAGACCTCGCAGCTCGCCGTATAATATCATCGCAACGAGCGTCACCGTCGGCCTCGAGCATTAGCTACAAGTTAAGTAAATCTTCGAAGAACACAGCTACTCTCTCCTTACCCTGTCTCTCTCAGTTTTAAGCATCTGCCTGGTAAGGCAAAATACTCCATAGTGTAGAAGCTTATTTTTCTTTCCAAGGGCATACGGCAATTACGTAACAGCCCACGGACTATTGGCAGGCAATGTACTATAGACATTTCTATATACAATGTCTCCTAACTTCTCCCCCAGCGAGCATGGAAATTTCCAGTGCCTTACGCAATACGATTGTTACAGCATCAGGCGATTTCGGGGAGAAGAAGACCAGAGGCGAGAACCAGAGATTCCAACCTGACGTGAGGGTTGCTCTCAAATCAGAGAGTCTGGCGACGACGAGAAGTCACCAATCAGAGGCAGCGACGTGGAAGGCGGGCCCAAGGCCGCGGCCTTCGAGCCGGCACCGAACGCAGACTCGGCAGACTCTTCTCCGGCCTCCCGGGCGACCAACACCTTCCTGGCTACGGGACTTCATCCAACATCCGCGCCGCGAGTCCCTTCTGGACTTTGATTTTTTTCTTGTGTTCAGTCGTATAATTTTTTATTTTTTTATACGAATTATAATTTTTTGTAACTTTGATTTAGTTGTTTTGTATAACTTCTCGCCGAACCTCTTCGTGTGACTGCGCTACTCGCTTCAGCCTCCACGCCATCGACGAGAAGGACACTAAGCTAAGTCACCACGTTTTTGTGCCTAATATGGGAAAATAATTAGACGCCGGGTTGCCTTTACTGCCCCGGGCGTATACTATTCTTTTTTTTCATACAATTTTATTGATACCATTTTTTTACACAATTAAATAAATTTAAATTAAGACTAATTTTAGGGAACAGTTAAAGTAGCAACATTAGATACATTAAATTTAGTACGGTTTAGAAATAAAAAGTAAGATTCAGAAGTAAGGTGGATGTAGCGATAATTCCATTGGTGAACTTTTGTAAGATTGTACCTTGGTTAAAAATTGCAATTTTGTTAACTCACGGGAAAAACTTTGTTACTTTCAACGAGGTGCCTCGTGGAAGACCCGATAAGATGTTCTTGTATAAAACCTACAGCGTGCTCTCCCACTCGCATAAGTTCTCGGTGAAATAAAAGGCACTGCATTAATTTTAAATCTAAATATAGAGATCATGCTATTTTATTTTTGTTGTGTTGCCTCACTCCTATGTGTGTGTCTGTTTGAACAAGCTTCGCCTATGTTTTCGCGTGTAAAGGTGAAAGAAAGGTAAGGAAGTCGTAACCGTCGAGACCCCATGACTCTCCGCGGATAGAAACCATTCTTAGCTAGCCGTGCAAATAATAAATTCAAAGAATAGGACGAGGGGCACTGCTCGTCCCCGTTTGTGAAATTTTAACTAAATCAGAATACAGTGCCTGGCGCTCAAATATAAATAAAATTATGACCCTTTGGAGGTCTATGTTTGATTGCCTGACGGCGTATGCCGATTGGCAATTAATCATAATATTTGTGATAATTTACGTAATACTTATTCTATACCGTGGTTCCGGGCCGCATGCCCACGGCAGTCCGAGCCACGCGTAATAAACGTTTCATAAAGATATTTGTTAAAAAATGAAAATTAAGTAAGAAAAGTGGTTCCTCGTATTTGTCGGTGACAGGTGGCTTTATCATCACCTTAATCATAGAAAATCTCTCTCTCCCTCCCTCCCTCCCTCTTTCTCTCCCCCCCCCCTCTCTCTCTCTCTCTTTCGCTCTCCCTTTCGCACTCTTGCTCTCTCTCTCTCTCTTTCTCTCTCTCTCTCTTTCTCTCTCTCTTTCTCTCTCTCTTGCTCTCTCCCCAGGATCCATAAATCTTCGAACATATTAACCCAGACATCCCTAAACCCATAAACTTTAAACCTCTTATAACCATAAATCATCAAACCTTCAAGGGAACAAAATACCTTTGAAGCGTAAAAAAAAGAATTTTCAAATTCCATGAATAACTTGAATTAAATTGGAGTTTTCTTTCACCACATATACATAACAATACCTATATTTTTATATTTTTTATACCTCTTTTGTGTTTGGCATAGGAGAGCTAGCGCACGCTCATCGAAGATTTGATGCACTTACCGTAGGATTCCAGAGCTACGCATGGATGATATTGGCTCAAAATGTTTTTTCATTTTCCTTATAGTATTAGTTTCAGTATAAACGAGGGAAATTCGATTTTTACGACCAAAAATTTTCATACAAAGTAAAGGTTACACAACTATTAAAAATAATTATTTAAGTAACTAAAATATTGATAATACTGATGTAAAAAGCATGATCAACTCATGATCCAGATACCGAAGTTAAGGTGATGCTAAAGCCACCTATCACCGACAAATACGAGGATCCACTTTTCTCATTTAATTTTCAATTTTTAGCAATTATCTTTATGAAACGTTATTGTCCTAATCAAAAATAACAACTTTCCAGAGAGATATTTTCTCAAAATTGAAAATTTAATGAAATAAGTGGTTCCCCGTGTTTGACGGTGACAGGGGGTTTAGCAGCATCGTAAGTACAGAAATCGGGTTTTGCATCGTTCCCATCGTAAAACTAGCTAATTACTTGGTTTGTTTTACCGTGAAAAGCTTTGTGCACAGTATTGTATCATATGAACAAGTTACTTAGATTATGTGCATGAAAACCATTTATTCTCGACTTAAATGAAGATGCCGTTTTTAGTTACACACTAATTAATATGAGTCTTATTTTCCTCAGAAACATTATATTCAGAATGTATTCGGATACTTATGTACAATTAAACTAATCAATGCACGTTGCGTAAAATCTATAGTAGTTTCAATCGATTATCTACATTAGTTTAAAAGTTTCTTCCATTAATCATTTTTACGTCTAAACGTAAACTAAAAAGTATTTTACAACTTCATTTTCAGTCAGAGTTATCATTACTATCTTCTGCATCAATATTATTACTGTAGTCTCCTTCACTTTCAATTATATAAGTATCAGTTGTGTTTGATGCACTAACAATGTGAAAATAAGATAAATCGAAAACTAACTTAAACAGTTTTAGAAACATATAAAACATCAGTAATTTAAAAATTTTTTTTTACTTTCGCATGAGATTTTTCACACGCTTCGGCAAGATTTCATGTTTGTGTTTCTTTAGACGTTCTTCTATATCCATCATTGATACTTTTGGATCGGACCTATACATTCGTCGGTTGGATACATCAAGGAGCTGTGCTGATCTATTATACTGACGAGCAAGGTTTTTGAAATTTAATCTATAATACTTGTGCGAAGTTTCATTCGCATCTTCTTAAAAAAAGCCATTGGTATTGGGAACTGTTTCCCTATATCGACTCCGTGTTTGAATACTTTATGAACTGTTGGACTTATTCTTATCCATGGATACAACTCAAAGTAAAGACTGTATTTCGGAACAAAGTATTTTAACTTTATCAAGTTCTAAATTTTGTTTGGATCTAAATGCAGTTATGATTGTAGATATGTTAGTAACCAATCTTTCATCTAATTCTAAATATTCCGCAAACTCTGTAGGATCGCTTAGACATTTTTTTGCTAAATTACCCGTATTTGTCGTTCCGAACCCTTGTAATACTTGATCTACTCTGATACCAAAACCTTCGAAAAGTCTTTTCTGCACGTATCTCTGTCAATCTTCAAACTGACCTGAAAAACGAATTATCGTTATGAAGTAATAGCTATGTTAGTTCATTGGTGACATTTTCTTGCTATAGTCTATTGGTCAAACTGGCCAAAAACAAAGTTAGGACGTAGCGTTAATATTTAACTACATGACTAGATTACTACATGGTACATAAATAGATTAAATTAAATAAACTCTTCCTTTATCAAACAGCCTTAATAACCCGCATTTGTGGTACACGAGACAGATCCTGATAGCCAAATTATCAAACAAACTATGTAACTCAAACACGTAGTAGAATTAATACGATTAGGAATTAAGGTTTTCTTCTTTCAAGTCTCCAAGAAAATTCATATCCAAAACATGATAGAAAGGCTTGGCGAGCGAGCTTCTTCTTCAAGAAACCTAGGAAATGTATACCCTCGTAAATCAGTAGACAGGCTTTGCGAGCAATCTATTTCTTTATCAAAAATCCACGTACCCTACGCTTGTTCCTACGTAATCCAGATACCTCGTAAAACAATATATTTTATAGCATAGAATATAATTAGTATAACGTGCTTTTTTAATCTTTTACTACATCTCATAATCGTAGTGACTTTCGATAATACATATGCAATAAATGCTCGAAGCTGTTTATTTATCAGTGCAGTAAACCAAGTTCATACTTTAGATTGGATATAATGGGATCAAAGTAGTTATCTGGGTTGTTGAATGTGTGGTTTGTTCGTGTACAAAAGGGGGAACGACTTGTGGCTTTGTTGCCTAGAATTGCGTTAAGGCACTTTACCATCATACATCATTTCATAAACTTCGAAACTGATTTCTACTCTTTTTTCATTTGACATAAGGAATTTGTGTGACTTAAAGCGCTTGTATTTCAGAGTGCACCGTTGCATATTCCATGGCAATTAATTTTTCGATTTCTTGTTCTAATGCGATATACTTGGGTCGGCAGAATCGTTCACTTTCAGGTGTTGGGTTAATCCATGAAGATTTGTTTTAATCGCTATGTAGCATGCAAATTTACACGCTAGAAACGAATAATGATTGTTGAGCATTTGTGCAGTTGTTATCAGAATTTTCACATTTTTGTTGAAAATTTGTGTGTCCTGATGAGCTATAAAAGCCTACTGTAGCAATTAATTTTAATTGCATTAAATCTTCTTGATCCTAATCTTTAGCAATTCCCAGCAAAGCATAATCTTTCAGAAGTTTTATTAAGGAGACTCTGTAATGGCACTCCGATTTTAAATTCAGAAACTGTATAGTTTTCTGGATGACATTGATACATTGCTTGAGATATAACTTCATAAGAAGAGTAAATTTTAACCCCTCTAGATCGTGTATCCATGCAGAATGATCTGCAGCTCATTTTACTGTAGTCATTTTCAAAATGCTAATCCTGAATCTGGTGAGTGAGCAGATATTCCGATTTCAAGATCATCGTTAATGCAATTTAATTCTTCGCAAGCATTTTCAGTTTTGCACAGACGTACTGCTAATTCTAAAACTGCAAGTTTATGCTCAGAAAAATAATAGTTTCTTTAGCTTTTCTGTAGAGTGTAGTTCTCGAAGCTTTAATAAGAGATACGGGTTTTCTACCACCACGCCGACTACTTTGCGTTTTTCTTTTGGGACGCCCAACTTCACTTCTAGAAAGTTCTCGGTTTTTCCTGCAAGAGGTAACATGTTGAGTATATAACCATGTAGAATATAACTACTTTAAAGTACCACTTGAGAAGATTTGGAATACATGATTCCTAATAGAATGGTGGGGATATAGTATTATACATCATTTAATAAGAATACTAAATTTTCAGATGAATATTTTTTTAGATATGATAAAATGAATGTAATGTTTTTCAAGTAAGAAAATGCAAGTTCCTAATTATAAAAAGGTAGAAGTGTAAATCGAAAGAACGAGCATAGAATCAAATGTTATAATTTTGGAAAAATTTCTACACAAACGCTTAGAAAAGTTAAGATTCTAGTAAAAAAGCAGGATATTCCGATATTTTCATTTTCAAATAGCTAAAAATAGCCAAAGATAGCCCTCTGTCTATTAATTCGGACATTTATTTTTTGGAATTCAGATATCTACAATATTTTGGAGTTTGGTACTGATTTCATTGTATATGATCGAAGATTTTCTGCAATATATCTATCTGTCTTTTTTTTTCTGATAGAATTTTTTCTGTTATTTACGCATACTGAAATATTGCTATTATGTACCGTATACTTTCAATTCAAAATTAAAATTTTGTAAACTTATAGCCAGCTAAACTTTCAGCATTCTGATGAAATACCACAACTCCTAAAAGAAAATAAACAAAAATGATAGCTTATATCATGTACTGATCATGTCTGAAGTATTATTTAAGCTTTGAGCCATTATAGTGGTTTCCTGGTACTGTAAAGATTAACCTAATCATACTACGTATTTAACATCTTTAAGAAAAAAGTGACATAGAAATGTGAAAATGGCTGTTGGTCAGTAACAACGACTATCGTAAGAATAGTTATATTGTTATAAGTGTTAATCGAACATAGAAATAAAGCTCATATTAACCTGGGAAATGCAAAAAAAAATTGCTCCTAACTGGAGTAGCCGAATGCTTTCTCGAAGATATCTTAAATATAACGATTAAGTTCATTTTAATGCTTTCTATGAAAAACGTATGTAAAACTGAAAATTTGGAGTCACTTTCACAGATTGATCTTCAATATTGTCTGCTATTACAACGACAATTGTATAAATATAAAAAGATAGAGATTCTTTCTTAATTCTGATCTTTGAATTAGTGTTTTTTCTCCATGATAACTCTAGAATACTTAATAACATAAATCAAAAGTAAATAAGAGTATATAAATAAATTTTATTCATTCCAGGTTCCCAACACTCTAAAAATTATCGAAAATTAGTAAAAATATTGAAAAATTAAAAAAATATATTGCAATTTTACAAAAATATAAAAAATATAAAGCTCTGGATATTATTCGAATCACTTTAAAATGTAATCTGCTATATGTTATGTCAATGAGTTACATACATACATACATACATGCATATGTACACACATATATAAATATAAACACAACCCGTACATACGAAGATTTTAAAAAATAATTTTTCTGACTCAAGAAGCCAATAAACATCGAAATTCATTCTCTGGCAGAAGTAAATTGATATAAGGTGAACAAAAACATGTAAATACATATGAATCAAAACATTACTTAATAAATTATTCTTCAGTTTAAAAAAAAATAACCTTGAAGTGGTTGTTGCTATCAAAATTTCCGTTATCTAGTTTTATGTGGGAAAATAATGTAACTTTCCAGTTTGCCTACATAGATCTACACAGTACGGGACTATTCTACATAGAACTGTAAAGGGGACAGGATAAATTTCTACCAGGGTTAAATTAATAATTTAAAAAGTTCATTGTTACAAACCCACGCTTTGTGAAAGCAACATTTGTAAACATTTGTGGTAAATGTGTACATATTTAATTTATAATCTATACAAAAATTGTTATAATCGATTTCAAAAGTTCATAACTGCAACATACTGATTATTACGTCAATATACGAGGTCTGTCGCAAAAGTATCCGACCTACCTCGATTTCTCGGCGCTTGATTTATTCTTCGTCATCCGGGGGGTGGCATCCTTCAATGTAGTCCCCATTTGATTGAACAAGACGCTCATATCGATGTTTCCACTTATTAAAGCACTCTTGAAAGTCAGACTTCGGAATCGCCTTTAGTGCATTCGTCGCATTAGTTTCAACAGTCTGTTTATCGTCGAATCGATGTCCTTTAAGCGGCATTTTCAGTCGAGGAAACAGCCAAAAGTCACAGGGAGCTATATCAGGACTGTATGGAGGCTGGCGGAGCTGCGCAACACTGTGTTTCAATAAATACTGCTGCACAAGGTTTGATGCGTGCGCTGGAGCATTGTCGTGATGAAGAAGCCAGTCACCGGTTTCCCAAAGTTGCTGTCGTTTTCTCCCGATTGCAGTACGTAATCTTTTCAAAACTTCAACGTAGTACTCTTTATTGATTGTCTGGCCTGTAGGGGCATATTCGTGGTGCACAACGCCCTCATAATCGAAAAAAACAATCAACATTGACTTGATGAACGAGGATCACTGTCAACAGATGTGTGGCCACTTTTAAACCGCCTATACCACTCTTTTATTTGTGTTTTGCCCATACACTCATCTTTAAAGGCCTTTTGCAACATTTCAATAGTTTCCGCACAACTTTTACCGAGATTAAAGCAAAATTTTATGCAAATTCGCTGTTCGGTTCGTTCTGCCATTTTTAGCAATAAGCCAATTGCGACGAACGCAAAAAAGTCGTTGTAAACAAATACACGCTGCGCGGGAAGTAAGGCGTTTCATCGGTATCTCAGGCTACTGACGAGAAGGTTAGGAGTTGCTGGTGACGTTCGTACCCTCCAGAGGTCGCCTGAGTCTCTTATGATTCCAACAATAAAAATCGTCTCTCCGCGCGAAGATATGAACGTAGGTCGGATACTTTTGGGACAGACCTCGTACATATTGAAACAACTATAAATTACTTCTAAGAATATAATTCTGTTTTATGATTATAGTCACAAACCTACAAAAGTATATTTATACACGAAAAATTTGTTTAAAGAATACCTACCCACCCACTATGAGCGACGAAAATGGCTTACAATAAATGTAAATCAGAAATTTATTTTCTCGCGTGAAAAACGACTTAATGTTTATTTATTGATACTATAGTAACCAATAAACAAAGTTGCTTACCGTTGGTATCAAACCAATTCATACATTCTAAAGTTACTTACATTCTAAAACATATGATAAGAAAATCTTTAATACAGAGATTGAAATGTAATAACGAATTTAAAAAATATATAAATATTATTTGTAATTGTAAAAAAAATTGATACTCATAAATAAATCATTAGTATATACTTCGATAATATTTGAGAGTATGATTAAAATTAAAATAATACATAGAATAAAAAAAATACTAATTGAATTAAAATGATTATCTCATAAAGCACAATCTCTTTTCTAAGCTTGACTTAAGTGTTGGCAGTATTTGAAAACAAATTTAGAGAACTATTATATGAAAAATAAAAACAGAAAGTATGACAATTTAAAAATATTTTTTTACGAGTAATATTATTTCTCGTAAATATTACGAATAAAATGTATTATCTACAATGTATTGCAATACATTTATGTTACTTACCTGTACGGAACTGATTAATTATGTTTTGAGTTAAGATCATCCAACAATGTTGGTTGATAGCTACGTTGTTACTGAATGTAACAGTTTAAATATTTAAAAGGACATAAACACCTTGAAATTATGATTAACTTACTATTATTTTTTTATGTAAAGTAGATTGATTTTTCTAAGGTAACTTGCGATAGAAATAAATTTTAATAAACTATAATAAGAAATAAAAAAAAATATTTTTTTTTAATTTTATGTGGTTAAAATAAGAGTTTAAATAGCTACATAGAAACACTGCAGTTTTTTCATCTGTCACATGTCTCTGACCTATCTGATCATCGGATCGAACTTTATGACGATTTATTTTGTTCGTTAGACACTGAACTTCAAAATTAGTGTGAGTGTTTTAATAAAAAATAATACCAATAAAAAGTTATAGCCCTATAAAGCCAGAATTTTTTATAAAATTGTGATAAATACAAATATTTTGGCTTTCTAAGGCTGGGATTACTGGGATATTCTAAATAAAATTCCTACAATTATTTTAAAATGATATGTCTAGCGAACAAAATAAACCGCCATAAAGACTGATACGATGATCAGATGAATAAGAATCATGTGGCAGGTGAAAAAACTGCAGTGATTCTATGTAGCTATTAAATCTCTGATTTTAAACCCAATAAATTCTTTAAAAAAAAGTTTTCTCCAGTTTATATTATTGTTTATTGAAATTTATTTTTATAATAAGCTACCTTACAAAAATTAACCTACTTGACATCAAAATATAATAGCAAGTTACTTATAATTTTAAGGTTATTAGGTTTACTTAAAGTTATGTTTCTTCAGTTGGTCTATTTCTTATTTTATAGTATATTAACATTAATTTGAATACGAAACAATACATTGTTGGAATCATAAGAGAAAATTTATATTTTTAAAAATTATGCCATCGAAATTCATGAAAGTATTGGAATCTAAATGAAATTCTCCAGTATTATAACGCCACATATCATACAACATTTTGTAACTATCGACAAAATGAGAAAATAAACTTCCTCGTTTGAAAAAAATATTATCCGCCTCAAGTATTTACCTCCTCATAAATCTTTTGAATATCAGACCATTTTATAAAAAATTACGATTTGTAGGAGAAAAAGGTACGTTTATCAAGGTTATGGTAAGTTGTCAAATACACTAGAAAATCAACTTGTTCATTGGAAACTATTTTCTGCACCTCAAGTATTCAGCCCATATTATGGGAATTTACGTTTTATTAAAGCAAATGCAGTTGCTTTAGAGGTTATGATAGATTCTCCACAAAATAGGAGAATCAAGTTATGGTGAGCGACAGAAAAAAAAATAGAGAGAGAGAGAGAGAGAGAGAGAGATTTTCTAGGATTGAGATAAGTTTCTGACCGAATACTTCTACATAAATCTTTCAAATGTCAGTACATATTACAAAAACTTTCGATTATAAGAGGAAAAAGTACCCTTTTTGAGGTTATGATAATTTACCGACCAAACAGGAAAATTAATTTATTGGTTGGGAACTATTTCCTTCACCTCAAGTATTTACTTGCTCATAAACATTTAAAATATTACTTCGTTGTACGAAACCTCACGTTTTATAGTTTAAGAGCAAATATAGTTGTATTCGAGGTTATGATAAGTTTTTGACAAAATGAGAGTCAATTTCTCTGATCAAAAATAGTGTCTGCGCTTCAACTGTTAACTTTCTCGTAAATCTTTTCATATCAGTACATGTGATGTGAATTCACACATCATAAAAGAAAAAATACCCGCTTTAGAGGTTATGATCGGTTTCCGAGGAAATGGGAAAATCAGTTTATTTGAATGAAAATATTATCCGCACTTCAAGTGTTTACTTCCTGATTAATATTCCATGTATTAGTGCATATGACGAAAATTCCTACGTCATAAAAGTAAAATACCTATTTCATGCTTAAAGGCATTATCTGCACTTCAAGTGTTCACTCTTAAATAATTCTCCCATATATCAATTGGTATGTTGATAATCCTCGATTTCTTAGGTATTTGAGGTTATACCCACGCGTGGGCGGTTATATTTTTGCTTTGTCAATAATTTTTCATTAATCTATATCAGTCTACCAATATTTAAAAAAATTCAAATCCTTAAGTCATTTCTACGAGGCACCATTTTATTTTGACACAAATTTTCTCATTTGCATCCACAGTGTGCCGTCTGCAACTAATATACACATCTAGACATAAAAAACTAAGGATCGCACTACCTGGACCTCGTCATCGACTACCACAACCACCTGGACACCGTCTGCAACTAGTATACATATCTAGACATCAAAAACTTTGGAGTGCACTACCTGGACCTGGTCATCGGCCCCCCATATTTGTCTAGAAGATACCTTCTGTTCATTCGAGCGCAAAGCTGGCAAAATGATGAAGTTCGACAGGACTTGTTTACTAATTTGGTACTGCTGGAGTCGGAGTAGCAGATGCAACCGAACAGCTCGGTCAAATCTACCGAAGTCCACAGCAGTAATGGCAAACAATAGCCTCCGTAAATTTTACTAAGGTGTCTCGATAGTTTCAACTGAACCATTCTCTCAGTGCACCTTAGATACTTGAATAATCCAATTCATTTGTTTCCTCATGGGGGAAGCTTTATCGTCTTCTAAAAAACTGATAAGCGGAAGTACTAAAGCATTTAATAAGCCAATCAAAGTGAATTGTGAATATGAATGGTTGTTGCGTCTCGAATGCGCGAAAATTTAAAATATAATTTGCCTTAAATATTTATTTGATGATATTTTGAAAATGCTATAAATTCAATTATTTAATTAAACAAAATTAAACATAAAATTAATAGTTTATAAAAATATATTCTTCCGGTTTTGTTTGTGTAATATAAAATTTCGTTACAAGCGCTTCTTTCTCGCGCTTGATTCGGGAATATGCTGCACGCACTATCACATAGTGCACAATGTTGCAGAGAAATGTTTCAGCAAACATTTCAAAGATAACTTACTGTAATTTTGTATAAACATTATAAAAAGTGAACCAAAGCATTTCTAAAATAATATTATGAAATATTTACTAAACCTTTCAGAAATATTTCATGACATGTTTATACAATTATAACAAAAAACGTTTCAGAAAATAATTCAGAAATGTTTTACAAACGCTTTGTTGCGGATTTTTTTATGAAATAACTTTTTTTTTAAGAATTTAAGAAAATATTTTCACAATTTGTACAGAACATTTTTTAAAATGTTACATGAGATCTTAAAAAAACATTACCTAAAATATTCCATAAAATGTTCGACAATGATTCTCGATCATGTCATTCCGAATGCGTAAAGGATTTATCCAAACATGTCAAAAATATTTCGAATCACATTGCAGAAAGCCAGAAACTATATTTCTAACTTTTACAGAAACTTTTAATAAACTTATTTAGAAAGTACGCTGGAATATTAGCGGGAGGTTCTTCCCACACAGCATGGAATATTCCAGTGAAATATTTTAAATTAAATCTTTCGTAAATATCTCAGCAATATTAATTATGTTATTATTGAGATGAAATATTTAATTGCGAAAATATTTGGACAATATTGAGAAAATCTTACAACCAAATTTTAGGAAATATGCATAGACAACCATTATGTATAATCAATCTCAAAAACTTAAAGAAATCTTCCCGTTATCTTTCACGAAATATTGCAGGAAATATTTTAAAAATCTTTCAAAGAAATATAGTTTGTAATAATTTTAAAACATTACAGCAATATTTCAAGAAATATTACTTGTATAGTTCAAAATAGCTCACAGAACACATTTGGAAATATTTTAGAAATATTTCAGCAATATCTAACAAAATATTTCTATATAAAATATTTTTTTAAATATTCTGGAAATGTTTTAGTAATTTGTTAATGTACTATTTCAAAAATGTATACAGCTGTTTGAGAAATATTTCTAAAATATTACCAGAATATTTGATAAAATGTTTTAAACAAATACATATGAAATATTCTTCAAAATATTCCCAGTTATTTTTTATAACTGTTTCAGAAATATTATTGATATAGTTGAATAAAGATCGAAGAACCACGTCTAGAAATATTGCAGAAATATTTAAGCAATATTTAATAATATAAATAAAAAACATTTAAAAATAATTTCTAAATTGAAATCGTTTTATTCTGATCAGATTAAATGATATTCAAAATATTGTTATATTTTTTTGTCACATTCTTTAAAACCTAATACTGAAGAAATAGAAAATGTCAGATATAGTAAAATTATATTAATTGCTAATATATATTAATTTTATTTTTCCGTAACTAATATATCAATATATATTACATTTGATAGCGTTTTATTGAAAACAAGTATAATTTTTGAAAAATATCTGCACAGCATGAAAAAAATTATAAAAATGTGGAGCTGATAAAATAGTAATCTACAAGTAAGTTATTTCTGACGAATATAGATGCACATATTTGATTATATTCCTTAGGTATTTCAAATACTTTAATAATTTAGAAAATCAACAATAAATATTCCAAGCGTAACTAAATTTTAGTTTTTTAACATAGGCAGTTCAAAATATTTTGTGTTAAATATGTTTTATTTAACAGTTTTTTAAGAGGTGTAGGGCTAATTTATTTTGAATTGATTCGAAGTAGAAAAGTTAAGACCTCATTGTTATCCGAAAATAGATAAGTTAATACTCAATATAGTTTCTATTATAGAATTTATAAAATCTTGTAAAAACGCAATATTTGTATTAATAAGATTTTAATCTAAACTTTTTTACATTTGATATTTCCTGCACTTAGCTCAAAATATGTTTTGAGATCTCATTAATGTTTCAATTCGATTCAGAAAATATTGCTCCTGTGATTTATGGTAAATAAACAATAGTATTAAAATCTTTATTTTTCCTTTCTGAAGGATTTTTATTAGATATAACAAACAGAGATAAATAATTGCTACATCTATTTTAACATGTTAATAACGCCCTATTTAATGGCATAGTGCGTTTCTTACACATAAGAATTGTACACGTAATTATTGTGCACAATTTAGCATTGGTCAAATATATCTATATACTGGGTGTCAATTAAGTCCCGGGACGGCTGAATATTTTCTAAAGTACTGCTTTTCTGGAAGAGGTCAAGGTCATTACTTAAGTAACTTTGAACAAGGAACCCAACGGTGACCTTGGATTTGACCTTGAACCTCATTTTCAAGGTTAATTTGAGGTCAACCTCATTTTTTCAAACGGGAACCCCTATTTTTTATAGCGGAATCGGAAAGAGCGGAAAATTTTACATCCGGATATGTATTGAGGTATGGGGTTGAGGTAACCCCTAGAGGTCAAATAGAGGTCAAATAATGACTTCTTAAAAATCTCGCGAGTTCAGTGGTAAAACAAAACAAACAAAGGTCATACCCTAGGTAAATCTTTACGGGGTACCCGACGGTGACCTTGGATTTGACCTTGAACCTCATTTTCAAGGTTGTTTCGAGGTCAACCTCATATTTTCAAATCGAAACCCTTATTTTTGATACCGGATTCGGAAGGAGCGAGAAATTTCAAGTATGGATGTGTTGAACAAGGGATGTAATTGTGACCTTCAATTTGACTTTGGACTTGACCTTGAAGGTCATTTGAAGGTCAACTGGTTTTTTTAATCGGAAATCCCAGTAATAATACCGGAAACCGATAGAGCGAGAAATTTTACATTCAGTCCTTATTCTCACTTTTAGCGTTACCCAGAAACAACGACGTGGACGTAGTAAGATCTGTTTCCTTTGGGGTGCTTGATTAACGTGAGTCCCCTTGCCTCTCCCTTAGAGGTCCAAAGTTTAATGGCAATAACATCTTGGATTTGAAGAAAATGAAATTTCGGTAGTAGATCCTAACTCAGCGACCCGAAAAATCCCCGAGTACTCATTTCCAGACAATAATGTGCTGTTTCCAAGATTTTCATCCGCCATCTTGAATTCGCCATTTTGGATTTGGAAAAATCGAAATTTTAGTAGTAGATTATAACTCAGCGACCCCAAAAACCCCCAAATAAAATATTTCAAGACAGAATAGTCACTTAAAAGGAATGTTTACAAAAGAAAATGATTGTTAGATAAAATAAAAGTTTGCTAAAATTGTTTCCAAACTCATTTCAAGTTTGTAAATAGGTAAAGACAAAGATTGATGTCAGGAATTTATCATTACAGTTTATGAGTTAGCGGTTCCTGAATTTAAGGACTCTTGCTAATTAAGCATTTAAAAAAAAACAGAATTTATTAGATATTTTGCGTTGTTCCTGGATTGTACTTCCGGCTGATAGTTTTCGAACAAAATAAGTTTTAGAGTTCAAATTGGTATTTCAAATTCGTAGGTATTTAAGTACTCACAATTTATTTTATCTAAAAATTCCTTTTGGAAAAACTCGTTTTCCTTTGCACCTGATAAGTTTTTCTTTTGGTTTCAATTTGTGTACTATTCTTATCTAATGAAAAAAATGGCGTATGCTAAACTTTTGGAGCGAGAACGGATAAGTTTGTTGATGATGCGTGTTTGGGGAGATCGAGTTCGATCTTACCTTGAAGTGCGCACACTGTTCAATAACAATTTCCGTAATCAAGATGGATAAACGCCTATTTCAAAATCTACAGTCGAAAGGACTGTATGGCGCTTCGTAGAATTTGGGACTATTAGTGATCTGCAGAGAACTGGTCGCCCAACATCTGTTGCAACTGAGGAGAAGCAGATTGAAATTGCTCAAGCGTTTATTGAAAATCCTATTCTCATGAATACGTACGAAAAATTCTGAAAAGCATTCATTTTCATCCTTATAAAATCCATTTGGTACAGGAGCTTAATGAAGTTGATCCGGATCGTCGGCTCGAGTTTTGCGAAACGATGATGAATAGAATAGACGCAGAGCCTAATTTTTTATACAATATAGTTTTTTCGAATGAGGCTACTTTCACTTTAAATGGTGAGGTTAATAGACAAAATTGCAGATATTGGTCTGACTCAAAGCCTGCATGGATGTTGGAAAACCACACACAATATCCACAAAAGGTGAATGTGTGGGCTGGTATCTTTAACGATACTCTCGTAGGCCCTTTCTTTATCGACGGTAATCTCACTGCAGCTTTATACGAACAGTTACTAAGGGATCAAATAATACCACGAATTAGAGAGATAGCAGGTGATGAATACGATGTAACTTGGTTTCAGCAGGATGGAGCAGCCGCTCATTTTGGTCGAGACGTTCGAGCATATTTGGATGTTCAGTTTCCTCGTAGATGGATTGGAAGGAGGGGTGAAATCGAGTGGCCGGCTAGATCTCCGGATCTGACACCACTCGATTACTTTCTCTGGGGTTACCTCAAGAGTAAAGTTTATGCCACTAAACTAAACAATTTAGAGGATCTGCGCAATCGGATTATGCAAGAAGCTGCTAGAATTGATAGAGCAATGATTCGCGATGCTGTTACTCATTTTTACAATCGTCTAGCTTTCTGTCAAGAAGTTGAAGGTTTTCAGTTTGAGCATCTCCGTTAAACTTTGAACCTTTGAGTGAAAGGCAAGGGGACTCACGTTAATCAAGCACCCCAAAGGAAACAGATCTTACTACGTCCACGTCGTTGTTTCTGGGTAACGCTAAAAGTGAGAATAAGGACTGAATGTAAAATTTCTCGCTCTATCGGTTTCCGGTATTATTACTGGGATTTCCGATTAAAAAAACCAGTTGACCTTCAAATGACCTTCAAGGTCAAGTCCAAAGTCAAATTGAAGGTCACAATTACATCCCTTGTTCAACACATCCATACTTGAAATTTCTCGCTCCTTCCGAATCCGGTATCAAAAATAAGGGTTTCGATTTGAAAATATGAGGTTGACCTCGAAACAACCTTGAAAATGAGGTTCAAGGTCAAATCCAAGGTCACCGTCGGGTACCCCGTAAAGATTTACCTAGGGTATGACCTTTGTTTGTTTTGTTTTACCACTGAACTCGCGAGATTTTTAAGAAGTCATTATTTGACCTCTATTTGACCTCTAGGGGTTACCTCAACCCCATACCTCAATACATATCCGGATGTAAAATTTTCCGCTCTTTCCGATTCCGCTATAAAAAATAGGGGTTCCCGTTTGAAAAAATGAGGTTGACCTCAAATTAACCTTGAAAATGAGGTTCAAGGTCAAATCCAAGGTCACCGTTGGGTTCCTTGTTCAAAGTTACTTAAGTAATGACCTTGACCTCTTCCAGAAAAGCAGTACTTTAGAAAATATTCAGCCGTCCCGGGACTTAATTGACACCCTGTATAATTTGACCAATGCTAAATTGTGTACAATAATTACGTGTATAATTCTTATGTGTAAGAAACGCGCTATGTCTATTTAACGCAAAAAATGTTGAACTGCTAGAACAAAAGAAAATACGCTGCCAATTCATTGGCACTTAGCTTCCTCGAACTAAATAAATTGTTCCAACATGAATTTCTTTATTCTAATACATTATTTTAAATTGCTATATTTCTTTCTAAAAGGGTGGGTTGGGTATTTTATCATCGATTGTTGTCAAAAGTTAAATTACAAAAAATTATAAGCTGGTGATCATAGATTGAATTATCAAAATATCAATTAAAAATTGGTTTGTTTAATAGAAAAAGACCGCCACATCTTCGAGATATAAGCAATACAATTAAAGAAAATATAACCTCAAATATTTTGAAGGTTAGAACACCTTACGGTCTTGGCAAAAAGCTCAGCCAAGAGATAGTGGAAACCTACTTGATTCAGCTCAATTCACTTTAAACATTTTCCATCATATGTTTTCGAGATATTGTCAATTAAACAAAAAATGATGTTTTCGTGTATGACAAAAGAAGATAGATAGCTTATACAAAATTTTGTGCCAGGGAAGACAGATAATTTTATTCTCTTTCAAATGCATTTACACTTAAGTAAACATATTATTTCTGCATACCAAAATAATATACCTCATTGATTTCAGAATAACGTAAAACAGTAAAATAGTTGTAAAACATAAACGACTAGATGAATCTTAAAAATTTAATTCCGAATCCTCACTAAGAAATATAAAAATTGAGCTGCTGTTGTCAAAAAATGACCGCGTCATTCTCGAGATATTAACGATCAAAAAAAGTTTGAAAAAAACATAACCAACTCAAATATCTTGTTCAAAGAGTTTATGCAAGAGATAGTTAAAAGCTACCTTTCTGGAAATTTGCAAAAAGAATAATTCCGTTTTACTCAAGTTATCGTTCGACATAGAAAATCGTTATTTTCACAAAAAGATTTTGTCGTAGGTAAAATAAAAATGAATAGGCTCAGAAGTTTTATTGAACATTCCTTTCTATATTCTTAATATTCGAAATTTTTTCAAAAACTTTTCGTCATATGTTTCCGAGATATTACCGTTTAAACAAAAAATTACATCTTCGTATATAACAAAAGAAAAGAATGACCTTACACAGACTTTCAGGTTGGAAAAGTTAGGTAATTTTATACTCTTTCAAATGCCTTTTCGCTGGTATGAGAATATTTGTTCTAAGGTATTAAGGAATCCGAAAATATAAAACTCAAAAATCGAAATACCGCTAAAAAACAAAAGTGCATCGGAAAACAGAAAAAATTATTTTTGAGCCGCCCCCTTCAAGAAAAACAAAAATAATGAGCCCTAAAATGTTAATTTTTACTGTGGATTACTCGAAATATGGTGGTGCACACATACACACACATATACACACACGCACACACACACTCACCCACACACACACGCACGCACACACACACATACGCATCCATACAATAACCACACGGACAGTTTTTAAAAATAGTATATTTTGATTTCAAATGGCCAAAAACATATTTCTAACATGTTTTTAAGAAAAGTTTCTTTTTACTATTACAAATCTTCCTTTAGGAGGAAGCAAAAAATTTAGTTAAGCTTTGAGTGCTTAGATAGATTCTGAAAATGAAATACTGATTGGTCAACGTTTTTCCAGAAATAGAAAAAAGAATCAGTTGTACATCTTGCCTTCAATGAGCTGAATTTCTATAACATGTTTTTTTAATACGTTTGAATATGAAATTATTGTAAAACTTCATCCAGAAGGGAACAAACGTCATATCTAAAATCTAAAGCTATATCAATTTATCTCCATACCCGAATGGAAAAATTGAAAGGTATTCTAATGCAAATCGCCGTATGATTTTGATACATTTAAGGACGATACGGTAGACTTGTGTACGATGACGTACATTCACGTACGTTCGCGTACGTTTTGGGTACGGTTCGAACATTTTGTACAGCATTATACGGAAACGTACGCCAACGTACGCCAACGTACGCGAGAGTATGTGAACGTACGGAAACCTACGCGATCGTACAAAGAATTGCTGGAATATACTCATTCATACGAAAATGTACAGCTTTATACATTTTAGAGATGAAGCAACTTTTGTTCATAAAATTTTATTGTACGAAAGCATACTAAAAGATACTCGATTGTACGAATATGCACAGAAACGTACATATATATGCAGAAACGTATGGAAACATACGCGATTATACATGAATGTACACAATTGTGCAGAAAAGTAGTATTTATTTATTTCCTGATTTTATAGGTATAGAGATACATACATGCAAGGGAATTATTAATGACTGACAGGAGATATTTCATTCATATTAAATGTTTTATAAAAAATATTTATTTGTTCTGTAATTAAATCT
The DNA here is from genome assembly GCA_949152435.1 of Gastracanthus pulcherrimus. Classification (NCBI taxonomy): domain Eukaryota; kingdom Metazoa; phylum Arthropoda; class Insecta; order Hymenoptera; family Pteromalidae; genus Gastracanthus; species Gastracanthus pulcherrimus. The sequence goes on from OX424576.1 coordinate 67,738,259, forward strand.
TAATTCAGTTAACATATTTAGCAATCATTGCTTTGTTAAGGGAACTTATAAATAGATTGTTTTTTATTTTCATTAAAATACATGGTCGATGTATATTATTAAGAGTTATAACATTTAAGTCATTTGTTTGCGGTATTGTACAATGTTTTAAATGTTTAACACATACGTCAGTATTTTGAACTAGATAAGTGTCTTGGATGTCTATTTTATTAAAAAATATAAACACATTAATTGTACCATTATATTCTAATTTACACATTTTTTTAATTATACTAAAATCACCATCTTTTGTTCGAAATACTGAATCGTTGGTTTTTTTACATTGATCATATGTGCAAGAAGTATAACGACAACCATTGAAAATAATTTTGCAATACATTGTACATTTACTTATTTTTGAGACATTACAAAGAGTTCTTAAATATAACTGTTCTAAATCGGAAAGTTCATGAATCTTTCCACGTCCTAATAAATTACAATTTTCAATTTTTTCATAATTCTTCAGTCTGCTATCATTGCATATATTATTACATATATTTCTTATATCATCTGAAATATAATCTCTTTGTTGAAGTAAAGGTAATTGCTGATATACCATTAGTCTACAAACAATTTGTTGCGCAATACGATTATTACATTTTTTCTTTTTTAATAACAATCTATTTTCATTTTCAAAATCAAATATACTATTGGCCCATAAGAGGCCCCAGTTTTCAACCGTATCTTTTAAAAGTTTGAAAATTTTTTGAGAGATTATTGTTTTAGTTTTGTAGAATGTTTATGTAAAACTGTTCGTACCGTTTAAACACTTTCAGTCTTCGCGCGCTTTTGAACGTTGACACGCGCGCGCATGCAACTCTGCGCAACTGCGAGGTCATACCGTAGCGCGAGGCCTCCCTGTTCGGCCTAATTTGAACGCGGAGCCGGGATTCTCCGTGTTAAAGGAGGCTCCCCCGTTTCACCTCAGCAACTCCCCGACGCTGGAAAAAACTCCAGCGTTCGGGGTTGCTCGCTCTCTTCTTCCGGCTGCCTCGAGATAAGTAGAAGTAACTACGTTCTTCTATCTCGCGGTAGCGAACACATTATTACTACACACACACACTCACACTTTTACACACTACGCATTTAATTTAGTAATTGTTTAAACCACTAGTCACACGTACACTTGTAATTTTACTTTTATAAAGAGAAAAAATCTCTGTTGTTTTTTTGTTACAAAAAACCACGTGTCAACTTACTCCGTTTCCTTTCCGCCGTGAACGCCAGCAGTTCGTTAATTATTAAGCGAACGATAATCAAAGTTTAAATACTTAATTTTTTTACGGAGATTCGCTGCGCTAACAAAAACCAAAGCATACAAATTATGTTCATGAATAGGTTTAGAAATATAATTATTTATGTGTTTGAGCACCAAGCTCTGTAAAAAATATGATTATAGAATGTTTATTTGTATATTTTTTGTAAACTTTAATTATTTATTTAAAATCGCAATCGTTACTATAAGTTTTGTAAGAATAAAAAACAAAGTAAGCAAAATATAAAAAGTTTTTTATTTCCAAATACAATAAATTTTATCAACGGAACTAACAAAGTTTATTGTACTGGTTTTTAAATAACCATGATTATTTAACAATTAATTTTGTAATATTTCCGTAAAAAAGAACTAAAAACTGTAACTGTAGGTTTCTACACGATTCCGTACATTTAGCTACATCCGCGTACGTTCGCGTACTTTTGCGTACGTTTGCGTACGTTGCCGTATAGTCTGATATCAATCTTTTTCTGCAAATGTACGCTAAGTGAAGGTTTCTGCACGATGCTGTACATCAACGTACATCCGCGTACATTCGCGTACGTTCGCGCACGTGTCTGTACAATGCTGTAAAAAATGTTCGAATCTCAACCAAAGCGTACGCGAACGTACGTAAGTGTACGACATTGTAACAGTTACGTACTTAAGTGTATGAAAAACTTACGGTTTTAATTGCCATTCGGGTACTACATGTTTATTAATTATTGTTGTATAATTTAATATATTAGAACAGATTTTTACTCATCGATGCAAAGACAAAAACGTATATAAAAAAATTAAAATTATATTTATTATAACGAAAAATATATAATAATTTTAAATTTACGTAATAATAATTTCTAAACAAAAAAATTAATGTTTATTAAATAAAATTACACTGTCAAAGAAATTAAACAAAATTGTATGATTATTATAATATAATAATTTTCTATAATATAATTATTTTCCAGAATTCTATTTGTTTTCGCATTTTCTAATATTCCTTGTTGTAAATTTGTGATTCCCAAAAAATTTCTTAGAATTCGGTCAAGTACAGAGAAGACGTATAAAAGAAAGTACGATACAGAACTATATTTTGCCGACATTGTAGAAATATAGATAATATTATAATATAATTTTTTTTTAAATATACCGATTATTTATAAATTATGCAGGATTTATTTTTATAAGATCCAAATACGATACAATATAATATAATATACTTCACGGAGTTATCATTGTAACTATTACTTGTAAAATATAAGTAAAATTTCTTTAGACCATTATAAAATTCCACCGTGACAAAGTGGTTACAGTGCTGGTCTCACGCAGCAGGTCGGCGGTTCGATTCCCAGTCACATCAGTTTTTTAATTCTCTTATCATTTCAGATATTTTAATAAAATAGTTATAATCATAAAATGTGTTACATGTTATGTGTATTATCTAATAATGTTAGAAAATAATAATAATCCAATGTACTGTAAATCATACAAAAAATATTTTTAAAAGGTTTTATCTATAGTTCGTGTAATATTGTAGTAATGTAAATAGAGCTTTCGGGTTGTGTCACCAAAATGCTTTAATAATATTTTACAAATATTTTATGAAATATTTCATGCAACATTTACGGGGTCTTTTATAAATCTTTCAAATATTTAAAAAATATTAAATCTGAATAACAAATATTCCATAAATATTTCAGAAATGTTTCATGCTGTGTGGGGGGAATTTCCGTATAAAATGTTTCTGTAACATTTTAAAAAGGTTTCACTATTAACTTTTTGAGAAACATACCCAAAATGTTTCCTGAAAAATTTTTGTATGTACTTAAATTTGAACGGACATAACAAAATTTCGAAAAGCTTTCATTGATATATTTCTGAAAGCTTTCAAACCTTGCATGAAACCTTGCTGAAACCTTGCTGTAACATTGTGGGCTGTATGGTATACCTATAGCCACATAGCCGCTGATAACAGGTCTGAATCTTAACCTTCAAACTGTCAAGAGAAAATATTTCATATAAATAATAGAAGTTAAAAGATGCTTAAATATATAGTATTATTTACACTTAATAAACTAAATTATCATTAAAATAATTGATTTTGCAGTCGATTTAAGGGGGCAAGCTGGCGTTTAATTTTAAAAAGTGTATATTATTGTCAACTACATTATAAGGAGAGCGCATTTATCTTTTCTGAATACTGCAAAATTGAAGGACAAATTTAGAACCACTCATAAAAAAAATAAATTTTGGACTTCTTCTTAACAGATAATTTGGCAGATTTTATATATTTATAATACTGGGTGGCCTAAATCCGTACATAAGTCACGCCTATCCGTGACTTAAGTAGTTCATTATTGCACCGTCCTTATCGCCCTCGCTACGCTCGGGCACTAACCTTACAGTGCGATACTGGACTACTTAAGGCACGGCTAGGCGTAACAGCGGATTTAGGCAAGCAGTGCTATAAAATTATATACGATACTCGTAATTTAAGTGGCCCATCGCACGACGTGAATATCGCCCTCGCTGCGTTCGAGAGCTAGCTACACGCCGTGCAATAATGGTCCACTTAAGTTACACGTATCGTAATATACTATTTTATACATGAAAATTGTGATATTGACATTAAGATGTATCTTAAAGCGATATATATGCAATAGAAATGTAGTTTTTCAACTGAGTACATGTGACGAAGATGACAACTGCAGCCGATTTACAACTTCATTTTTGGATGACTCGACGTCGGAGCGTATAACTCGGCTTACAGTCGATATTTTTTCATGAAATTTTGTGTATTAACTTATCATTAGTATCTGAATATATTCTCAAAATTTTAAAATATTTGACCGCATGGTTTTTTTTATGAGTCCCGAAAAATTAAACAATTTCATTTTACGTTTAATCTGCGATCCCTGAACCATACATTTGGCCATCTAAATTGATATACTCTTCTTCTTTCTCCTTCCTGACTGATTTGAAGTCCAACCGAGCCTTTTTTGCAACATCGGTAAGCGATCGCTCGGAAAATTTGATGCGACGCTAGTAGCAGTTTGGCCCTATTTTCATCCCTAAATTTTGCATCAGACGCATGATACTTAACTGACCATCATTGTAGATACCTACAGCAATGTATACTGCTGTTCCGAGTACATGTTTGCCATTGGAGGAAGATTTAGGTGCCATAGACCACACGGTTGCGTTAAACCTTTCATTCGTATTTTAAGTGAATCCGCCAAGGCAACGTGTAAGAAGATCGTCACTGGTCAACTCTTCATAAACACGAGAAATCGCTTCATGAACTTCTTGAGATAGCGGTATTTTGTGCGTGTAGTTTGATAAATCTCCAGTAGCTTTGCCTTCTGCCATGAACACCATGAGTCTTCTCCGATCGGGCACTTATCATGTTTTCGTTTGGTGTCTGTTGAAAGTTTGAGATCTAGCGTTGCGTAAATGCCATTGCGCATTTTTTTAACCGAGTCTGTATTTCTGCGTATTGCTAAACCATAATATTTAGATAACTCGTCGATCAACTTTCCAGTTAATTTACCTTTTCCTCCAAGGCCTTTTGGTTGTTTTTTCAAATTTCGAAGACGAGTACCCATTCATTTTTGGACATGATCGATGCACTCCTTATTCTTTATAGTGATGTTCTCGTAGAGCTTTGCATTGGCAAGACCTTTAAAGGTCCTTGAATCTCGATCACCAACATAGTTTGGATATACCATACCGTGTAAAGATTCTGATCGTTGGAACATTTTGATGACTGCATCCACTTCCATCTTCCCCACTGAACCCTCGTGATTAGCTTGACATTCACTTTCATGACTTTCAGCCCATTCTTTATATTCTTCTGTGTCAGTTTTCTTCTTCCAGAATTAACAAGCTTAGCAGTATTTAGACTTGACCAAAACATCGACCACCTTTCCAGTAAACCATTTGATCAGCGAAAGAAAACCTGTGATACCTTATTTCTGTCCTTCTATTTCACTTATTACTTTTTCTTCTTGAGCTGCCGTCTTTATACTTCTTTGGCAAACTTCTTCTGTTCCAATAGCTATTATTCTTACGACTCTATCGTAATACGATTGAAAAATGGGATGAGGCAAATTCATGAACGCAGAAAACTTTATTATACCATTGAAGTCTACACCCAAGAGTCGCATAGCAAGAACAATTCTACGATTAATATCATACCTTTTTTCAATAAAAGGAGAGCTAGGAATATGAACACTTTCACAATTTTTACATGAAACCACTACTTTGAATCCCAAGTCTCTCATTCCTGATTCTGTAAACGTTACGTCTGAGTTGCATTTTTTACACACTATCACTTGCGACAACGTGGTAAATATTGCTAAAAAATCCAAAATTCTGTAACTAAATCCTGCGTCGACTTCGAATTCATCAGGATCAATAGGCAACAACTTTTTTGCTGACGTTTCAGCATTTTCTAAACTTGGTTTTTTTAACGCGTAGCGATTAAGTGTCGAAGCGCAGTTTGAAATTCTCCGTTTTTTTAGCATTGGGGGTACCTTTCCGTCCGGACTTCTTTCCACTGTATTGAGGTTTTATATCACTCATTTTGTTTAATGTACGATTATTATTGTTAATTCATTATAAAACAACTTTATTTTGATGACTATTTATATAAAAAATAAAAAGATCAACGGCAAAAACAAATCGTCTGACTCGGCAACACTTCGCAGTTGTACTGACTCACACATACACGTATATTATAGGGTACATATAATATATGTATATGTCTATTATAGTATCAGCGCACCCTGGTGACCACAAAAGGTAACCTAATGACCTTTTACCTTGTTAGTAAGGCAGGTATTTAATATTTCAACAGGTAAAAGCAAAAGGTCGGAGCGGTACCGCATATACTCTAAACGCACACTCCGAGACGCGGTGGCAAAATTGAAAATTGAAGCTGTTACAATTTCTTTTTGACCATACGACCAATTGTATATTTTTGTATGACCCTAAAGTATTGTTGAAGCAAAAAAAAACGATTTTTTTTAAATTTTAGAGTGGTGTTACCCTTTAAGCACTAAACTACAAAATATATTAATCAGATCGCAAACAAATGTAACGCGCAACAAATTTCAGGATTGCTTTAAAAAGGGTCACATTACTCAAGATGATTCTCCGATAAAATATACTTACAGTTTGTCAAAAACGGACATAGAACTACGCAAAAATCGAATAATTTGTGCAACACAGAAATCTCCGGAGATTGACGATTTAAACGATCCCCCTCATAGAAAGTGCACGCATCGGTCATCGCGCGAGTGGCATACAATAACTACAACAGCATTTGTCGATGGCACATTCGTCTTACTTTTTAATATGCTCGAATCTCTAAACAATATCACAAATGTTTACACCGACTACGACATTCGTCGGAGAAACATTATTCGTAAACCATGTGCTTATTTGAGTTGTAAATGTGTTCTGAGTAACATCAATAAAACGACGTTGCAATCTAAATTTAAATTCTTCAAGGTCAAAGTTTTCATTCTCTGAAAAGTCATTAAGCACTGCTTTTACTTTTCCACGCAAGAAATATGCTAATTTGATCAAATTTTCAGAATCATTCCAGTCATTTGACTTTGAAATCCAATAAAATTGAATAAAGAATTCACATAGTGAAATAGTTCTATCGAAGTTAACGAGTTTGACGATATGTCCTAACCCCAAATCAACACTGCATGGATCCATCGTAACTCCAATCGATTCTAATATTTCTCTACCTGAGTTTGTTTGTCCACCTCAGGCAGAAATATCAGCAACTGTGGCATTCGCCGCTAATATTTCCGTATGTAAAGGTGTTACGCTTTGTGTTTTATCAAGTGTATTAATGTTGTTATGTGTGTGTGTGTGTGTAGGCATTTGTATCTTCGTCTCTGTAATATTTCCCATAAGCGAGATAGTAAATGTATTTGTCTTTGTTATTGTAAAAATCCCATATGTCTTTATCTGAAACCTTATTTTAAACGGGATTATCTGTTTTTTAATTAAGACTGGTCTCGAGCCAACCTTTCTTCAAAACAATGGAGAGCCAATTTGTCTCGTCGCTTCGTCAACTTTGTATAAGGAGTCTGCCGAATCATCGAGCAGTCCATGTGCTCGTGTACTTTTTACGTATTAGAATATACTATTTCTTATGTGGTAATTCTTGTGTAATCCTTGATTGTATGTAATTCATGCTCATTCAGTATATTCATATATCGCGGATGTTTTACTGGTAAAAGAACCCCGTTATATAATTGGGGTCCTCCAAAAAAACCCATTGAGTCGTGGGGATTATAGCAAAACTAGCAATAAAGTGCATAGTGTGGGTCGTGTGTATAATATTGCAAGTGCACATGCCGAACATAAACATCGAAGCAGGCTTAGGCCAACGGTCACGCGTGCGGTATTTAAGTTGCGGGGTGAGTGAGAGAGCTCGCAACAAGACAACGGCGAGAAGTAAACACATATTTCCTGGCTCTGGAATATTTCGAATACGGACCAGACTGGAGTGAAATAATATTTTGGCTTTTATAAAATTCGCGCGACCACTTGATTTATTTGTCCGGTGTATTTAATTTTCGTAGGGATAAATAATTTTTTCCACTAGATAGTTATTGTAACAGGTATGGAAGTGAGTGAGAATAAAGTTTTTGTAAAAAGCAACTCTCGCAAGTGAACAAACATGTTTATTAAAGTAATAATTTTTTATAATAAATACTAAATTGAAATCTGTTGATTAAATCTTTTTTACTGATAAATTGTTTTTGTTGGTGTAAAAATAAAGTGTAAATTTTGGTAAAGTTACTTGTAAATATTTAAGTGAACAAAATTTGATTTCGTGTATTTAAAACGAAATCGCATAAATAATACCAACACTTTATTTCAGAACGAAAATAAATATAACGATTATTGTTAAAGTTTTTCTTGATTTTATTCTGTAAATTGAGAAATAATGTGAATCACTCATAAACTATATTGTTTTACTTTATCGTTACATTTATTTTCGGCTGTTAAAATTAAATAGTTTTGTTGTAAACTCAGTCACGTGTTTGCAAAATTAATATATATTTAAATAAACAATTTTACTTGCTCATTTATTTACCCGTATATTCGATTTATGGAAAAATAAATACTGGTAGTGCGTGGGTGGATATTATAGCAACACTTACTCAATGTTTAACATACGTAGTGTCGATACTGAGCGTATATACAAGGACGCTACTGTATAGTTCACAGATGATTGAGTAGGTACGAGTCTGTGTAGTTGTAGAATAGTATATGTGATTGAACTGCGACTAGTCCGCCGAATAATTGCCTGACCATATTTTTTTTTTTTAACTCGCAAAAATCATCATGGACACCATCTCCTGAGCTCCTGCACTCTGGGGTGGTAGTGTGGGACTCCACTGGCGCGCTGTCCATCCTCAACTGATGTCCGTGCTCAATGCCGGATTACAGCCGAGGCGGGCTCGCCGCCGTGTCCTACCTACTAAAAACGAGTGTGCCGCGAACGCCCCCCACCCGGTACCGCTTTCGCATTACTTCGTGGGGGGCCGCCTGTCTTTTTCTTCTTTCGTCCTCAGTCAGTCCTGCCAAGTTTCGTTTGTCTTGTCTTTTCGTCAGCCTGGCCCGTCGGCCAAGCATCCGTCTTCCCGTTTCGCGCGGAGGACCTTTTCGATATATAATGCTACTGCGTCCCACTTGTCTTTGCTCTCCAACATCGTTGCAACAATGTTGGCTGACACTGTCGGCCCCGTAATGGTCTCCAGTCTTCGTCGTTCTTCGGTCCAGTGCGGGCACACGAAAAACGTGTGTTCCGCGTCGTCTTTGTTGTGCCCGCAGTAAGTACACGCCGACGTTCTAACCTTCCCCATTCTGTGTAAGTATTGTCTGAAGTATCCGTGCCCAGACAAGAACTGGGTGAGGTAAAAACTCACCTCCCCGAATTGCCTGCCCAGCCACGGAGCCAGTTTCGGTATTAGTTCGTAGGTCCATCGTGCCTGTTGCTGTCGACGTGGTTGTGGTCGTTGCCTCTCACCCAGCCATTCGTCCTGCCACGCCGTCATTGTCCGTTCCCGTTCTTCTGTCGCTGCGCGGGCCCTCCCGAACTCGTGGCTCCGCTCGTATATCCGCTTTCGCTCTTGCGCAAGCAGATATACGGGGATAACTCCGGCGATAACGAATATCGCTGCCCTTGAAACCGTTCTGTACGCGCTTGCTATTCGAAGTGCTCCCTTGCGCTGCACCGCCGCTATGCACTTTCTATACTTTTCCTTGCTCATGGCATCGGCCCAGACCTCCGCTCCGTAGAGGAGAATGGAGTTCGTGGTTGACATGAGCAGTCTGCGCGTTGCAGGTCGTGGCCTGCTTAATTCGGCTACCCGTTTCGCCGCCCTATTCGCCGTGATTCGGAGGTGAAGAGCGAAGGTCAGCTTATTGTCTAGGGTCACCCCCAGATACTTAGCCGCCGGACGCGTCCTCACCACCGCGTCACCTACCGTTATGTCCATTGCTGTCTGGATTCGTTTCCTAGTCAGCAATACTACTTCCGTCTTATCTAAAGCTAGCCGTAGTCCGTGCTCACGCATCCAGCGAAGTATGCGCCGCATGGCCACGGTCAGCTGGAACTGGGCAGTATCTACGTCGCGCGCAACTATTACCACCGCTACATTGTCCGCGCATCCTATCAGCGACACCCCGATCGGCATCTGGAGTCTCAGCATTGCGTCATATAATACTAACCAGAAATCCGAACCCAAAATCGACCCCTGCGCCACGCCGGCCGCCGGTACAAAAGCTTTCTGTCACTCAGATAGTCCGCAATCCATCGCAAGGCATAGTCTGGCACCCAAAAGGCTCGAAGAGCCGCCAGGATGTCGACCCATCTCGCGGAATTGAAGGCATTCTTAACATCAAGCGTTGCCAGCGCGACTATCGGTCTAGCCGCATGACACGCCTCATCTGTTCTAGCGACCGACGCTGTTACTTCGCGCACCGCGCCTATCACCGATCGACCCTTCCTGAAACCGTGCTGGTTATCGGAAAGATCGCCTGCTTCCCGAATCGCTCCCTGGATCCTTGGCGTAAGAAGCAGCTCCGCTGTTTTCCCCATCGTATCGAGCAGACTAAGAGGTCTGTAAGCGGATGGAGAATTTGGGTCCCCTTTATTTTTATCGATGAGAACCAATCGCGCCCTCTTCCAGCGGTAGCTGAATACCCCCTCTACCAAACATGTATTGTACATTTCAAGCAGTATCTGTGGCCTACACTTCGCGATTATCTTTATTGCTTCTACTGGTATTCCGTCCGGTCCTGGTGCCTTTCCGCCCTTCAGGGAGGAGGTAGCTGCCAAAAGCTCCCCCTCCGTGAACAGCGGGATATCGTCCGCGCGTATGTCGGTGTATTCCGCGTGGTCCCTAAGTGGATGGGTTGGAAAGAGCCCGTCAATTACCGTTTCGATTTTTCGCGTGCTCATCACCGAATTGGCCGCTCGTGCTTTCAGTTTTTGGGTTACTATCTTATAGCCCATCCCCCAAGGGTCGCCGTCGACGTCCTCGCAAAGTTGTCTCCAGCAACGAAGCTTGCTGTGCTTGATCGCGTAGCGAAGCTGCTTCCGTGCCACCCTATACTGCTGCATGAGATCGTCGCTTCCTTCCCGGAGTCGCGCACGTTGTGCCGCCCGTCTGCGCGCATGGCACTCTTTCCTGAGTGTCGCGATATCGTCGGTCCACCAGTATACCGGTTGTCGTCTATTTCTCGTGCACGTCCGTGGCATAGCGGCGTTGCACGCTTTCGCTATCACTCTCGTCGTTCTTTCTACGAGCACTTCCGCTCTTTCACGGCCCACTGGTACACGCGGAATTCTCGCAGAGGGAGGTTCCGCATCCATTACCACCTCTACCAATTTCTCGCGGTCCATACGTCTGACGTTTCATCGCGGAAAGTGCTCGCTTCGTCTTGACGTGTTTGTCCTTTCGTCCGCGCCCCCTATCTCGAATCGGATGTACTGATAGTCACTACCGTTCTCGTCGTCAGTTACGTGCCAGTTCCGAATATTCCTAGCCAGCCCTTCGCTTGAAAACGTTACGTCTGGTATGGATCGGCCAAATCCAGGCCTAACATACGTTGGTGTCGAGCCTACATTTAGCGTCGTCAGTCCAAGCCTTGCCGTTGCGTCGAGTATGAGCTGTCCCCATCCGTTCGTCATGGGCATCCCCCATTCAATCGCTCTGGCGTTGAAATCCCCGCCAACCACGATACTGCCAGTTATTCCCCGTAGCGCGTCTTCTAACGTGTCAAGTTTGCGCGTAAATTCGTCAGCTGTCAAACTGGGTGAGAGGTATACGCTCACGAACCTAACGGTCCCAACTCTTGCCCACGCGAAGTCCTCTCCAGCCCCCCTGTCCGAGGTCACATGGTCCGCGCGTACCCAGATCGCGGCTGTACCACTGTCGCTTGGCACCCACGACAGGGTATTCTCGTGTTTGTACAATTCCGACAAAAGCATGACGTCCACATCCCACTCCGCGATGAACTGCGGGAGGAGGTCGTGGGTGAGTCTGCTTCTGTGCATATTCCCTTGGAGTACGCAGATCATCTCGAAGGATGTAACTTGCATGCCTTAAGGGCTTCTCTGAATACTGTGCAGGCACCTGTTCCTGGAAAATGGTTTCGAGCTGCGATGTCGATACCCTTCTCCACGCACAGGAAACAGGTGAGCCTGTTATCTGGTTTGGCTGAGCATGCTGCTGCCTTGTGGCCTTCTTTGCCACATTTCCAGCAACATTTGCTCCTGTCTATTCCTTTGCACAGTTTTTTCAGGTGCCCGTACCCGAGGCATTTGTGGCATCGAGTTACTGTCACCCTTTGTCTAATTCGGCAGTTGTTGATCCAGCCGACTCTCATTTTACCTTTCTTTAGCATAATGGCGGCCGCGCTGCGATCTAGTTCAGCTAGAGCCATTTTCTGCCCTCTGCCATTCGGATCAAACATGGTTATTTTGATCTCTGTCTTACAATCAGTTTCTCGCTTGATTGCATCCCTCACTTCGACTTCTGTTGCCATACAGTCTAGTTCTAGGATTTCAACTGTCGGTCTGTCTGTCATGTCTTTGACACTTCCCATTCCCTTGACGGCCTCCTTGATGGCATCACGGAACGTCTGTGTATCGGTCGTCCCGTGCTCCAAGATAAGGAGGACGCCACCCTTTTCCGTCGTACGCATCTTGCGTATTTTTGTACCTGTTGCGTCTGGGTCCACACCTTTCTTTAAGGTGCTTACAATATCGGCGTACGTCTTGCCCTCCGTCGGCTGTACCAGTATTGCGTCGCGTCTCGTTCTGAGAGCGGGGAGGCCACCCCGGGGTCCGGATGGCGGGCCGAGCCTCTGGGTAGCCTCACTCCCGCGCTGTTTTGTCTTTGGCGCAGTCAGTCTTGCCGTGTCCCCGCTACTAGTACCGGGTCCGGCGGAGGCCTTAGGGACGTCCAAATTTTTACTCTTAACGTGCCTATTCCGTACCCATTGCCATGCACCGGCGACAGATTTCGTCTTTTTATTTGGGGTTTCTTCATCTTGTGAAGTAACCCTGTCTCTCTTCCTTTCGGATCTAGGCAGTCGATTGTTTGTGGCCTTCTTGCCACCCTGCGATCCACCGGGACCTTGCTCCGAGGCAGTTTTTGCCTGAGGCAAGGTCTCTGATCTACCCTGAGCCTCACTGCACATCTCAGTCAGGAGCTGGACCATGCCGTGTAGTAGGGGTATACCTTTTTTGATAGCCCCTCCTGCACCCTTTTGCTGGTTGCAGACATAATCTGACAATGCTTTCAGCATCATCGTCATTCCCTCCAGGGCGGCTCCCATCTGTTCTGGGCAGTTGCCTTGCAGTTCTTCTGCCATTTTCTCACCTCTTACATTGAGGTTCTTCTCTTTACCTTGGATCTCAAGGAGCCTCTTTTTCGTCTCCTCCCAATCCCGCTTTTCATTTCGTCGTTTTTCGGATGAGGGTGTCCCCTGCGGTGTTTGTTGCCCGCGGAGGACATTCTCTTCCTGCCCATTCATTGCCATTTCATTTTCTTTTCCTGCCTCACCTTCCGTTTCTTTTCTTTTTTGGTTATCCATAAGTTTTTTAAGTGCTCCGGAATACCAGGCCGTCTCCGAACGCGGTTACCTCATGGGGTGGGGGTGTGAACGCGGCTATAGCTACCCCCATTGCTATAACCGTTTGGGGCCCGTGACGGGAAACTTACAACCGAAACAGCCTGCGCACGTACACCCAATCATTGGCATCCTGGCACTCCCGCGGGTGCGACGCGTTGACGTCGGGAGATACCACGCTACGCACGTTTCATGCATCATGCAGCACATCCCTTGCGGGCAGCGTCAACATGCTCGTTACGTAGCGTGACCCTTGTATTAGTGTCGGTTGAGGTGTAATGTATGTGTAATAGTGTCCTGTTTGTAGTGGTGAGCAATATTGTGTAGTGAATGTTTCCCGAGTGAGATCGCGGCAGTATCCCGGCCGCTACGTTGCCGCCGCTGTCCGTCGCACCTTCGCATTTTCCTAAACCTTTCTTTCTTTTTCTGGGCGATACCCGTCTATAGGGCCCCCGACTCTATCATACTTTTTTGTTCGTTCGCTTCCGGGCGATACCCGTCTATAGGGCCCCCGTAACACTTGCTTCGAGGCGATACCCGTTCATAGGGCCCCTGCACAGACATTCTTCTATCATACTGTTTAGGATCACGCATCAGGGAGAAGGATGCCTCGGACGCCGCTGAGATGGGTCTCCGTTCTCTCACGTTCGTTGGATGTTGTCTGTATATTAGTGTGGTATGTTGTCGTGTATTTGGTTACCGTTTAGTCGCCTTCTGATTGCCAGGCGAACCAGCAAATCATCCAGCTACAAGCCCCGCCGGGAGGACCGTTGCCCTTCCTCATGCCAGAAAGGTGGCGCACCGGCCACGCGTCAACCCAGGCAACCATGGCGGGGTGCGTGACCATATTAATTGTGCCGCATACTTAATTAATTAAAAATAATATTATCGTTATTAATATAAGCAATTGTTTATTGGTTTAATGGATATTTATGATTATTTTTTATTTCTTTGGAGAGACTAATATTATTGTTTAATTAATTATTTGATTATTTAAAAATTTTCTTTTGTTTTTTTTTTTTCGTAGAAAATTTTATTTTCATTATTTTAGGAAAATTAAATGGGAGTTTCTAATTTTTCCATCACTTTTGACAATACTGTAGGAACAGATACTCAAGCGTGGGTTTTACAGTTAGATGGAAACAATTTAGACATTTTTTAAAATAAACGGGAATTCAAAAGCGATGGCACGGGAATGAACAGACGAATCCGGGTAATGTGCAGCATGCTGCACCTATAGGAGGATCAATGGTAGTAGTGGTTGCTACATCGACATCGTCATATAAACCACCTACAGAATTACCTATTTCGCTCCGAATGCGGACTCGTTTACCCATCTTACGAGATCAAATGTCAAGTATATATGGGGTGATGAGCAGATGGCGTTCGAACTGATTAAGGCGCTTATCGCATCAGCTCCTGTATTACGTAGTCCCTATTCACATAGATAGACAGACCGACATACAGACAGACAGACAGACAGACAGACAACGTCAAATCCATTTCAGTAGCACTGTCGTCAACACTGATCAATAAATGTTTTTCTAAAATTTGTGAAGTCTTCCGTGTACATCCCGAAATGAATTCGGTTCATGCAAACATGAGCCGATACAAATACGCGCGCTGCGAGTACCGTTGATTGCTGTATCATAGGACTGAGCATCTTGGTGCTGATGTCATGCACACGTCTGTACTCAGGTTGCACGACGATGATCGCATCGTGCACTCGCTGTAAGCAAAGTCTCAGGCCCAGTTCACACTTTCGCAAATGCTATTTTAACCGAGACCTGGCCACAAGAACATTAATAAATCGAGTCGCAAAATTAACATAAAATATATTATTTCAATATTTTTCCAGTACAGCCTTGACCTTGAAAGAAGAGATTTGTGAGTGGCAATTCTGCCAAATTTGGATTACAACTGTTACGTTGGCAGGAATTTTATGCAGCTGTTCAGTGCAGTGTACGATGCCCAAGACAATACGTTCTTCATCAAAGAAACGAAAGCGAGGAGGAACGAGCGCAAGTACATGCGCTCGTTGACCAAATCTTGCCTCAAGGTGGAGGTGCTATTAGCCGCATCACTCGCATATTCTATGCAATACTCGTAGGAAGTACGCGACCCATAAAACAAAAATACTTTCTTGTATCGAAGAAAATCGAGGAAGAAATGCACAAACAAGTGTGAGAAATGCTTGCCGCGAATATAATTGAACCCTCGTCCACTAGTATGTGGTCTAACCCTGTAGTACGAGTTATCGTAATAATACGCAAGCCCAACGGTAGTTACCGGTTTTACGTGGATTATCGGAAGATCAATGCAGTGACCGAACCCGATGCGTATCCATTACCAAACATGGACGCTATACAGTGCAGATTACAAAAAGCGCGGTATATCACCACGCTGGATCTCAGTAGCGCTTATCACGTATAAAGCATCGCGGCCGTTAATGTTCTTAGTTTCTGGTCTGGGATTGTTTATGTTTAAGCATATGCCGTACGGATTAGCTTACGCTGGAACAACGTTCCAGCGAATGATCGACAAGATCATCAGTTCTAACCTACAACCGTACGCCTACTCATACCTAGAGGATATTATCATAATCACCGAGACATTTAAGCAACATCTCGAGATCCTAAAGCTCGTGTTAGAGCGGCTCAAAGTGGCGGGTTTAATCATCAACCAAGAGAAGAGTGTCTTCTGCCGAGAGGAAGTTAAATATCTCAGCGTCCTGGTTAACCGTGATTGGTTTAAACCTGACCCCAAGAAGGTCGCGACAATAGTAGAATATCCGGCGTCTAAGAACCTGAAGCAGTTGAGATGCTTCATGGGGATGGTATAGAAAACTGTTGAATAATTTCGCCACGTTCGCCGAGCCGGTCACACGCCTGACGAAGAAGAACAATAGGTATGAGTGGAGCGAAGAACAGCAAGCGTCATGTGTACAGCTGAAAGCCCTTATTGCAAGCGCTCCGATCGTACGAGTACATCGGCTAAAGTTTGACACAGAGTTTGTAATCCAAACTGTAGCATCGAACACGGGCTTGGACAGAGTACTGGTTCAGAAATTCGATGGAGTAGAATGCGTTCTGGAGTTCGAAAGCCGAACTACGACGCAAGCAGAGCGAAACTGCAGCCCGACCGAGAGAGAATGCCTCGCAGTGATCTGGGCAATTAGAGAGTTCAGGCAATACGTAGAAGGTTATGACTTCAGAGTGACAACGAACGCCGAGAGTCTATGCTGGTTGAGTAATCTACACAACCCAACCGATAGACTGGCAAGATGGATGATCGAGTTGCAAGGGCACCGGTTTACGGTAGAATACCGTAAAGGAGCGCTTAATTACGTGCCTGATGCGCTCTCGCGTGGGTACTCCATGGCCGTGAGCCCCGTTGTTGAAGCCGCACGCGAAGCATGCGACTATGCCGCGCCAGAATGCTACCGGCTGCTGTACCGCACGCATCACAATTATCGACATGTGATTGTTCTGCGTCACCGTTACAGTACGTGAGAGTGTGTGCAAGAGATAGAGAAACAGTTATCGAGTGGGAGATCACCGTCATTACACCAAAAAGGTAGACTTTTACTATCTCTTGACTAAGTTCTTTGCTCACATCATGAGGACTTTTATTTTTCAAGATATTTAACGTTAGGTTTCTTTTCAAGCTTCTTTTTGATCGCTTATATCTTGAGAACGGCACGGTCATTTTTTGTCAACTCATTTTTTTTCATTTCTTATTGGGAATCGGAATTAAAAAGAAATTTTAAGATTCATCGACTCGTCTTTATTTTACAACGATTTTTCTATTTTACGTTATTCCGAAATCAATTAGGTATATTACTTTAATATGTAGAAATAATATGATCGCTTCAGTGTAAATGCATTTGAAAGAGAACAAAATTATTTATCTTCCCTGATTGAAAATTTTCTTAAAGCTATCTTTTTTCTTTTGTTACACACGAAAACGTCATTTTTTGTTTAAAATTTACGATATCTCGGATTTTTTGCGATATCTCGGATTTTTTTTGCGATATCTTGGATTTTTTGCGATATCTCGGATTTTTTTGCGATATCTCGGAAACATGTGATGGAAAATGAGTGATAGAAAGTTTATTTAATAAATAACTATTATTTATTTAATAACGGCGCACGTCTCTCTAGTGCGCCGCAGTGGATTTTCACCCGACACCTACGGTTAATGTGAGCACAGCCGCTCGCTTTTTCCGCCGGAGCTTCTATACCGTCTTCTCCTCTGCTGCGGCGGCGTGTCCTGCTAGGCAGTGGTGCAGTATTCCCACGCAACTAGGGGGTAGGAAGGAAAAGAAGGATTCGCGAGGGTTTGCAGTATGCAAAAATGATAACACACGTTTAAACGAGAACAACACGTATATTATAAAATATTAAATTAACCTAATACAAAATTAGAGGGCCGGCCTCTAGAAACACGAGCCAGAGAGCGGAACGATCGAAGGGTATCGAGACACTATTCTCGAACGTATACAAATATGCCAGTACCGCTGTACTGATACGTGAGTATTCGCACTTACTTCTTACGTGCGGGTCGCCGCAACAACCGGACGCCGTTGCTCGCTCGCGATTACTCTCTCTTTGTCTCTGGGGTCAAAATTTAATCCTTCATCATCATCCGTACAGTATTCTGTTGATGGTTGAGAGTAGTCAGGATCATGGTGAAGAATCCTATCTTCTATTATTTGTGCGTTCACGTCTTTATACGGCTCTTGAAAGTCCAAGGACTCTTCGGTAATCATTTCAATTCCATTAAATTCATTTATAGCACGTAACAAAATACTTTCAATTTGAGACTTCAACTCTATTTTCTTTTGGTTTGTTTGAGTTTGTGGTAAATTCAGTGTTAGAAAGGAAATAAGCAAAATACTGATAATGTTCATCGGATTCACTAACATTTTTAAAGCTGTAGAAAAAAAAAAAAAAAAACAACCGAAGGAAATAAAAGAAGGTATAATTTTGCAAATTTGCAAATTTCTTTTATTAACTATGCAACTTTGATGTATTCCTATGAGGTGCTTACGACTCGCGAATATTATTAAACGCTTGACCGATGTGCTTTCATCGGAGCTCGCAATCAAACTACTGTGCTTACGCATCTCGAGGTCGGCAATACTGGTCCTCAGATGTTTACAAAATCCGGTTCAAGAGAATAACATTCCGCGATAAATACTGACTCTTTTCACTCTGCTCATAATTCGTTCTCGAATATTATCTGTTTAACTTTAAAAAAAAGTGTTTTATTAGATTTAATTTGTTTGTTACAAAATAAGATTATTAATATATTTTGAAAGATACGTTACTACTTAATTATTATCGTAGAATTCAATTCCAGCGCAAAAATTATAAAAAAATAATAATATTGCAAGAATATGTTTAAACAAAATTGTTTAAACAATTAATTTTGCAATTTTTACAACGAATTCACGATCAGCGACCCCAAAAACATAAAGTCTCGTATTTTTATGTTGATTGGTATTTTTTCTTAATTGCGTAACTGAAAGGGTGAACTGCAGGGGTAACTCAGCCCTTGCAATGAATTCTTTTTAAAAATCCTGAAATACGTGAACTTGAATTTTTAATATTCTTAATAGCAATACAATAGTTAATTGAATTCAGCTGATTTAAAAATTTCTGTAAAAAAAAATGTCAAAAAAAAGTATATTTACCCTTATAATAAATAGGGGATGCAACCCTTCAGTATTAAAATAGGGTAGTGACTTACATTTGTTTACAATAATTTTTTTGGCGTTTGTTTCATTCGAATATCTTTATTAGTTTTCGAGATAATAATAAAAATCTGTTTTTGGGGGTAAACTTTAGGGGTGGTTTTCACCCCTTAGAAGTGGTATTCCGCCGATAAAAAAAATACGTGCTACTTATTTTTTAATATACTACAACATATTTCAATATTATCGAAATAGGCGAGGGACACCTGAAGATCTATCCTTGTTAGAATTAATCCAAATAGTCTGAAAAATGTATAACAATTCGCTTTTATATTCCCTCGACCATTTTTATCCTTATATCGCAAGAGTTTTATTTGACCAAATGAAGATTCAAACACTGACATTATATTAAATACCAAATAATTAGATAACGACCAAAACGGGTAGTTCGTTTTTAAATGCCTACAAAACTTTTTGAGCCGCTTACCGCAAGAGTTTCATTTGAAACAACTGAAATTCTAACACTGATATTATTTTAACTATGAGAAAATTCGATAACGGCTAAAATAGTCATTTCTTCCAGCATATCAGACCGTAAAAGTGATTTAAACGATCTGGAAAAATTTATAACAATTCATTTTTATATTACCTCGACCCATTTTGAGCCTATTACTGTAAGGGTTTAATTTGACTAAATGGACATTCAAACCCTTACATTAGATAAACTACGAGAAAATTCGATAATAGCAAAAATTTCTGTTTCTCCCAGCATATCAGATATAGAATTAATCCAAATGGTCTGAAAATTGTCTATAAGTTCGTTCTAATATTCCCTCGAAACTTTTTGAGCCTTCTACCGCAAGAGTTTCATTTGACCAAATGAAATTCAAACACTGACTTTATATTAAATACGAGAAAATTCAGTAACTACAAGAATAAACGTCTCTCCCAGCATATCATACCGTATAAGTGATTGAATTTCTACAAGTTCGTTTTTATATTCCCTCGACTATTCTTGAGCTTATACTGAAGAGTTGAATTTGACTAAATGAAAATTCAAACAAATTCAACTCTTTGGTATAAGCTCAAGAATAGTCGAGGGAATATAAAAACGAACATGTAGAAATTTTTTGAGATCGCTTAAATAACTTATACGGTATGATATGCTGGGATAAATGGCCATTTCTGTCGCTTTCGAAATTTCTCGTATTTTATCTAAAGTCAGTGTTTGAATTTTCATTTGATCAAATTAAACTCTTACATTATATGGCTAAAAAATGGTCGAGAGAATATAAAAGAGAAATTGTAGATATTTTTTCAGAACGTTTGGATCACTTTTACGGTCTAACATGCTGGTAGAAACGGCCATTTCTGTTATTATTGAAGTTTCTCGTATTTTATGTAATATTAGTCTTGGAATTTTCACTTCATCAAATTAAACCTTTCCATGATTAGGCTTAAACAAGGGTTGAGGGAATATAAAAACGAATTGTTATACATTTTTCCAGATCGTTTAAATCATTTTTACGGTCTGATATGCTCGGAGAAACGACCATTTTTGTCGTTATCGTATTTAAAATAATGTCAGTGTTTGAATTTCAATTTGAACAAATAAAACTATTACTATATAAGGCTCAAAAAGTTTGGAGGGAATATAGAAACGAACTTGTAGATATTTTTAGACGGTTCGGATTAATTCTACGTTTGATATGCTGGGAGAAACGGCAATTTTTGCCATTATCGAATTTTCTCGTCGTTTATCTAATGACAGTGTTATAATGTTCATTTGGTCAAATTAAACTCTTGCGATGTAAGTACAAAAATGGTTCAGGGGATGTAAAAACAAATTGTTATAAATTTTTTCAGATCATTTAAATCACTTATACGGAATAATATGCTGGGAAAGACGGTCATTTTTGTCGTTATCGAATTTTATCGTAGTTAAAATAATGTCAGTGTTTGAATTTCAATTTGGTCAAATAAAACTCTTACGGTAAAAGGCTCAAAAAGTTTCGAGGAATTAACTCAATGGTCTGATATGGTGGGACAAACGGCCATTTTTTCCATTATTGAATTTTCTCGTAGTTTATATAATGTCAGTGTTTGAATTTTAATTTGATCATGTTATGTCGCAGAACACTAATAATAATAGGAGGTAATAATAGTGAGAATTCATTCACATTAATCTGATTAGCTGATCAGGTTTTTTGTGAAATCGCTGTTTAGGCTAGCGTGCTAAGTGTTAACGCTTACCGAAAGTGCTGAGGGTTCAGATGTTCTGCTTCTTGGCGGAAGTCTGGTCCTTGCGTCAGTTTTCTGGTGGCTACTCTATTATTAGTTAATGTCTTCTCGTTTAGTAAAATTTAGTAGAATTATAACGTTAAGTGTTAAGTCAATAAACTAGTGTTGATTATGAAACGATCTTATCTTGTCTTGGTTAAGTAAATCACAAAATTAAGTATGAATATTCCTGGTATAATTGGTTCGCGTGTTACGGTCAGATACTGAGTTAGGGACTGAGCGGGGCTACTGCGTCATTACAATTGAGTGAAGAAGTGCACCCTCTGTATTTTTGCTCATGACTTTTATAGTCTCGTCTCTGTAGTAGGGAGGTGCTGGAGTGGTGGTGCACTATCCTCCTTCAGATGCGCTACTGGATCGAGTGGGAATCCGTGGATGCCTCGGTAACATCCCCTCTCCTGGTCGGCCATGTTATCGGGTTTTCCTGATTTTTCTTCTTCTTCAATTACTAGTTTCCTTTTCTTGTAGTCTTATTTCTTATTTCTATTTATTTGATTAGCGCTTTCTCCATTTTCTTATTCAATTGTCATAAACATTTTTCTAGTTGCTACTTTTCCTAGATATGGAATAGGTTCTTTGTGTAATAAATAGTAATTAAATCATTATAAATTTTGATTCTATTGATAATTGTACGAGTTATAAGAGAAAAATGAGTTTTTATTTTCAAAGTCTATTTTCTCGGAAATTATTGAGAAAATCATGTGAGATACTGTAGTATCTTGAAGTTGAGATTGAGTTGCTGTTTAATTTTATGTAACTGAATTAACTGTAACTTTAATATTTGTTTAGGTTTTGGTACTATGTAATTTAAGTTCTCTATCTGTATATGCTCCACTTAGGGTGGGGGCAACTGTCTTCAATTTTTCCAGTATTGTTTGGTTTTCTATTTATTACGTAAGAGTTAACCATTCCTCATCTTCATAAATGAATCTATGTCTAGGTAGATCTTTATAGACTCTAGTTGTAGTTGCATATGGCAACGTAATATTATATTCAGTTCCGAGTTTAGTATTTACCTCCACTATTTTATCCCTAAATTGTTTATTATTTCCTATATATTCGTATCCTTTATAATTTTTAGTTATGTAGATCCACTCGTGGATCATTTCATGTAGAACTGCTGGTATAAAATATTCTAGTGAGATGGTTAATGTACGACTAATACATATATATGCGTTTTTGTAGTCTGTGTATCTAAAATAGGTTTTTATTCATTTTGTATATTCATATGTGTATCTTAGTTTAATATCGAAAACTTTTTTTAAAATACTTATGAAAATATTCTAAATTCCAGCTGGGTCTCCTATTTATTATTGTTTTAATTGTTGGAGGTTCATCCTCGATTTTAACGCATCTTGACCTTGCTCATATTCTAATTTCTTGTTTTTCCATAATTATATTTATAATTTATTACGAGATTTTAAATTTAAGCTTTCTTGCACTTTCTCCTAGAAATTGTTTATAACCTTTGTGTATCAATATGGTTTTAATTTTAACTTTTACTATAAACTGTATACTTTAAAGCAAATATTTATCTAACGTGATCGGTGACGATATGGCCGTTTCAAGAGCTTACTCCGAACTGAATTTAATTACGAAATGTCAATCCAATAGATTTAAAAAAAATATGTACTTTTTTACGTGGTGCAATTGTACTCGTATACTATCTTTCTTTCATCTAATATTGGTTATTTATTATAAATATTCTTATAACGTTATTTATAACTAACGTTCTAACTTACACGGTAGGTTTAGATACTATCACTAGAGTATCGTCCCTTCGACGGCGGTGATCGGTAAGATAGATTTCCATGATAATATCTATTGAGAATATTATAAAGTTATTGCTTATTTCTAATGTACAAGATTTATAATTAATCAAGAGGTTTACAGTCCTCTGCACATTTGGGTTGTTGATTCAACATTTAGCTTTGGTCACTCATTCTAATAACATTTATAATTAAATAGAACAAGATTTTATTTTTAAACCCGATTATCTCACAAAATTATTTTAACTATTTATAGAGTACAGTTTCTATTAAAAGTTTGAAAAGTTCCGTGGCATAACAGTCAAATAAAACCCTTACGATATAAGTCTCAAAAAGGGTCGAGGATATATAAAGACGAACTTGTAGACATTTTCTCAGAACCGTTTGGTTCAGTTGTACGGTCAGATATACTAGGATAAACGGCCATTATGCATTATTATATCTAACGTGAGTGTTTGACTTGTAATTTGATTAAATTGGACCCTTATGGTATAAGGTTCAAAATTGGTCTAGGAAATATAAAAAAGATATAGTAAAAAGTTTTTCAGACCGCTTGGATTAATTCTATGGTCTGATATGCTGAGAGAAATTGTCATTTCTGTCGTTTTTGAAATTTCTCCTATTTTATCTAAAGTCAGTGTTTGAATTTTCATTTAGTCAGCTTAAGCTCTTAGGATATAAAGCTCAAAAACGATCCAGGTAATATAGAAACGAACTTGTAGAACTTATCCCAGAACGTTTGAATCAATTTTACGGTTTGATATGATGAAAGAAACAACCATTTTTGTCGTTATAGAATTTTATTGTATTGTATCTAATGTCAGGGATTTTGAATTTTATTTCATTCAAACGAAACTCTTCCGATATAAGGCTCAAAGCGGGTCGAGGGAAAATAAAAATGGTCTTGGAGAAATGTGTTCAGACCATATGTAGAGTAGAGGGGTCTTGGGGTTTCTAACCCTGTTAGAAAATTTTTTTGAGTAATATGTAGTAACGTATCAAATTATACGCAAACCAAATTTTTGATCAATGTCAAAATGCATACGGCCACTATAGGCGTTATTAGGTAAATAGGGAGTATATGACATACAATGGCTCTATATTTCATATATAGTCTTTGTACGTGTATAGGACGAGTGCCTAAGAACCATTAAATGAGTTGAAAAAGAAACCTTTGCTTTCACATTTAACCTTGACTTTGTTTATTACAAAAATATATGGACATAGAGCTTGTGGTCAGTGACGAACTTTCGCACAATCGAAATAATTGTTTATTCACGACGTGACGCACGTGTGCGCTTTGGGGATAATTCGACGGACGCCGCAAATTTCTTTGTAGAGCCCAACGGATGCTCGGGCAGGCACTGCATTTCTCGCTATCAGCTTATTGTGTAAAATCTTGTGCCGGTGCTGGCGTTACGTTTGACATGCCAGTTGTTTTTACCGCCCGTATGGGTGAACATTTCGCCGATACAATTTATACTTTCATACGTACAATCATTCGAGATTTACGCGAAATATCAGGTTTCCTATGTTTGGTAGGTCCTACCGTTTTATTTTCTTAACTTCAAGCACTACTCAAGTACTCACACGAGGGTCACGCATTACGAATCCCTTACTTCGCAGAATCTCCAGAACAGGCGTCCCATACGTCGACATTATCGAATATATCAAATAAATCTCTGCCATGAAAGGTCTGGAGACAGCACTGCTTAAGGGGTAACACCACTCTAGGATTTAAAAAAAAACGATTTCTTTTTGCTTAAAGTGTACTGTAGGGTCTTAAAGAGAAGATGCCAGTCGCTTTATAGTGCAAACCAATATTTAAAGGTCTCTCCTAACGACTTTGCTATGGCACCTCGCAGCGCTCTGCGAGCACGATCGATGACTCACCTGGCGCGCTCCGATTTATTGCCTTTATACTGCTTATACCCCTCCGGATAATAAGTAGCATTGTTACCGATAGTACATAGGGTGTTTCAGGTTTCACGGATGACCAATAGGTGGCGTATATAGTACGCTCATGCCATAATCAAATCGTATTATTTGATAGTATTATTACTCTCTCCGCCATTATAATATATATTTCGTTGCTTTGAAGTGATTTTTAACAATAAAATAAACGACGTACAAGGGGCGAAAAGGTGCAAGGGGAGGTACTGCAAATATCAAGCGACTGAAAGCAGAACAATGGCGACCACCGAATCGTTATGAAATGGAGAAGCCAGAGGACGGGAACGTTAGTGCGTCGGCTAAGGAGTTAAGGAATTTGGGTCCTGGCGATTTTGTAATAGAAGAGGGGTTTGGTTATCGGATATTAAGCTTCTTAGCCGTTCCATCTACCATATCGCAAGCTGTAGTTTGCAAGAAATGCCATTCAGAAATAACATTCTCCGAAAGTGGAAAGCGTGGCTTAGGCTTCAAAATTGTCACTTCTTGTGTAAAATGTGATAATATCGTTATTCGTAGTTGTCCATATATTGAAAAAGCATACGAAATAAACCGTAGAATCGTTCTGGCTATGCGGTTGCTCGGTGTGAGATTAAATGGAATACAAAAGTTTCGCGCGTTCATGGATCTCCCGCAGCCAATTTTTCAATCGTTTTATGACGTGGCTGTTCGTACGATCGCTACGGGAGCAGAGGCAGTTTGTAATGTTAGCCAGGAAAATGCAGCTCGAGAAGAGAAAGAAAAAAATACTGAAGAAGGATACGCAAATGGTATAACTCTATCTGATGATCGCTCGTGGAGAAAGCATGGGTTTTCGTCGCTCTACGGATTTGTCTCGGTCATTGGATAGCTTAGCGGTAAAGTGGTCGATATTTTTGTAAAATAAAAATATTATAAGGAATGTGAACATTGGAAAGAATATAGCGATACTGAGGAGTACAAGGAATGGCCTGCAAAATATAAAGATGAATGCTACGTAAATCACGAGGGTTCCTCGAAGGCATGGAGATAAACGCCGTTACTGAAATGTTCCAGCGCTCAGAACGTTTGCACAATGTGAAATATGCACATACCTGGAGCATGGTGACTTGAAAACTTATAAAGGTTTCTTGGATTCGCAGTCCTATGAACATCTCATAGTTTTAAAGAAAGAGTGCATCGACGACGGGCATAAGCGAATGTGAACTCGCCTTCGTAATTTGAATAAAAAGAGGAGAGTTGGAGGAAAAAACAAGTTGACTGGAAAATTAATTGACGAGCTATTCATTTATTATGGCTTAGCTATTCATCGCAATCACGATTCTATCGAGGAAAGCATGAATATATATGCTACGTTAGATGACAAAGTATCTCTTTACCGAAGATGCCCGCCTCACTGTACAGGTGACTTCACACAGAACAACAACGAATCTTTTAATGCAACCATCTGGTCAATAGCTCCAAATACAGTCTCCAGTGGAAAGTATGTTTTTGACACTGCTGTGTATATTGCTGTAGGTATATACATTGATGGTCTTTCAAGCGTCATGAGACTTATGGAAGAGTTAGGCATCAAAATCGGGCCAAATTGTTATAACCTCTACGTCGAAGCGGACGCGCGCCGTGTCAATTTCGCAAAGCGATCGCTGACTGATGCTGCTAGAGAGGCTCGTTTGTCCATAAAATCAAACAGGAAAATATTAATGTGGAAGGTCAAATGTATGGTGCAGGCATCACAGATTAGAGCTAAATATAAGTTTTCAACAATTTAAGTGATACAAAAACTTTAAACGCGTTTTTCTCGAAACCGCTTTTTCAAACTGGGCGGACAGATTATTCAAAGACGATAGCGCGGATTCGTTTCAAATTTTGACTGCACCTTCACAATAACATTCTCGATGGTAGTACGTAGGGTTTTTTTGATTTGGCGTAGAATCTCTTTTTTATGAACAATTTACTGCCCATTTTTTGTCAAAATTGAAGTTTCTTTTTGAAAAGTGCACCATTTTTTTTTAAGTTTGATTTAAAAAAAAACATCCCTGTGAACTACCACGCCTTTTAAAATGTACTTTAAGAAAAACTTGGCTTTTTGGTTCTAGGATTTATCATGTACGAGAAAACTGTCCGACCGTTTGAGCATCAACAGAAAAGTAACAACCTACTACATGCTCCCATAGCCACCATTCTGAAACAAAAAAATTTTCTTGACACTTCATTAATTGTACAATAACGTTTCTGAAACGAATTTTTCATTTCGCTTATTATTTACCCACAAAATATCGTCAAAAATAGGTGTACCTAGAGTGGTGTTACTCCTTAGTAGACGAGATGAGCTGGAATCGACATTAGGTTCGATCATCTTAGTGTAACTGATCTGTAGTGGCAAACTCCTCGGAACTTAATTGATATGTACCTAAAATTAAAAATCTGAATTTTCTGTAAACTACCATATCTTTTTCAAATAATATTTTCATTATTCGAAATTTTTATGGTCACTTTAGATAACGATTCTTTATATTCTGAAGAATTGTCAATTATTTTATTTACTCCATATAAATATACTTTATTTCTTTACCACCATATCTTTATGAATATCTTCCTAAATTGTATGAAATTTTTAACAATTTTTTACAGTAAACTTAAAAAACATTTCTTTATATAGCAAAAAAATATCTAATTTTTCTCTCTGTTTTAATAAAAGAGAGAACAATCAGCTACGTATTTACCAAAATCTTATTTTCTATCAGATCATGCCGCTTTAACTTCCTTAAATGGTGCATATTTTCGTTAAAGAAATTATTAATATTCAGAGTAGAAACTAATTTAAAAAAATGATCAATAACATTTTTTTTATATTTATTAGTTCTCTAAGAATTTTCTTTTTATTTTTTCGAAAAAGTTAACTAATTATTTTTAAGTATGTTCATGTCAAAAGGAGTCAAATAACTGTCGGAAATTTTTTCTTTTGTAAACCTGCCACCTAGCATTGTGCATGCCGCAAAGATCCTCCAAATACTATGGTATTGCAGATAATGTTAATATATTATAATGTTGCACAGAATCAAGATTTTTAGGTTTTACAGTAAAAAGAATTTTACTGTTACGAAATTTTTGTCTTCGTTTTTACAGAGAATCGCCCATATATATATATATATATATATATATATATATATATATATATATATATATACGAGTAATTCACTGGGAAATCGAAAACAAAAAAAATACTTTGTAATTTCAGTAAAAATATTCCTTTTAACATGTAGAATGCATGTAATTTTTTCTGAGTTTTTTAAGGAAATCATTATCTAATGTTAATGCTCCCGTTCCCGTTTGTTGAATGTCCGTTCGTGTAAACCAGCCTTGAAGCGCGCCATCTTTTGTTCCTATCTGGTAGACGCCATTCTGACTGTCAGTTACGATTCAAAAAGTATTTCCAAAATCTAGTGGTGCACGGTCTACTTTAGGTATAGATAATGTAATGCAATATCCAACATTCAGTGAAGGAATTTATGCTTCGGAAACACCCCATAGTTGATGTGAAAATAAATAGACAAAATATGTCAATATTTTCTAATGTTCGTTAATCTGCCTAAGTATTTTTCGGCATTTTGCAGAATGCCTAGGCAATTTATTAAATGATTGATTAAAGCTAGGCATATTGTCGAATATTACATTTTCTACAAGGATTCGACGATTTGCCGGCATTTCATTAAATGCCTAGGCGTTCTGCAGATTGCCTAAATTTACCATATGCCTACGATATATGGAAAATTCTCTAGGAAATTGGGAAATCGAGCAAAAGAAAATTTTCTAATGAAACTTGTAGCTATATAAACCATTTTAACTCTAACTTTCAGAAAACATAGTTGGAACATCCTAGAAAACAAATCACTTTGTTTGGTTTTGTGTATTATACTTATAGCATGACTGTGAATTTCTCTAATAGCCTGTTTTTTCCACCCACAGTAAACGACACACTATTAAAGTCTGACGTGATTTATATCAGGTATTATGTAGTACGGACAATTACGCGTACGATAGAAAGAAAGCTGACATTAAAACCTTTAATTTGAGTGGTCGGAGTATCATTCAGGATATTTTAATGAAAAGTTACGATAGATTCAAATTTGAAGGAAAAATTTGAGTGGCAAAATGGGAGGCCTCAAGATGCCGGAAATTTAGGAGCATACTTCTCCCCCATGGTACACAATATATTATTAAATGTATTTTATTTCTTGCACTACCTCGGTCCCTAAAGACGAGAAAATATAGACCACTTGTATATAAAAGTGTTGCTCCGGTTCACTCAGATTATTCTCGGAAATGGGTGGTCGATATAATTGTATGAGGCAAATAAAAAGGAGCATTTAGGTTAGGAGAAGATCCGCAATTAAGAGCATTTGTTTAATAAATGAAACGTAACTAATCTAATTTATTCTATGGAATTCATTTTGCAATGTTTGTTATGTTGTTATAGTAATCATTGTAGAACATCGTCGGCACGAACATTTGCTACAATAAATTATCGTTGCTTTGCGCGCTTAGTCGGCACCAATGTTTCGCCATAATTATCTTTACGTTTGGCGCGCTTAGTCGGCACAAATATTCGTCATAATAACATAGGATTATGCACGCCTGGATATGATATTTACACTTCGGATAATAAACCAAATCGCATACGCACACTATCCATTTATCAGTCGCACTGAGATTGAGACTAATTGTCTCCCGCGGTAAGCTAACTAATTCTTTGCGTGTATTTGTTTATGCGCTTTTCAACATGCGCTCTTTATTTATATTCAAGTAAGAGAGAATAGATTCAAGATCAGGGTGCGCGTAGATAGATCTCTAGATGGCCATCGAAGCTGCACTCCACGTGACTAACAAGGAGAGGGCACACCTTCTGGGAAACGACATTCGGTCAGATTTTAGACGGTGTTTTTTGGTATCCAAAAATTAAACCTGTGACGTGTGAAAAGTCACATATAAATTTTTCTGTTGGTAATAAAACCCACAATCACTAAAGACTATTAGAAAGAGATAGATACACGAAAAGTGAGAGGTATGGTTAGGTTAGGTAAGTGCAGAATGCAGTTAATTATTAAATGTTAGTATTTATTAGTAAAAGAACATCAGCGAGTCTCCAACCAACGGAACACTACACCGAAACCTAATTTTGCTATTATTAGATAATTAATAGGACGCGTATATTATTATTGCTTCCGGGTACGAGAGGGGGAGAGAGAGAGAGAGAGAACTGACACCGCGACATAGAACCACACACACTTCTCAACAGCAACCGGACCGAGGCGAGGACGTGTGCAGCAGAGCAAAGCATCCGGGAAAAGCAGCTCCGATGATGATGCCACACTTTTTTCTTCTTTTTCGCTTGCAGCTGCCAGAGCCAGAGTCAGAGAACGCGAAGGAGAGAGAGACAGATGATGACCAGCTGGCGGTGTGGCAGTAGCAGCCGACGAGACCGAGGCGGCTTCGCTGCGTACCTGCGCACCCACGCCACTACACATTCACACTCACACTATGAAACTGGAGAGAGCGGATGGCGTCGAACGCGTCACCAGAGTACGCCGCACGGCGTATTCTGGAATAGAGCTAGAGCGAGGGAGGGAAAGGGAGAGAGATAGCGAGCCGGTAGTAGGGAGAGCGCGCATGAACGCAAGTCAGACTCGCAATATGTGACCACAGCCACAGCGGCGCGACGCGAATCATGGACTGCACAGCGCAAGAGAGAGTTGCATGCGCGCGGAGGAATAGAGCTGGCGCGGCGCCACCGCTCGCAGCTTGGAACCAGGCCAAGCGCTTTCCCCTGTTGCCGCGGCCCTGAGCGCGCTGGCGTCATGATTCAAACGGGTACGCATAATCCAATACCTTCTCTCGAGCATTAATTAATTTAAATTGCTACTTAACCTCTAGGTACTACGTGAGTTATCTGAAAACTGATCAATGATAATAGATAGGATGGTCGACGTAGTGGGGATAATGGCCAGGAGTAGGAGTCGGAAAAACCGAAGGAAGTGACATCGAGGCCGAGCAGGACGACGTTCTCCTCGTTCACTTGCTGCCGGACTGTTCATCAGTACAGAAGTATTATATGCCTTCAATTAGATGCCGTAGCCATTTTGTAGACTTGTAACAATCGTGAGGAGAGGTTACATAGTGTAAGAGGTTGTTTAAAGTCGATTAGTACCAGTCACGAAATTTTGTTGGTTATCAATAACTTCTGAGGTTATTAATAACATTTTCCGTGGCTTATTCTTTTTTTTTTATTTTGCTGGAGTAACATAGTAAATACGGTGAGTGGTTTAATTTATGCCTGGCGTCTCTTTTGAACGAGCGCCCGGCACCTTTTATTTTTGGTTAAGAATTGATGAGTCTCACTCTATATTTTATTTGCGCAAGAATTAATTTGTCGTATTTCTAGATTTTTGAGAACGATTATTATTACTATTTCGCAGATATATTATTATTTTTAAAGAATTGTTTCAGACTGGCTGTGCTCGTAATACGCCAGGTTATTGCCAGTATTATCGTCAAATTTAGGTTGTGTCCGTCTTGAATATTATTGCTAATCAAATTGTAGACTATTAATTGTTGCAGCACTTTTGTATTAATTGGGGGTATTAATCGCGATTTTTGGGGCTTTCTAGGTATGTTACAGGGAAGGTTTCGGAGGTGCGTTGGTGTGACTATACACCATTTTCAACACGTAAAAATTCTACACGTTCCATATTCAACACAATTTTTCTACACGAACTTTTTCTACACCACATTATTCTACACAGATATCTTTGAACACGTATTAAAATTCATAAAATTTTATTCTACACAACAATTTACCACGTGTAGAACAGTAGTGGTGTAGAATATTTACTGTATAGAAAATAACGTATTTGAATATTGTGTAGAACCGATTCGTGTAGAATAAATTGGGGTAGAAATATGACAAAAGCAGCTATTTAAAATATGTATACTCCTGAATAATGATAATCGCTTAGTATCATCACGTGATAATATCAATAATATTATAATATCAATCATATTAATCTTACGGATAGTGTATCGCATTTATTATACGCTTACGATTTGCAAACATACACTCAAGCTACTTGCGATAACCTTCATCAGGGGATAATACGCTTCTCGGCTGTGGCCAAAGCAGTGTCGGCGTGGGCTTCTGAGAACGCTCTGTGTCTCAATGTCGAGAAAACGAAGGCAATTATTTTTGGGTCAGAATCTAACATTAAAAAAGTACAGAGTATGGATTTGCCTGGCATAGAGATTCAGGGTAACGTCTTTGTTCCCTTTCTTGACACAGTTACTAACCTCGGTGTAGTCATGGATTTGAAGTTAATATGGAGACCGCAAGTGGATGCAGTTAGCCGAAAGGTTAATAAGGCCCTACATGGGCTTAAATCATTTCAATCCAGTACCACCGAGGCGTTACGCAAACGGCTTGCAAGTGCTCTTGTCCTGTCTCATTTAGATTATTGCTTTTTAGTGTATCTTGATGTGTCAGGTGAGCTCCGGATGAGACTGCAAAGATTGCAGAATTCATGTGTGAGGTACATATGTGGTGTTAGAAGGTATGAGCATATCAGTCCCTACAGGAGTAAACTGGGCTGGCTTGATCTTGAGGGAAGAAGGGCGTATTTTGCGGCGGTACAACTATACAAAGTTATTAACATAGGTCAACCCAGTATCTTGCGGCCCTTTTTCAAAAAAACCAGGCTCGTACCTCTAGTAGGACTGATTCTAGGGAGCTCTCGATTCCATCGTCGCGTACCGATACAGGGTTGAAATCTTTTCAATCTCAAGGTGCACGCCTATGGAATACGATCCCTCGACGTAATAAGCACTTGCCCTCACTACGCAGATTTAAAGCGACAATTCGCGACTATTTGCTATGTACGTCCAGGGACATGGACCATGTATATCTAATGTAGAGTGACGCTAATCATACGAATGTTGACTATAATAGAAATTAAAGTTTGCTAGTCTCAAAAAAAATGTATTATTCGTAATGATAAGAATATGTGATAAGTGTAATGACGTGATTGATGTACGACAGATATAATGTTGTGCAATATATGTAAGTTAATGACGAGCAATGTCGAGCTGTGATATAATTGACTATACTAATGATCTCTGTAAATATGTATTATTATTGAATGTAGTTTATTGTTTTTGTCCTGCACAAAATAAACATCTAATCTAATAAAATATATGTGTATCTGCGTGAGTTCATATGTTACCGATTTAAAATTTTCCTACAAAAAAATGAATTATAAATAATTAGTTGATTTGTAAATTTTTACAGTTGAAATGTTTGAATAATTAACAGTACCTATGAATTAATGCGAATTAAAGCATATTTAATGGAAATTTTTAATTTTTTTAAGCTACTTTCGTCTGATCTTACGAAAAAAATAAATAATGTTTTGAAAGATTAGCAATTTACATTTATTAGTGTGTTGTAATGGGTGTATAAATAAATAAATAAGACTCAAGTGTGTAGCAATAAAAAATAGGGCATTTATTGCTCCAGTAGTTTACAGTGAGGTGGGGGGGAACTTCCCTCTAGGCGATCCGCGGATAAAGTTCCAAATCACTAAAGCTCGCTCTGATTGGCTAATCAACGAGAACAAGGGAATCTCACCTTGTAGCCGTTAGTCACCTTGTAATCATTTAGATTTGAATTTAAATACGTAATACCCGAATGCGAACATTCCGCCCACCTCGTTTCTTATAAAACTACATAACAATATAATTTGTTGTAATAAAAATATCAAACGCGTATCAATTTAAATATTTGCGTAAACTAAAGATTCGAATAATTAACATACGGTTTCTTGACGTATCATCTATTTTGAATCTCTTCATCGTCTTCTTACCCTGTCTCGTTGTCCAACAATTGGACCAATTTGCTGATTAGCCTACGGAGCGTAGTGGTGGATTTGCGGAGAGAGACTACTCTCACTAGACCGTCCTTGCCTGGATGGATAGCAGCAACTCTGGCCAATGGCCTCTTTGAAGGTGCCGTCAGCTCATGCCTGATTAGTACTATGTCGCCAACTTTGAACAACGGTTGAGTGTCCTTCCATTTTGAACGCCTCTGCATATGCCTCAAGTAGTCAGCTGACCATTGATCCCAGAAATGCTGGTTCAGCTGCGACATGCGGCACCATCGTTGCATGGGAGTTAGCTTCTCCTCGGTGATCCTGGGCTCTGTAATCAGAAGAGAATACTCGCCAACGAGGAAATGAGGAGGTGTCTATACAAAAAGGTCAGCCGCATCCTCAGTAAGGGGCGTGAGGGGTCTAGAATTCAAGCAGGCCTCGACTTGACAGAGGAGAGTAGAGAGCTCCTCAAAAGTCAAAATATAGTTTCGTCAACTACCCCCTTCAGGTGATACTTAGTCGACTTAACTGCTGCTTCCCATATCCCGCCAAAATGATGAGCGCCAGGAGGGTTAAAACTCCATTTCGTGCCGCAGCCTTGTAGCGCGGGACCTATAGCCTTTACAAACTCCGAACCCTTAACATACATCCGACGGAGCTCGGCGTCAGCACCAACACGGTTCGTTCCTTGGTCACTCAGCATGGAGGTACATGGACCTCGGCGAGAGATAAATCTCTTGAAGGCAGCGATAAACGATTCTGTACCATAGCTGGAGACGGCTTCCAAGTGTACGGCTTTTGTACAGAGACAAACAAAAACGATGAAATAGCCCTTATAGGACTTGTAACCCCTATGGCGAGACGTGCGCAGCCAGTATGGCCCTGCGTAGTCAACCCCTGAATGAGAAAAAGGTCTAGAAGGCCGCACCCGATCAGCAGGCAAATCACCCATCCTTTGCTGCGATGAAAGCGCGTTGAACCTCCTGCAAATAACGCACCTTCTTACAATGACTCGGACCTTAAGCTTATCCTTCTCTATCCAAAACATCCTACGAAGGCATGCTAAGGTGAGCTGAATGCCATCATGCCAAGTCAAATGCTGGTAGTAAGCAATAACTAACTGAGCAAGATGACTATCTACAGGCAAAATGACAGGAAACTTTTCATCTTCATTAGGATTGAGTTTTTCAAACGACCGCCCACCCTGATCAATTTATTTACAAGAACAGGGTATAAACTTTTCAATGAATGAGATCTAGGAAGCCCCTGATTATTACGAAGAATTTCGATCTCTTCACCGCAATTGGCCTGCCTTACTTCCTCTCCCCGAATAGCAAGAGTGGTAGGTAAAGGAAAGTCTCGTAACATTGGAGACAGTTTTCCAACAAACGCAGCCCTACCGACAATACGACGAACGAACCGCAGAATATATACAGTAATCCTAACTAATTTACTTAAAGACGAATAATTATTAATTAACGGCCATAATGCATAAGAATCCTCCTTTGCTGCCGATACCAATTGCACGGAAGGGCTTTCGCCTCAGCTTCACTACTACTCCGCACCTTAGATTTATCCGAAACAATATCATGAGTACGATTCCAATCCGTAGCATGCTCAATAAGACGTTTAGGCCCCCTCCACCATAAATAGTTTCCAACTAGTTCGTTAGCGAGACAGCCACGCGAAGCTAAATTAGCTGGATTATCGGCAGAGTTGATATGGTGCCAATACGCATCAGGGACTAAAGTAGAAACCTTTGAACATATATGTGCGACGAAGGCCGGCCACCTTGCCGGGATATCTCCGAGCCAATACAAAACATTCTTGGAGTCGGACCACAGATGGACTTCAAGTGGAGACAAGTGCAGAGTATCTACGAATTTTCAGACAAGCTCTGCAACTAACAGTGCGACACATAATTCCAGTCTAGGGATTGTCAAAGTTTTAATTGGAGCTACTCTCGTTTTGGAACCTAACAGAAAAGTCTGGGCAACTTTGCCTAACACACGCAAATAAACGACACTTGCATATGCCAATTTGGATGCGTCAGCAAAGCCATGTAGTTCGTATGAACGAACTGAAGGCTGAACACCCGACCAACGTGGAATACTACTACGAGTTGTAACTGGTTCTCCAGTGCTCTGCCTGCTCATCGGAAAGTATCTTGTCCCATTTTTTAGTTAGCACTCACAATGCTTGCATAAATATTTTTAATGAAATGATGATAGAAGAAATCCAACCTAGCCGGTCAAACATTTTTGCCACTTTCGAAAGCACCGTCAATTTGGTGATTTTGCTGATCAGTGGTTCCAAAGACAAATTGAAATAAAAACAATCCTGCACGGGATTCCATGCGATACCTAGCACAGATAAACCAATACCAACTTTAAGATTGCCTTCAGTAGCCCTCAAATCTGCAGGCATCCACTCGACCAATGAACAATTATTGACTATCCATTTTCGTAGTTCAAACCCACCGCTATGCAATAAATTGATTATTTGCTCCTGTTTCACTCTAACTCCCTGTAACGTAAAATCCCCGAATAAATCATCGTCCATATATACCTCAACCCTGACGATTTTACCCGCTAAAGGAAATGCTTCGCCTTCTGAAGCTGCTGAAGCGTCCTGCTTGCTAGGTCCGAAGAAGATCCAAAACCAAACGTTACCGAGGTGAGCAGCAAGGTGGTCAGTTCCTCCTCCGCCTTTTCCCTCAAAACAATGGCCTGCAGTTGCTGATCCTGCTCCTGTACCAGAATCTGCTAATACATTCGACCAATGTCAGCAGTGTAAACGTATGGATACCGCCTCCAGCGAGTAACCAATGAGACCATATCAGGCAACAGATTGGGACCTACAAGCAAAAAATCATTTCATGAGAACCCTTTAGTGGTTTTAGCAGAGGCGTTGAAAACAGTGCGCAGCTTTGTCGTCGTCTCCCTTATACCCCGTGATGAGGCAAAAAAACAGCTATCTAAGTCTATATCATCAGCTAATACACGTCTCATATAACCGAATTTCTCATACTCCTGCATTGATTTTACGTAAGCCTCACGTAGTTCAGGATTTTTCTCGAACCGCTTTTCTAGATTACGCATCATTTGAACTGCCTGCGTATAAGAATCACCCCAATTTGTCTGCGTATTAGATTTTAAGGGTAGTCTTAGCACGTATCGTACATTAAAATTACGGGACACCGTCCTCGAATAAAGTTCCTCACACAATTTTTCCTCTTCTGTGAGAAATTGCTCTCCTTGTGGTAGCTCTTCCATCTCCCAGAACTTGCGAAGAATGGCATTGAGATCACTCTCCACTGTCAGTACGTGCGTAGTGAGTCGGAATCGTGAACAGCTGTTTGCCGACGTAAGTCCAGAGACGATCCAGCCTAAGAGTGTGTTCATGGCGATTGGCGCCTCATCACTCCCGCATTTGCACAGTCCTTCTTCGATGATACGAGCGTGCACTTTAGCACTCAGCAGCATGTCGATATGCCCCAATCTGTCGAACTGAGGGTCAGCCAATGTCAACCCTTCCAAATGATCCCAAACAGTAGAACGTTCTGAAAATGGTTCATAAGCAGTAATACGGGACAAGTCATAAGCAGTGACGCTATAAGAAAATCTCGAAATAAAATGCGGCTTAACTGTAAACTCTACTTTGCCTTTACAATTATAAATATTATTTTCTCCTACGCTTGTGAATGTAATTCTAACAGGCATTCGATGGAGCTTCAGACTTTGACATAACTCTTCAGTGATAAATGATGAGTGCGCATCCTGAGCAAACTAATGCTCGAGCCTGGCGTTGGCTGCCATTTTCAGCTTGCACCATCACTCGAGCTGTAGCTAAAAGAATTTCCTCGGAAGTCTGTGCCTCTACAACATTATTGCTTAATAGGGATGGACCTGCGGTCACTAGATTGCCTGAGCTTGAGCGAGCACCCGTCGTCTTAGACGGCCCAGCTGCAACTCCAATCTACAAATTAGAACCCTTTTGGAGTTTCTCCTCTGCATTAACCTTGACAGCGCCGCTGTTGGAGAAATGAAGCATAGTATGGTGCTTCGCCGAACAGTGCTGACAACGTTTCGCTACTTTGCACTCCTGTACCGTATGGCTAGCAAGACAATTGAATCATAAATGTTTTCTCATAGCCAGCTTCTTTCTCTCATATGGAGACTTCGACTGGAATATACTACAATTTAATATGTAGTGATTACCTTTACATAAAGGACACAGCGAACTTTTAACTTTGCTTTCTTGAGCTAAATGAACCGACGTCACATACCTATTTTTGGAGGAATTATTCTTTTCTTTAGAATGATCATAACGAGAGTCTTTGCTTTTTGACGTCTCCCCTAAAGAAGCTACTTCTTTCGCACTCTTCAACTGAACTAAAGCTAGCCTCGTCGTTTCTAAGAAATTATCCAATACATCGAACGCAGGTGGCTGCTGTGCATTGGCTGACTGAGCTACTGTTTCCTCCCACTTCCTTTGAATATGCGGGGATAATCTCCCAACTGTTAAAAATACAGTGAAATGATCTCAGTGATGCACCGGACTGCCTAAAGCTTTTAATACTTGCAGAATATGCTTCGTCCCTGTCTGAATTCTGCTAACTTCATGCGCAGTTTCAACGGACATTGCCTTCAAGGCTAACAATTTCGCCAGTAATTTGGTTATTAATAACCTTGAATTATCAAAATGATCTGTGACTCCTTTCCAAGCTTCAGCAAAATTATCTTCTCCCATCGGAGTCTCTTCTACCAGTTCAGCAGCATCGCCCTTTAAAGCGGAACGCAGATAGTGCATTTTATACACTGTTGGAATAGTTACATCCTTAACGTTCATTTCAGTCAATGAGTCCCTGAATCTAACCCACTCCTGTATATCCCCTGAGAAAGTAGCTAGTTCGATAGAAGGAAGCTTAGCAGGATTTCGATTAGGAGCATTTGTCGAGTTTCCAGCAGGTTGTGGGAGCGCAGCTGCTTTTAACTGAATCGCATAGTCTCTAAACTAAAATAGTTATCCTCGGCATCTGTTTCGTCATCTTCCAACAGAAGTTCACGATTATTGTCGAATTTATCCCATAAACTTTGCAGTAACTCAATGCGTGCCGTACAAGCCCCTTCCGTCATGAAATCCTTACCTAACTTCTTAAAGTTTTCGTATATCATGGATATCCTGTGCAACAGCCGCATCTGCTTATCAATTGCAGCTATGATGCTTGAAGAAAATCAAAACTATCAATCTTAATCGAAAGCTACAATGCAGCACCAACACAACCCATCTGTCAAAATTATAGGTTAGGATTGTCTGCTAGCTTCAGAGAACAGAATAAGAAAACCAAATTATATCAAATCTGAAGACTAATGTGACCATCAAAATCAAAATTACAAGTGTTTTCTAAAATAACACAATTAAAGACCATTGGACGACTGCAGGAGTACCAACGCGACAGTGGAACCTACCGATCAGAGCCTGCATTCTTTTCTCGTGGACTCGTAGAGCAACCTTAAATAGCGACCCTGCTTTCGACCAAAAATGCCATATAACGCTATTGTAAGTTGGCTGCTAGCATCAATTTGCAGTCTCGAATTGATCGCACTTCAGTCACGACCCGCCTTTAAACAGTAATGCAAAAACAATATTACCTGTACTCAAGCCAAAATGAAAGCCGAGTAAGGTAGAACTGGATACTTTTATCCGATAAAAAAAACAGCTTCAACTTGCTCCTATTTTCTATTAACGTGGAGAAAAAATAAGAAAACCAAAGAAAAGAGAGAAAACCAAAAGCGATAGGGCAGTATGCTCCTATGTCTTCAGGCAATAGATAATACCATTACTATGCTAAATTGCGTACAATTCACGTCCTTGTTATCAGTATGATAACCAAAAAGTCTACTCTTGCACCTGGACTACAGTATACAGCCTGCAAGCTAGATGAGGAACGCTGCGAGAACTACCTAACCAAAAACAATTTTATCAGCTCTAGCCTCAAAGTACCTAGATCGATGCTATTATGGATGCGTAACAGCCTAGAAGCTTGCTAGCGCCATATCTATTTAATTGTGTAACCAAGGGTACCTATAGCTTCCCTAACTAGCCTTTGAGTGATCATACTTACGCTAACTCAAAATTAGCTGCTAGCCCTTATCAGCCAGACATTTATGTTACAAACGAACAACTGATTTCATCCTTCTTTCGATGGTTGGAAAGCGAGCAAACCATCACAGCCTTAATATCTAGCTAATTGACCTAAAATTACATACACGTGCCCAGAGACGCCCATGGGTCAGTGACGATTAGCCTGGAAATAAACTTCAGCTCCTCGTTCACAGCAATATCCAGCTCTCTGAACTACTAAGTGGATGTAGACATCAATCCTAGAAGCTAAGCCTACCTCAGATTTATAAATACAAGCTAAAAAATGTCCGCTTGATCCAGATGATACTCTGCATCAATATACAGCCCCAGCGACATAAGCCCTTATAAAACACCTTGAGCTAGCTAATGAAACGATAAACAAACCAGCCGGATCATGATAACCGTACTTTACCGTTGTATCTGAAGAGAAAACTTACAACACAGCATGATGATGGAGCCATAACGCAGCATCATACCTAATATCATAGAATTAATAAGGCGTTAAACACTCTACTGCTCCTAATCATCCTGTGGAATGCTCAAATTAACCCTGTGGTCGACTATACCTATGCTAATAGCAGTTTGTGGATAAGTCTGGCTCTCGCAGCTTCAAATTTGTTGAACTGCGATTCAGAAGGTCCAAGATAACCTCA
This sequence comes from Gastracanthus pulcherrimus, assembly GCA_949152435.1. Taxonomy (NCBI): domain Eukaryota; kingdom Metazoa; phylum Arthropoda; class Insecta; order Hymenoptera; family Pteromalidae; genus Gastracanthus; species Gastracanthus pulcherrimus. The sequence goes on from OX424576.1 coordinate 67,779,145, forward strand.
TTTACTCCTCTCCTCAACTCGTCACCATGTAAATTTGCAGAACCGGATCAGAAGACAGCGCTGGATCAACTGCTTGGATATAAATTTGTAAATATACTCAATATGCATGAAACATCTAGAGTCATTACCAAAAAATAAATGTACAAATTATATTATCATATAGAATACATAGTTGAAAAGCTGAAGCGTGTAGAGAGGGTAGGTAGAAATAAGCCACAGATCATATTTTTCTTTATTATATAAAAAAAAAGAAAGAAAAAAAATAAAACGAAATGATACGATTATAGTATATGCAAAAAAGACAAAAGAGAGGCGCCAGGTAAACAGCAACCCAGCCATTCGCCTTGCATGCAGCAATTTAAGCAGCGATTAGTATCGCACAGAGCGTCGACTAACTAAAAGCAAGAATATGAGCTATTATGATTATCAAGCAGAGCAGAGAAGCATATATATGGAACGACTCAACTTTATTTCAGCTGAACTTGTCCGCCAATGCTCCCTTCCAGTAGATTGCACATCAACTGTCCCAACTCAGCTGTGTCTGTTTGGCCACCTGTAGCTGTGCTAGCTCGACTGCTGCTGACTCGAGTGTTTCTGCTGCTGTCAACTGTCCGCCGCTGTGCACTGCTCCTTCCAGCCCGAAGCCCGCTGAGCTGCTGGAGGTTATGTTGCTGCTGCCGTCGATGGCTGGATGCTGAGAAAATCTACGAGGAGTGGTTGAAAATAGAAAAACAGAGTATCTATAGAAGTCACTTAGTACCAGCCACAGATTCAAGATATTTAAGTTTTTAAGCGGTGAAAATCTTTGTCTTTTTGCCTGCTTTTTTCTAAATTACATCCAAAAAGTTTTGTATAAATAAAACTGCAATTTTCTTTTTTCACATTTTAACCCAGGCCTGTCCCCTTAATGGATGTTTCCGATGACGGTAACTTCAAAGTACATATAATAGAAGCAACACTCATCGTTCGCAGAGTTAATATCAGCCCGGGTGTTTTACTCGGCCACATCAAAGCATTAACAAAAACCACAGCCAAATATCCAATCACACGTGTAGAGGTAAAATCGTTCACACTTCACGCGGGTACTCTCGGCGATGCAATTGAAAACGTCACACTCGGGCAGTTACCGAAAAGAATAATCATTGGTTTTGTCGACAATAGAGCATTTAATGGAAATAAAAGATTTAATACATTTAATTTTCGAACTTGTTCAATTAATTATCTCTCTCTGTATGTCGACGGTGTACAAAATTCCGAATAAACCTCTACAGCCACGATTTACAGGGCACTCTGTACTACATATAGACGCCTTTCAAACACTTTTTACCGGCATAGGCATACATTTTCTCAACGAGGAAATCGAAATTAATCGTTATAATATTCAAGAGCTAATTTCCTTACTGCTTTTGATCTCACGCCTGATTTATCGGCTCACTGTGCCGCGCACTGGAATCTCATGCGCTCGGATAGTGTGCGACTTCGACGACGACGAGGATGACGACGAAAAAACTGGTGGGGACATGAGTATATTAGGCATAAAACAAAGCACAGTCAGATCAGTTTCTCGCACAGTAATCGTAGCTAATACACGCACCTCTCAAAAGCTTAAAATACATTACATTATCGACATACAGGGATTTTACGATGCATATAAAAACTTCTTACCGAAAGAAGTTGCAGCGATATCACTACAAAATCGCGTCATCGGACACTGGATAGTGTGTGCACCGCGGTTTTAATGATTTACCTACGGACGTGCGTCAAACTAACAATTACTGTTCGCTCGATGTGCACGGTCTACAGTGGTTTGAAGGCGAAGTTTCTCTTCGCCAATTACCACGTCACTTATACAACATAGCGAGGGATGCACGCAGAATATATGTACGAGGGAGTGAAAAAGCTATGTATCTGGAATCAGTGACGGCACGCCGCATTATAATATCTCGAGCAGGCGTTTCCAGCTGTGTTGATGTGTATAACATACAGCGCGCAAAAGTTTGAGAATAAAAAAGACTTTTACGCAATGCACAGAGCTTATCAGATCAGAAAGTGGTTTTACATGCTTCTTTTAAAAGATACGTCCAGCCTACCCGATATACATAGCGAGGTCTTCTACGGCGCACTGATAGAGTACCATCGACAGCAGAGAGTGAAACACCTACGATTCGCGGAAGAGGGAGGACAGGACGTAGTCGACGGAGCGATAGAAAAAGACGTTCAGCGGCAAAGTGAGGAGATCTATTACGACGAAGTGACCGATGACGACGACGATGACAAAATACCCAACGTTAAAAAGCTATATATCATTGACGAGTCGGACGACACGGATGATGAGTGCGAGTGTGTGCTCAACTGTTTAAAATGAATATGAGCCAAATAATGAGTGAGATCACGTGCCCAAATTTTTAAGTCTCCCTGCTACTATTGTATCAAACATCGATACGTCGGATGAGCCTAGTTTGCACTGGATTGCCATTTACATCAACGAAAATGGCTACGGAATCTACTTTGACAGCTACGGCGTCGCACCTGTCTCACAGCATCATCTCGATCGACTTCGAAGTAACTGAGTGCGATATCAATGGAATAAAAGAAAATTACAAAGTGTTGATTCGCAAGTGTGCGGAGAATATTGTATTATGTTTCTGTATAATTTGTGTAATGGTGTTTCTCTACGCTCGTTCTGTAACATCTTTTCACGAAATACGCGTAGCAACGATGCATTAGATGCAAAGTTTTATAAATATATTGTTAAACAATTACAAAGTAAGAGGTACTTTCGTCAGTAAGTTAATGTGTTTCCGCGCGAGAGCTCTGTTGGAGCTGGGTGTATCAATCAATCATGTACTTCGAAAATGGAATGTTTGTCATAATAAATTTTTATACTTTTCTACACTTAGTATTATAAGAAACATATGTACTCTCTTTTTTTTATTTCTAAAAAATATTGTATTACATTTAATCAAATGATATTTTAATTTTGTGTGTTATACTTTTATTTTTACCCTCGACGTTCCGCTTGTTTCCTGATTTTTAAAAATTTACCTATACATGAATATAAATACATAGTTATTGTTTCTTAAATAATTTATGTTCTTCAATAAAGTATTAATTTATATTTTTTGATTTTTATTATACTTTTTACCATTTTAAGGTGTGTACTTTTATTTAAAAAAAGAATACCCGACATTTCTTAACGATAATTCTCTTATGTGTTTTATTTCACTGCTGTACTTTTTTCTTATTAAAAGAAAAAATATTAAATTCAAATAAACTTTTCAAAATGTGTGTCTCCGTTGACTAAACAATTATTGAAATAAATGATGATTTTATTAAATTTCTATGTGCGTATTTCAACGGAATTTCTCCCTCTTCGGGTGGCAAACGCATATTCGCAATTGGCTGTTCAATAATTAACATCCGTTTTTTTACCTAATATTCGCACTAGTGCTAGGATGTACTAGTGGTAGGGATATCAGGATATAAGAAAGGGTGTTTCGAGCATTGACTACAGTCGCTTACCGGCAGCCACTCTGCTCGTGTACAGTAGTTGCAAAAAAATATACATCAATTTTAAAAAATAGCTAACAACGAGAACGCTACACCTATCTGCAAAGATACATCGAAGAAGCTTTCTAATTTGCTGCTGCTACGAAGTACTTACGCACTCAATAGATCTCACTCAAAGCGCGTAATTATAGGCCTTGAAAATCACGGTGGGTTATATAGACCTGTCGTTAAGCTTGGCAGAGCAGACTCGCGTTACGTGACGCTGGATACGAGCAGCTGGGAGCTTTTGATCGGTCAAATGGAGGCTATGAGGGCGTACTTAAAAAACTCATATACATTCTATCAAGATTTCGGAAAGCCATGCAAGATTTTATTCCCCAATAACGACCTCCATTTTACGATGGCTTACGGCTCGAGAGTAATAACCCTCGACGAGAGACCACCCGATAATGGTTCACCTACAAAGCTTAACAACATAGGTCCCGCACGAGGCGCAGCTATACAAGGATATGGAAGCAACCACTACATTTGAACCGGCAAAAAGAGGAAGAAGCACGGTAATCCACCAAGCATCGTCATTCAGCTAGGTACACTCGAAGGACTGTCGTAGGTGCGTGAATGTATCAGTGCGCGCCTTAAACATGTATAATAGTGTGCTACTTTTGTTAATTGAGCTGTCGAATACATTTTAGATTTTTTGAAAAGTGAATTAAAAAAAGGAGATGAGACGAATGCTACAAATATTTTCAAAGAATTTAATGCTTTCGCAGAATATTACGCTATTTGCAAAGCCGAAATTGAAAGTAGAGTGAAAACGAGAATGGAAACGGTAATTTTTAATCTCGATACACTGAATATTGTATTAATGGAATTATTTGCTTATTGTCTACCTATAATTGCAACAAATTTGTGTTTATAAAAAGAAAAATATCTTTATAAAAAGAACTTGTACATTATAAAAATAAAATAAAAGCTAAAATTGTAAAACAAAAAAAAACAACTCATTTTACCTCAACCATAACCTTTTAATTTTTCCCCTTACTTTTATCACATTTATAAAATTAATAATATATACATACACACCGTCAAGGTGTGTGTGTTTTTCTCTGTTTGAGTACGCACTATGAGAGCATTCATTCACGGTGTACTAGATTACTACTCTTTCAAGAAAACTCGTAAATGTGAGATGTAGAAAAATTTAGTAGGGCTGGAGGGCTTGTTAACGAAGCAGTCGCTTCAGTTTTGCTTTAATCGGTCTGTAGTTCAGAAGCTTTAAAAAAAGAAATATCTCGCTGCACTAACGAAGAGTGTGTACTGGCTGATCTACGTTTAAAAGACATACTAGAAGGATTCTCATGGATCCAAATTATTAGAAACATCAACACTGTGCATCGAGAAGAGAACAAAACTATGCTAAAATACTTGAAGAACGTACTACAGAGTTATCTAATGGAAGCGCGTGAACAGATCGAGTATCCACACCATCCACCCGGCAACATATTTTACATCGCGGGGCAAACCATGAATTACGGGTGTATAAATAGTGCCTGCGTATATGGTACGCAGTATTTTGTTAATGACACAGTCCGAATCAGATATGCTCGTGTATATTTTCGAACAATCGAAAATATAAAGATAAAGCACAATAGGATACTTAACGAATATTTGGATAGTATCCCTAATGCAGATCGTTTGGTTAGGGCTCAAGTAAGATTTAAGTACAAACACAATCAATGAAGATACACAATCAAAGCGCCATTCAGATTTTTCATAGCATTGATGCGGACAATTGATGTTAAAGAAATATCTTTAACAGAAGAGAAAGATGAGTATGACTGTCTGATTCACCATAAAATTGTATAAGTGAATTCCAGCGCCCGCACGTGTCTTCTTCGGCGTTGAGGGCTATCCCGGAAGAAGCTGATATTAAAAAAGTGTTATAAAAAAGAGGGATTTTATAAAATGTAAATTTTTAAAAAATTTTATATAAAATAGTGTTTGTAATAAATTTTAAGTTTTTACAATAATAAAAAATAATTAATTAATTAATTTTTATTACAATATAAAAATGTTAAAATTTTATTGTGCTTCAATCCTTAACATTCTTTTACAGGATAACGTAAGTACATAGTTTTAGCTTCTCTCTCTTTCTCACACACTCGTGCCGTAATTAATCCCCGAAGCTGAAATTTAGAGTAAGCTTCGCGGCAATGTGTAGTCGGATCTCTGTCTCTCTCTCTCTCTCTCTCTCTCTCTCTCTCTCTCTCTCTCTCTCTCTCTCTCTCTCTCTCTCTCTCTCTCTCTCTCCCGCTCTCCGGTTTACGATGCTCCGTCGCTGCAAGCCAATACGGCGGCCACCGGTCCCTTGGCTAGGCACGGGGGGGAACCCAGCGCGCTGTGCACGCTCTCTCTTTCTTCTTCTTCTTCTTCTTCTTATTCGCTGTACGAAGCCGCCGGTCTCAGCTCCCTCGGACAGAGGGGGAGCCCCGTGCGCGCTATGCTCTCTCTCTCTTTCTCTCTCTCTCTCTCTCTCTCTCTCTCTTCGTCTTCCTTGCTGCTCCCATTTACACTCAAGAATCTCGTTTCGCTACAGCAGTCAGGACTAGGTAGAGGGGAGCGCTAATTGGCACCTGGCTTATATGTATAGAGTAGCCGTCTCGATACTCCAACATTGTGGATTGAGATGCGCCTTATGTTTACGTAAATAAACAGTAAAAACATTTGATTGTTTATCTACCAATAAATACATTAATATTATTATGTGTTGACGTGTCATGACTTTAATTTCTACGGTTTTTTAATTGAATGTTTATGTAAACAAACAATTAAAAAACTATTAATGTCACATTAATTAATTGTTTACATGCCCCCCATATACGTACCGGATGATGACGTTACAACTTCTCGCCCGGCGCGTATATATACTACTCACACTTTTATAGTTTCCTAATATAGAACAAAAATAAATAAAAAAAAGAATAACAAAAATTAGACACATACACTACAAATAATTTAAGAAAATATTACTTTATAGTGCGTGATTAAAAAAAGATACTTATTTGGAGACAACTTTTGCTGGGCCTTGATACACCCCACGTGATGGTTAAGGGTTCAAAAAACGTATTAACTTACTGTCTACTCATGCTTTCAAATATGTCAATAAAATCATCGAAAGTAGTCCTACATTTTCTAAAGATTTCTTCTTTGAACAATACTTTCCTGTGGTTTAAGTCGTCCAGGTGATGACCTTCGTACTCGGCTCTCTCTTCAATTGCATCATCTGCATTAACACGCAGTATTCCGGGGCACAGGATTGATGATCGTTTAGAACACCGTAGAATCGCACCATTTCGACTGTCTGTCCCGTTTCCCGGGATAACGATATATGATTGGCTGTAAAAAATATAATTTTTAGTATTTCATAATTCTGAAAGCCTAAGCAATAATGTATCAAAATTGAATATTCCCATAAATTCGAAAACGTTCCAAAACGATACGAATATATAAAGGGAAAACATAGGGGATAAAATACTCGAAAAACATTTAAAAAAAGGAGAAAATATATGCTGATTTTCGTTTCTAAATATACAAAAAATATCACTTATTCAACTTACGCGACACGCACATAAATACATAAACACATACGCACACACACATACACATACTTATCAATTTTATAACGTGCGCTATATTTCTGCACATATGCTGCACCTGATATACGATGTACGTGTAGTGAAATTCTACTGAGTTCGGTTTTTCTCATTATCTTTTTTTCCTCATAATTCTTGGAAATTTTAATCATGGGGTAAAACCGACGATTTTATTCGCGATCAAGCAAAAGTATTTTCTTATTGTTTTACGCTACGGTGAATTTTTATATTTCAACAAGATTAACTGTATTGTTTTCAAAATTGACAAGTAGGGTAGTAAGATAAGAAGAAAAAGAAAGTACATAAAGTCGTTTTATTTGAGATGTTCCTACAACCATTGCATAAATGTTAAAGGCAATGGGTCTATATCAGTTTTTCTGACGCGCTCGCTTGTATATCGTAGCATTCTCTAAGCCTTGTATGTTGATTGTTTTGCCGGTCCGAGCTCGAAAGTATAGCAACGGGCGCAATCGTAATACTTGTGCGTGTGTGCATCAGGGGGAGAGTATATATAGTGTACAGGAATATGCCGAGCGTCCGAATAGAATCGTTTCTCTCTCGTTCAGTCCTCTCCCCTCCCCCTTTCTGTTTTGTTTTGATAATGAGGAAAATCGAACTCAGTAGAATTTCACTACACGTACATCGTATATCAGGTGCAGCATATGTGTAGAAATATAGCGCACGTTATAAAATTGATAAATATGTGTATGTATGTGTGCGTGTGTGTTTATGTGTTTATGTGCGTGTCGTGTAAGTTGAATAAGTGATATTTTTTGTATGTTTAGAACAGAAAATTAGCATATATTTTCTCCTTTTTTTTAATGTTTTTAGAGTATTTTATGTCCTATGTTTTCCCTTTATATATTCGTATCGTTTTGGAACGTTTTCGAATTTATGGGAATATTCAATTTTGATAGATTATTGCTTAGGCTTTCAGAATTATGAAATACTAAAAATTATATTTCTTACAGCCAATCATATATCGTTATCCCGGAAAACGGGTAAATATGCGTTATTTTTGCGCAGGGTATATTTATCACCCAGACAGTCGAAATTACGCGATTCTACGGTGTTCTAAACGATCGTCAATCCTGTGCCCCGGAATACTGCGTGTTAATGCAGATGATGCAATTGAAGAGCGAGCCGAGCGCGAAGGTAATCGCCAGGACGACATAAACCACAGGAAAGTATTGTTCAAAGAAGTAATCTTTAGAAAATGTAGGACTACTTTCGATGATTTTATTGACATATTTGAAAGCTCGAGTAGACAGTAAGTTAATACGTTTTTTGAACCCTTAACCATCACTTGGGGTGTATCATAGCCCAGAAAAAGTTGTCTCCCAAATAAGTATCTTTTTTTAATCGCGCAATATAAAGTAATTATTTTCTTAAATTATTTGTAGAGTATGTGCTTATATTTTTTATTATTCTTTTTATTTATTTATTTTGTTCTATATTAGGAAAGTATAAAAGTGTGACTACTTAAGTAAAAATAGTTTCTTCTTTAAGAATTTTTAGTTTCGCCATTATTTCTTAATACCTAAAAGTTAATATTGATATTTTAAAAATATAAAAAGAAATATTTGATTCACACATTTCAGAATGCTTGAAAAATGTACAGTAATTAAGTTTTCTTTTTACCTAAGTTATTTTGGGAATGTCAATAATAAATTGTTTGAGTTCTTTTCTCCCCGTATGACCATTATGACCGTTATTTACTCGTGTGTGAACTCTAAGCAGTAAATATATAATATAGATTATAGTACAGTAAATGATAACGTTTTTTAATAGATTTCGAATGAAGTTTAACCGGAGGAAAAATGTTTCTGCAATTCCTGGTTCTCTTCGAGAACTCGGTGATACGTTAGAAAACTAGACGCCATATAATGGTATTTACAGAGGACGCGTCATTTCTCAAGATGGTGGTGTTGCGTTAATATTCATCAGCCCAGAAATGGAAGAACCATTACGCGAGTGTACGCAATTGTGGATGGATGGCACTTTTAATGTATACAAATTAAAAAGAAAATTGATATGTATTATCTATTATACTTATAACTATGTTAATTTGAATGCTAAACAAGTAAAATGCCAAATATTTTAGATATTGCCACAAAGGCCGAATGATATTGCTCAAATGCATACGATTCATTTTCGCAAGTCCGATACGGTATAGTAGTTCGTTAATGTAATAACACTGCTTATAATTACATATTGAAAACAAAATTCATAATATTTCTTTACAGGGATTCCCAGCGATTTTCATACTAACTTCGCGAATGAAAACCAAAATGTATAGCGTCATATGGGTATGCATATTTACAATCATTCCGGAATTGCAAAATAATATAAATAGCATCATGATGGACTTTGAAAGGGGTCCGATTAATGCTGTTAGGCAACTTTTTCCCAGAGTACGTGTATCACGATGTTTATTTCATTACAAGCAGGTATATTTATTTATTAGCTATATGATTACATATTTGCGTAGCTAAAAGTAAGAAGAAAATGTAACTTTACACGATACAATCTTTTACAGTAGTAAAAATATATTTGTTTTCATAAGATTTAAAAAGCAAAATATATATAATATAAATTTAAAAAATTTTCATTTAATATCCGTAAAATATTATTGTTTGTATATATTCTTTTTTAATTTTACTTTGATTAAAATAAAACCAGCAGTTAGTGTTACTATTGGCTTCTGGAGTATATGAATTACATATGTTCCAAATTTATAATAAAGATTTTTTAAAACTTGTGGTCAACAAGAACCTTATTTGAACAAATTTTGTATTCTTTGGGGCGTTTCACTCACTCTATAGAAGTAACAATAGCACGAGTAATGGCTAAAATGTCAACGAATAAATACATTAATTAATAAATAAAGAATTAAAATTTAATGTAATGTTCATTTTTACCAGTAGTTTTGAATTTTTTAAATGCTTTTAAGCTCTTCTTAAGTACTCGGGAAACATTGAATCTATCAGAGGATGTTGATAGAACCACATTGTAGGCTGCGATGGCGCTACCATATTCGCCAGAAAATCTTATTGTACCAGGAATGTTGACTGTTACAAGATTTGCCGTTCGCACTAACAACATTTACGAGATTTTTCATAGAAAAGCGTTCCACAAATTTCATATGCATCCACCCCTATTCAGATATTTAGGTAATTTATTGTCGTTGCTGAAACTAAAACTTTATTTTACATACATAATTAATAATATTTTTTGTAATTTTGTAATGTCAGAATTAATACTGGAAGTAATATTAGATTTTAATATAAATAATGATCGAGTGAGCAACGGATTCATTATTAGAAATGTTCGATCAGCAGCTGAAATGCAAAGTGATCTAATACTGCAAAACGAGGAGGCTCGACTGGTAACGGGCACAACCAGCGTGGATACTTTTAATTTTAATATAAGACAACAGAGAAGATTGCAGTATTTTCGACGAAGTGCGTAAAACAGCAGTATACAGTAAAAAATGTTTTGAATTACGAATACTGAATGTTGTTTGATAAATTTTACAGTAAACTTTGGAGACAGCAATAATATTGCAATTGCACTCGATGCAGAGCTTGTAGAAAATCTTGTGTTTGTGCAGTTGATACAGCAAGTATTCGTTCGTGACCCTGGAGGAGGTAATAAGTCAATATTGCTACTGTAATCACGTTTAAAGGAATATTCTTAAACTTAATTTTAAAAATATTTCAAATTTATTTGTAGGTGGACCGTTCGAAAATCCGAATGTAGCTCGTGGAAATTGGCGCAGACGAGCACTTGTACAAGCTGTATTACGTATGTATCTCTTTTGTATTTGCAATTATTTTAATCTATATTGTAACTAAATCTGCATGTATACAGAGGCCCCCATACGTGTCCGTGATGAGGCACGTGGGCGCGAATACGTACGCTGGCCTAGACGTGGTCGTGGTCGTGGACGCGGTAACGGTAGTGCTTCACAAGACATCAAGAGTAGTCTTGATATTGTCTTCTCTTGTCTTGAATTTCAAGACAATAATCAAGACAATATTGCGACTACATTTTCAGACAATACCAAGATTTGAATGATCAAGAATCTTGATCTTGTCAATAATTATTGTATCGAAATTTGTCAATTAATTTTTAATTTAATAAATATACAAGCACTAATCTAAAAAGAAAATATTATTATAAAATTTCATGATAAACAATATTTTTCAATTAAGAAGTTAATTATAAATTTTATTTTTTACAATAACAATATTAAATGTAAAATACATTTTTGTTCAATAAAAAAGTCTACAATAATCACTAAATACATACATACTTCAAGTGCTGATTTAATTTTGCATATATTTAATATTAATAAAATGAAATTATATAGTTAAACGTTCAATATTATAAATTTTATTAATTTAATTAAATACATATTTATACATTGAGTTCGCTTATTTGTATCTTCAATGAACTTTTAATCCAAGAATTTAAGCAAATTAATGCTCTCATCGATTGGGTTTTTAGAGACGCTCTTCTATTTGTCATTAGAAGAGAACCTTCAGAGAAAAGTCGCTCAACGGGTACCGAAGTGGCAAGAGTGCTTATAATATCTCTCGCCATCCTTGAGAGATTTGGGTATAAATGAGCATGAGTTTTCCACCATTCCAAAATGTCTGTTTCAGCGGTAGCTCTTGGCGCTTGATAATATGCTTTTAGCTCAGTCTCATACGTAACTGTCAATTCATCTTTTTTAAGACAAAACTAGAAGAATATTAAATATTATGGATTCGAATGAGTTATCGAAAATATTTGGGTCCGTTTAGAGTGGAGTTAGCAAGTTACAACTCGTTTTTGACTTTGACTTAGCTTTTACATTAGAAAATGATATTTGTTGATTGTTAATTTGTTAAAAGTCGCTTTAAAAATCAATATTATCCATATTAATATGCAGAAAATGATACTTTTTCAGTAAATTGTAAAGGTAGGTAATGGCGAGTTACAACTATTTATAACACTCCAACACCAATATAAACGGACCCTTAGATTGACGATAGTTTAACAAAGTTATTATAGAATAAATCGGAAAGTTAAGTTACAGTACATCAATTACAAACTTTGATTTTATATAATTAAAAAGTCTTAAATTTTTTAATTTCAACTATAGCTTTTACATAATTAAGTTAATAATACCTATTTTTAATTTTTTAAGCAGTATAGATATTAAAAGTAAAAAAAAATATTATAGGCCTCAGAAATAGGAAAAGCTTCCTCATTTCGGCTCTTTGTACTAGAGCCTCACTTAAGAATCATAAGTAGTACTAAGGCCACCATGGCGAGACGTCCGTATTGATTTTCCCCCTCCCCCCTTGGTACTAAGGCCACTATGGCGCGGCGCCACCAGTATTGATTTTCCCCGTACCCTCCTTGACCTATATTGGTGGAGGCCCGACATGCGGGACCTGCGTCAAGGTCGCGGCTGAGCGTTGTAGTCGCACAGGTAAAAATGACGTATAATTCTGAATATATATATATATATATATATATATATATATATATATATATATATATATATATATATATATATATATATATATATATATATATATATATATATATACACACACATTTTAATGAAATGAGGGCCATGTACCGGCGTAGGTCAGCACTATAGGCAACGCGCGCACGCAGCAGGGTAGTTATCCAAAGAGAACGCGACTGGGGGCGCGGCGCTGGCCGCGCTGACGCCTCGAGCGCTTCACTATCGATTAGGAGTTCGATCCGCGCGCGTCAACGCCGTTTCAATCTCGCCGGCATTTTCCCGCGTAGAAACGAGTGCACGCGGAGCGATCTGTTGCCGCGACGCCGCATTTGGAGTGCGTACGGAGATATCTCCCCACTGTGCTGTGAGTGTGGAGGCACGTCCCACGAGCAGCCAGAATAGAGTGGAGGAGAAAGAGAAGCGAAGCGGAGAAGGAGAGAGAGAGAGAGAGAGAGATAGAGTGATCGTCCTCGAGGCACATATAATTAAGGTAAAGGCTAGCCCGCGCGTTTAGATATAATATAAACCGCGAGCGGTGTACAGGGCTGCTCACCGTGGGCACCGCGCCCTACAGTACTCCGAGGTGCCGTGACACCAGGCGCGCGTACGGCCCATCGTGAGGGCAACGCATCCAGCGGCGAACGAGCTGGGCGCGCACCATCGCTTGGTATGCGCGATTGTCAATCCATTATTGTTAAACTCGTTATTACTATTTGATAATCTATTATTGTTAATTTATTTATTGTTGAATATAGTTTATTTTGTTATTAAAAGTTAAACTCGCGTGAGTCAATTTTCCCCACGACCCGACTGCTCCACGACCGAGTTAGGCAAACGCGAAAAGCCGTTACATTGGCGCGTTGCGACAATTAGCTTTCCGCGCTTTCGTGCTCCTTGCCGATCGCGAAAACCCGTGCGTCGAGGTGACTCCGCACGGAGCTGAATCCACAGGGGTTCAGTGAACTTTGCAGCAGAACTTTGCAACAGGCGTTGCGCCGCTGGCTTACTCCAGATAGGAGCAATAGTGGACGCCAGCACGCGTCGCGTGCTGCGCAAGCTAATGCACGACAGCAGCTCGGCCGACGGCTTATTAGCCACGGACAATTGTTATTAACAATTGTCCAACCTGTTACAACAAATATAAATTAATAAATAAATAAATAATAAGTATAAAAAATAAACAAATATAAAACGGCCACGGCTGAATTATTAAATCGTCCAGCCATTCATACTGGTCCTCGGAAAACGGTACGATGTAGTTGCCTTCTCCGGATTGTGCAATTAACTCATCCATTGGGCAGTCGGTGTTAAACGCCATTTTTTTTTTTAAATGTAAATGAGCACTACAGATTTTTTTTGCGCTGACCACTTGCACTATACGTCAAACTTTTATAAAAAATTTACAATATCGTCTACACTATACACACGTCTATTTCTTAGCACTTTACAAAAATTCACAATATCGTCGACACTATACACACGTCTATTTCTTAGCACTTTTACAAAGTTTTTCTTAGGAAAATTTCTAAAGGCTCGAGCGGTCCGGTGCGTACGACGTAAAAATCGATACTGAAAAGTGCAGTGAAAACTTTTCAAGATCTGGGCGACCGTCGGAAAAAGTGATAACAGAGAAAAAGCATCTATGTATCTTGTCATATTCGTTTTTGAGCTGGTATAGCGTAGAAAAAGTATCTTAAGGCCAAAAACATCTGCTATCTGCTTACAAGTAAAACGCTGTTATTTAGTAGTAGTAGTAGTAGAGACGGGTGTTATGCGTAAAGACGGAGCGACGGGTGCTAGAATTGTGCATTCTCGACGGGTGCTTCCAAAACTTAGTCCCTCTGTATCTCTGTAGGCTAAAGATAGGCATATTACCTATGCACTCCCTTATCAGTGGGGGCTGTTTTACCACGCAGGGCCAAGACCAGACGGGTGCTATGCAGATGCGTAATCGGTATAACCATCGAGAGCTGCAAGACACCAGTAAATAGCGATTAGTATGTTTTCTAGCACCTGGACGTTGCTACAAATTGTCGAACGAGCATTCTATAAGCATGTGCTGTACAAATCGGTGCACACCCCCTTTTGCTACTCATTGTCTATATCTCCGATTTTTGGTAATAAAATGAAACGTCCGTCTAGCAGAGACATTATGTCGAATAAAGTGCTTCGTTCATTCAGCATGATGCGGAATATTAGTGAAGACAAGTTTCGCGCAGTTATTTTTCGTGTTGTAAAAATGCTACGATATAAAAACACGTACGAGGTTATATGGCGGCGTTGTGATTTTGAGTGTCGAATGCGCGTGCATCGTATGGTGTGTGTGCAACTAAAAAGTGAGTTCAAGTTTATACTTGCATGCTGCCCGCTCCGTGAGATCACCCGGCTTCATCGTTTGATATTTCGAGGAAATGAATTGGCTGTTATAACTGCTAGGGAATTCATAACGCGTCGGAATATGCTGGACATTCACACTCTGAACAATTTGATGAATGAATATGATGAATATATCGGTGAGTACAATTATCATTCAGTATATAATTTTAAAATAAAATGTTAATATAATAATAAAACTTACGTTTTGATTAACGTTATAAATAACACTATAAAAGGGTTTTAAAACTTTTTATGTATAGTGTATATTAGAAAAAAGCCTCGTTTGTCTAATATTGGAATATACTGTATTTTTTAACAAAAAATCTAGTAAAAACAGTGAAAAAAAAGTTGTAAAGTAGGCGTTTGAAATGGTCATTTAAAAACTAGTAAAATAGAAATATATATATACATGGTTATATATAAGTTTTGTCTCTATATATCTATGTATGATTATATACGATAATATAGAATCAGTGTTTTGATTAACGTTATAAATAGCACTATAGAAGGGTTTTAAAACTTTTTATATATAGTGTATATTAGAAAAAAGCCTCGTTTGTCTAATATTTGAATATACTGTATTTTTTAACAAAAAATCTAGTAATAACAGTGAAAAAAAAGTTGTAAAGTAGGCGTTTGAAATGGTCATTTAAAAACTAGTAAAATAGAAATATATATATACATGGTAATATATAAGTTTTGTCTCTATATATCTATCTATGACTATATGCGATAATATAGAATCAAAAACCTATATATATATATATATATATATATATATATATATATATATATATATATATATATATATATATATATATATATACCTCTATATAGCCATATATACGCATATATATAATTCTATACAACTGTATAATAATTCTGAATGTTTTTATATATAATTATTTATATAATTATACATAACAACATACGATTTTTTAGGTTTTATATCCAGAAAATTCATGAAATGCGTTACATTTTTTAATTAACCTTTAACTGTTTAAAACATTTAAGTAATATTTAAATTTTACAATTCGTATTTTTTACAATATAATGCTACTTAAAGCACTATATAACTATATTTTATTTCTGTTACAGCGAGTGAAAATCTGTTTAGAGATTGCGAAGGTGACTTCGCTGATAGATTCGCTGGTGGTGATGAAAGCGCAGCGAACGATTCTCAGAGTGTACCGGCCGATCTGGGGGATAGTGAGGTCGATGAATCGGAGCGCGAGTGCGAATTAATTTGTACTAGCCCCGAGTACCCTTGTAATTCCTGTAATGCAAGTCTTTGCGTAGAAGCGGGTGATTCACAACAGCCGTATTTATACAGTGAAGACGGGAGTGTCATAATTTTGAATGACCACGACGAAACCAGTCCCCGACAACGACACTCGCCGCAAGCAAATATACTAAACCAACGCATACACGAGCAGGATATCTGGCTGGAGGAGTGTTATGAATCGGGAAATGAGTCTTATGTATCGGAGAGCAGTGAGGATGACGACATACCATCGAGCATGGTCAAACGACCTACAGGACGCTTAGCGCAGTCGCTTATCGCAAAACACACCGCGGCCGTAAATCAGGTGGCTCGTGTTCTGAGATTCGAGAGCGAAGACGACGACGACGTTGATGAGATGCAGGTATCGGAAGCAAGTCCCTCGCTCTCTGCAAACAGTGAGACGCCGAGATCTTCCATGCTACAGCAATTCTACAGACATCATCGTAGAGAGTGCGAGCGTATGAGGGAGTGTCAATTTGACGATACAAAGGTAAAAAATCCTGAAATTGCGCGATTCGTGAAAAATCACCCGGTAATGAGCCAGATAACTTTGAATCCTCGCGACGCTTTTTCGGTGGACGCACTGAAAATATTATTCCTTTTTACAAAGTCAAAGAGAACGAGAAAATCAAATACACAGATATATGCTCTCTATATCCCTACGTGTGCAAGCGCGATAAGTTTCCGATAGGTCATCCGCGTATTTACGTGGGAGGTGAATGTCACCAGTTGACTGATGGCGATAATAACAAACTCGATCGTGTCGAGGGTCTAATCAAATGTAAAGCTCTTCCTCCGCGAAACTTATATCTACCTGTTTTACCTGTTAAGATGCGCGGACGTTTGCTCTTTGCGCTTTGCCGATCTTGCCGCGAGGAAGCGCGAGAGAGTGACTGTACTCATGAAAACATTATCGATCGTGAGTTTACAGGCACGTGGGTGGCCGACGAACTGCGTAAAGCTCTTGAACTTGGCTATCGTATAACCGAGATATATATCGTTTGGCAGTACGAGACTACGCCTATCGATGGCTACAGCGGTGGGCTTTTTACCGAATACGTCAATACTTTTTTGAAAATTAAGCAAGAGTCCAGCGGTTATCCATACTGGTGCGCGGACGATGCCTCGAAAGTCCGTTACTTACACGAATACAAGAGGGATGAGGGTATCGCACTGGATCGCGAAAAAATTGACAAAAATCCGGGGTTGCGCGCGGTTGTCAAATTGTGTTTGAACAGTCTTTGGGGTAAGTTTGGTCAATGCACAAATTTAAAACAGAAAACGATTGTAAAGACGCGGGAAGCTTTCTTGAAACTTTTAACTTGCCCTTGTAAAGAAGTTTTTAGTGTCTTACCGGTAGGCGAAAAAATAATGTTCGTCAACTGGAAATTTATAGAAGAAGCCGTGGCACCGGCCCCTCACACCAATGTCGTGATCGCCGCTCACACAACTGCTCAAGCGCGATTAGAACTTTACAGACACATTGAGCGTCTCCAAGGTAGATTATTGTACTGTGACACTGATTCGTGTGTTTTCGTGAAAAACGAGAGCAATCCGAGCGAATACGAACCCCCTTTGGGAAATCTTTTGGGCGATATGACGGATGAACTCAGAGGGTACGGTGAGGGTACATACATAGAGACCATGATGTCCGCAGCTCCAAAATTTTACGCTTTTCGCGCAATCACACCGAGCGGCGACACTGTAGAATGCTGTAAGGTAAAAGGTATAGGTTTGAATTTTAAAAACTCCTTAAAGATAAACTTTGATAGCGTAAAGTCTTTGCTCGACAATAACTTTGAGGAAGAGCAAAACGAAGAAAATCCTAAAAAGATCATTAAAGTGGTGTTTAGGTCTATACGTCGTACAGCTACCCACGAAGTTGTAACGTGCACTGAATTTAAACCTCTAGCACTGTTTTGAAAAAAAGACGATATATATCGAAAAGTCTTTCTCTACCTTTTGGCTATAAGCAATAAGACCGTATAAATTTCTTCGTTGTTAGTAATTAATGCTTCGAGCTAATTACTGTGTAAAAACAAAAAAAAATGTGTAGACATACTTTTTAATAGATGACAATGTATTAAAAAATTTTCTGTATCAATAAATAATTTATGAATAATTATAATAATAATAATATATAAATAAAGAGATATAAGCCAAATCCTTCTCCATTGAATCGTCAACACTAGCGGTGGGCGCATCAGCTGAAGTAGCCCACCGCTGCTAAATAATCAGATGATTCATCGCCGTAATAAGCTGAAATAAAAATCAAAATAAGCTAGTCTTCGCGGTAGCTCGGCTGATGAACGCGTGTGCGTAATCAGCGAGTGCCCGCGCCGGCGCCGCCGCCGTCACTACCGCGCTGGTCGTTGGGTGGTTCGATTGGTTAGTATCTTTTTTATAAAATTAACAAACCAGAGACTTTTTTACTCAGTATTCAGCATGGATACAGGTTGGAAACACCCATTCACGTGCATCGTGTCGGGTCCCACGATGTGTGGAAAAACTGTCTTTGTGAAACGTTTTCTCGCCAAGCTGCCTCAGATGTGTAACGTGCGATTCGACCGCATTCTCTTTTACTATGCTGAATGGCAAGACGCGTACCAAAGTGAACTTAAAGTACCCGGTGATCGTAGTATAGAATTTCGAGAGGGTTTACCACAACCGAACGATTATTCGCAAGATAACGATAAGAAAAAATTACCAATTCTCGATGATCTAATGCGCGAATCCTCGAATAACACGGTACTCGATTTATTCACCAAAGGCTGTCATCATAAAAATATAAGTGTGATTTTCATCACGCAAAACATTTTTCATAAGGGCGCAAATCAGCGCGACCTATCGCTCAACACGAATTATATCGTGCTCTTTAAAAACCCCCGAGATCGCGCTCAAATACAATATCTCGCGCGTCAAGTCTATCCCGAAGACCCGAAATTTTTACAAGAAGCGTATATCGATGCCTGCAGCAGAGCGCATAGCTACTTACTTTTGGATTTAAAGCAGGACACTCTGAATGAATTTCGTTTTCGCTCGTGTATATTTCCCGACGACAAAGTGCAATACGCATATGTACCCAAGGCTCGATAAACAGTACAGATAAAAGGTTAGAAGAAGAGACCCTGAAAAACAGTCTGTCAACGACTGTCACTCAGGTAACATCGGGGCGTTATCCCCCGCCACCACCACCACAGCGAAAAAATATCCGTGACTCGCGCCTGCGCTGTGTAGCTGGGAAACACTTTTCAAAGAAACACGTGGCTCTGTTGGCCGCACTCTGCCACTCAGACAGTCAGCAGCGTGCCGCGTTGATACGCACGGCCGATAAAAATCTCATAAAGTGCATTTGCGAGTGCGCGTTGAATGTACTGCACGGTGTGGTAAAACTTAAAGATTCCGAAAAACATCGATTGAAAAAGCACAAAAATATTCTGCGAAAATTGGTTAAGAAAACAAAAAGCAGCGGGGGTTCAGCGTGGAAAAGCAGAAAACGCACAAGCGTTCAGGAACTCTCTTACTGGAACCACTCATAAGCACTGTTTTTTCTAAAATATTTAACAAGTCTTAATCGGCTGCGGAATTTCTTGTTCACAAGATGGAGCACGCACGAAAGATGGTTATAGTTCCCGAAGCTGCTCTCGGCCGATACAGAGTTTCGCGCAGCCTGCACCACAAGAACCAGCGCTATCCCAGTCTCTGACGTCGGATACTTCTACCAGTAACGAAAATACCGTACAAACATTCGGTGATAATTTATCGCGACTAGATTCGGAGATGCACGCGATACTCAATTCGAAAAAGTTTACCAATGAACGTGAAAAGTGCGAGTATTATTTACAAGTTTTACGACGATATTTATTCTTTAAAGAGAGTGAATGAGCCGAGGACAGAGAAACCGATCGCAGCGTCGACGAGGTCGAGGCTACAAAGATACCACTCTTGGAAGAGGATATTCTCGAGAGTGTACCCAAGGTGTACGTTAAAAAAGCCCGTTTGCTGCTCAAGCACTGGCGTACGAACGAGCCCGATCGTCTTAAATGGGATAATACAGGCAGTGTCATCGTCGATGGTAAGATAATTTCCCAGTCAAACATCGCTGATCTATTGAACGATGTTTTGAAAAAGAGAAAACGGCGAGACGGAGACGACTACGACCCTCCCATCGGAAGATTTCAATTTGCCAAATTTATCGGTAGCAGTGACACCCCTAGTAGGCTGATTGGAAACATTGACGTCTTAAAAATTGCCAAGAGATTGACATCGCCCTTAAATACGGCGAAACGAAGAATGACGGAGTCAGTATTTACTCCTCCTTAAACGAGAAACGCGGTAAAAAAAAGGTGGCTCAAACTGCCCGCTTAAAATGTCTAAATACGAAAATCAATATTGTAACGCTGCGCACGAGGCTGGTTACGCGTGTGCTCCAAATTTAATACGTGTCAACGTACGTGGTAAATCGGTCGTGCACAATAAGAAAGAGAAAGAGCGTATCTACGAGTGGTTGAGCAATCAAGATTCTTACACACTTCACAGGCCTATACGTAACAAATTTCCGAGACTGCACTACAACGTGTCTAACCTGGATGACGTTTGGGAGACTGATTTGTGTCAGCTGACGTCACTCAAAAACGATAACGATAGTTTTTGCTACCTGCTGGTTGTCATTGACGTGCTGAGCAAGTTTGCATTTTTAGAGCCGCTACGCGATAAAAGTGCTCAAGCTGTGGCTACGGCATTCGAAAAGATTCTCAAAAGAGCCAACGGGCGTGTACCCGTCTGCTTGCAAACAGACAAGGGAAATGAATTTGTGGGTGGTGCCCTGCAGAAGGTTCTCAAGAAACACAACATTTTGTTTCGAGCCGCTCAAAATCCCGACATCAAAGCAGCCGTGGTCGAACGGCTCAATCGTACTTTAAAGGAGCGCATGTGACAATATTTCATGCACCACAACACTCATCGATACATCGATGCGGTACAAAAAATTGTTTACGCGTACAATAACACTCTGCACAGCTCTATAAATATGAAACCTGCTGATGTAAACCTGTACAACGCTGCTAAAGCTCGGACATACCTACAGAGGCGCACTCTTTCGAGAGACGAGAAACAAACATCATCGAAAAACGCTAAATACAAGCCCGGCAACTATGTACGCATCAGTCGGTCTAAAAGGAACTTTGCGAAAGGGTTCGAAAAAAATTTTAGTGAAGAGATTTTCAAAGTGAAACGCGTTTCTCAAAGGCAAAACATTTACACGTACGAACTACAAGATCTTGATGGTGAAATTATCGACGGCTTTTTTTATAACGAAGAGCTTGCCCGTGTGGGTTCCGCGCGCCGGCTAGCAGATCAGCAATTCAAAATCGAACGCGTCATTAAAACGAAAGGTCGCGGATCTAAAAAACAATTGTTTGTAAAGTGGATCGGCTATCCCGACAAGTTTAACTCTTGGATAAACGCGTCCGACGTTCAAGCGCCTTAAAACATGGATAACGTGGAGTCCTTTTATTTGGTACTTCCAAGTAGTAGTAGCGTTGTCTACTATCCCGATAACGCGACTACATGCTTTACCACGCACATGTGCCGCGAAATAAGACTAACGGGTGATTGGCACGTGGGGCTAGCCGAGATTCACGTCCCGTGTACGGTTATGCATATTCAAGAATCCGAAGCTTCTTACACGTTTAAATTGGGCAGCTAGATACGCAAAGTTTCCGAAAACGATTAATTTTACAATTTCACGCACGGTATATACGAGAGTATCGACCAACTTGCGGCGGAAATAAATAAAGTGCGCGATGCACGTGAACATCAAATACTCACACCCACAGAGTTTCAGAAAGGCTACTATACTTTGAAACGAACTTGAGCATGCAAAGAACCTCACTACACCAAATTTTACGAAAAAATTCGACGCATTTTTGGCTTTGAAGATTTTACACAGAGACAGACAGGAACTTTTGTCACATCAAACTCTGGTGTAAACGCTAACGTAGGCAGCAGACCAGCTTGTCTAGCCCGAGCTATACCAGACCAGCTGTACGTTTACACCGATATATGCACCCCCTACACGGTCGGCGATATACAAGCAGCTCTTTTGCGCATAGTAGCTTTCGAAAGTTCAAAGTATATATTCGGCACCAACATGGTAAAACAGTTTGCTACGATACACTATATACCCTTGCTGCATCATTCTTTTCAAAGTATCATTATCGATATAAGAGACCAACTTGGTCATAAAATACTATTTGAGTACGGAACTCTGACGGTTACGCTACATTTTAAGCGTAGCCAATAAACCATGCCGAAATGAGTCATTACGTGAATTATTACAACGCGCAGCTAGGTGGCGGCAGTGGTGTCAAAAACGTATTTGTAGGATCGGCGTACCCGCGAGGCTCGGGTATCGGTAGTTTCTTAGGTTCGATTTTTCGACAACTAGCCCCTTACATCGCTAGCGGCGCAAAGGCTGTGGGAAAAGAGGTCGTTCGTGCTTGTTTTAACGTGTTGGACGACGTCGCGAATAACGGCTCTAATTTCAAAGAATCCTTTGACACACGTTTCAAAAAGTCTGGTAAGAATTTGAAGAGAAAAGCAGCAAATAAAATATCCGAAATGATGAAAGGCAGTGGATATAAGGCGCGTGCGTCCAAGCGTAAACGACAGTCGAGAAAGAGTCGTGTAAATGCGCGCAACGTGCTCCGCAAGAAGAAAGCTGTCGGAAAAAAACGCAGTACTAAGAAAAAACCGTCCAGGCGCCGGAGGACCAGAAAATCTGTCAGAAGTATCGCAGACATTTTCGGACCGAAATAAGTCTGAAAAATGGCGTTTCTACACGCGTGCAGCGGAGAGGGTATGAAGAGCGAGCTGGACCTCTTCACACTACCACTTAGACAGACAGCCATCGGAAGCAGTTCTTTTCTTCACTATAAGCCTGTGTCGTCTCTCAGCGACGAAAGTGATTCACCTTTGGAATTTCTACTTCCTAGTTCAACGGAACATTACATAGATCTCGCGCACACCATGCTACATTTGACCGTGCAGATTTTACCATCGGAAACGGAGTTGGAAAATGCAAAGGTTGCACCCGTCAATAATTTTATACACTCTTTGTTCGATCAGACTGACATATTTTTCAATCAAAAATTACTTTCCCCGCCAAACAATGCCTATCCTTACAGAGCATATATAGAAACACTGCTAAATTACGCTTCTCCGGCAATACATTCACATCTGACTTCTGGATTGTGGTACGGTGATTCACCAGGATGTATGGACGCATCGCCGGCTATAACCCGCACCACTGCAGGCGCCAACATTGGTGCTCTGAATCGACAATATTACTCTGTAGGTGGCAAATCATTCGACGTTTTGGCCCACCTCCACGCGAACATCTTAAATCAATCGAAATTTTTACTCAACGGCGTTGAAATGAGAGTGAGGCTAGTGCGTAGCAAAGATGCCTTTTGCCTCATGGATTTCTCCGACGATGGAAAATTTTCCGTACGAATCAAGGATGCAACACTTATCGTCCGGCGCGCAAAAATAAGCCCCGGCGTTCTTCTAGCGCATGTCAATGCTCTTTCAAAAACCACAGCCAAGTACCCGATTACCAGAGTCGAGGTAAAGTCGTTTACCGTGCACAGAGGCGTTCTCGGAGATACGCTCGACAACGTTGTTCTCGGTCAAATACCCAAGAGGATAATCTTAGGTTTTGTACAAAATCGTGCATTCAACGGCAACCGACGGATGAATCCCTTTAATTTTCAACATTTTTCCATAAATTTTCTCTCGCTATACGTGGATGGTGTACAAATACCTAGCAAACCCTTGCAGCCACGCTTTATGGGAGCCAACCAACTGTACATTGAATCTTTTCATACGCTTTTTTCCGTTACAAGCATACACTATCTCAACGAGGGCCTCGACATTGGGCGCAATAGTTATCCACTGGGCTATTGTCTTTTCGCATTCGATCTGACACCCGATTTATCGGCCCACTTTTCATCTCACTGGAGCCTCGTGCGGTCGGGTGCACTGCACATCGAAGTACGATTCGAAGAAGCTCTTACGGAGACCGTCAATTGTATCGTTTACGCTGAATTTGACAACATTTTGGAAATCGATTCAAACAGGCAAATTATTACGGATTTCAACGCTTGAGGCGCTAGTGAAAGGGGGCGTACACTGTAGCGGAGGAGGGCTAGAAGGTTATAACCTGTGAAACGAACCCTCCACAAGCTAGTCGACTTACTACCCTCGTATTACCACTATCCAGTGCGTATAAAATAAACGTTTGTGATTCAAGCCGTGTCATCATCATCATCATCATCATCATCATGGATTACATAATAGATATCCAAGGTTTCAAAGATAAAGACAATAAATTTTTACCGAAAGAAGTGTCTATTGTTTCTCTACAAAATCATGTCACTGGCCATTGGATAATCAGACCACCTCATCTCTATGAAGAATTGCCGAGCAGCGTAAAGACCACTAACGATTACATTTCATTACGAATGCATGGCATACAATGGTTCGACGGCGATATCACCATAAGCAAATTACACCATCATTTTTACAATATCGCAAGAAATGCTACTAAAATATACGTTAGAGGGTCGGAAAAGGCACGATACGTTCAATCGATAATGGATCGCCCTGTCGTAAATATCGAGGAATATACGACCGAAGGCTTTACCGATTTACAAAGAAAGTTTTCTTGTAAGCATGTGTGCATTTTTCACGGCTGCCAGGGTAATGAATATAAAAATGGGTATTGTGCTCTGCAGAGGTCACATCTGTTACGAGAGTGGTTTTATTCACTACTACCCGAGGAAATGTTTTAAAAAAAAGCAAAAAAAACTTGAGCGATTTCAAAGGTCCAATCACAATGACGACGTACGGGATAAAGTTATCATTGATAATAATAATAATTATTTACCCTACAAACCTAGAGTAATGTAAAAATTTATTGGAACAATTTTAATGCTCGATACATAATACGCGTATATCACTTTGTCAACTCATTCACCTACGTAAGCCCGGACAAGATGGGTCAAGAACAGAGCACCAGCAGCAAAGGCGAGAAATCTTCTCTTCTTCAGGATAAGAATAAGAAAGAAGGAGATAAGAAGGCAGCAGCACTTCACAATGGAAAAAATACACAGAGAAATAATTAATCGTAAAAAACGGCCTTTCTCAGGGCCACAATACCATATGACACGTAGAACATACTCATTTTTCATAGATAACTCAGGGGAAAAAGCAAATTATTTATGCTTTATATTTGATAATTTTTTATATTTATTATTTATTTATTTATATATGTGCGTGTATGTATATATATATATATATACCTCCCTGGCGATTATCACCTATGCGACTACAACGCTCATCCGTGACCTTGACACAGGTTCCGCATGTCGGGCCTCCCCCAATATAGGTCAAGAAGAGACGGGAAAAATCAATACTGGTGGCGCCGCGCCATAGTGGCCTTAGCACCAAGGAGGGGAGGGGAAAAATCAATACGGACGTCTCGCCATGGTGGCCTCTACATCGTATGAACTATAATAATCTTATTTCAATATAGGGGAGAACGGGGTAATGCCGGTCACTGGCTAATTCCGGTCACCCTTATTTTCAGTAATCTAAACATTTTTAGGTAATAATTCGAATAGTATATTAAACGCAACATAAAATGCAAATAATCTAATGTCCAAACAACCTTCTATTAAGTTTTATTTAGGAATTATACACAATCAAAGTGTAGGCCTACATTTCTTATAAGAAATCTGGTCTATAAAATAAGCTTTTATGCATATTATTTTTTGCTTTATGCAGTTATTTTTTGTATCTTTATTAATTTGAACAATCTAAGAATACGAAGTAGTGAAGAAAAAAGAGTATAAACCTATTACTTTTTTATCATTTCAATGTAAATTACTAATCAGAATGGGGGTAATCCCGGTCACAATGTTATTTAAATGACGCTCCCGAAAGTGAGGCTAAGAAAACGTTTCGCTGTGCTCTCGGGTAGGGTAACTTTGCTTAAGTGTTTTTGATTGAACAGCACATATAATTGATTTTAAAAAATTTTTCATCTAAAAAAGTAACTTTCTAATAGTGATCGGAATTATACCAAGGCTGACCGGTATTTTTCCTTTGATGTGGAGTAAATTCGGTCAAAATGCTTTTTTTATTTCGACTTATAGCTTCGATATCTAACATTTTTATATTAAACCAATAAGAAATATTTATAGTCAATGGTTTAAACTAACATAATAATTATTTAAAGTTAAAAAAAAACAATTTGAAAGTGGAAATAACAAGCATATTTGCTTAGGTGACCGACAATACCCCATCCTCCCCTATAAATTTTATTTGTATATTCTAAATCGCCCACCCAAAAAATTATTGAACTAAATATTTATATCCAAAATTCGTAAATAGATAAGCTGAGTCAGTCTTTACAATAATCTAAAGTAAGATAATTTCTTATTTTAGATACTCGATCTCTATTAAATTTTTCAAATTCATTTCAAAATTTAACTATTAAGGGAAGAGTCTGCTTAAACGGCTTCAAAAAATCGATTTTTTTGTCTTAAATCTATTCCAAAACTATCCAAGAATATGTCTTCAAAATTTCAGAGGCCAATTCGATATATTTCCGAAGCTAGAGCAGTTTTATTGGCCGAGCATCAAGCAGATGCGAATGCTCGGGCAGACCCGAGTTCGCGCGCTCCGCCCCTCGATGTATTCTATTATTCGACTATACTCGTATATACCTGAAAAGGTCCAACCGTCCTTTGAAACATTATTTGGAGTTTCTAGAAGGTCTGTGTTGAGTAGTAGTAGGGAGAACGGTATACAATATAACGGTATACTATAGCTCTCGGCATCGGCTTCTCCACTGCTGTTTGTAGCGTCAGCTTTCAGTTCCACTTTTGATTTTGCCGAGTACACATCGAAATGTCAAGCTACCCGAAAGGTGATCGATCTAAGCTGTCTGTGGAACCGCGAAAGCGGAAATTTCACGGCAATCGTTTTACAAGTGTTTCATCGGACGACGGAGACTTACACATGAGCCGCAGTAAGCGGAAGTTAACGGCAGCAAGCAGCGATGATGCCATTATTCATTCTGCGCACTGCTACCGCATTATTGAATTTATATCTGTGTTTCTCGCCATTTCAATCGTTCAATTGGATTGTGTGGCACCTAAGTCCGAAACATTTGAATTCCGGCTATAAAATCGACGAAATTGCAGCATATATGGCTACAGGCATTTTTAACGAGGGCTACTCTACTGTACTTTCCACCATGCAGCTCCTCAATATCATCATCGGGCAGCAGTGCAAAAATTTTGCTGACGCCGTTGATGCTGAGAGCATAACGCGGGAGAACCGGTGCGCATCATTTTCTAGCAAGAAGGCTCGTACAGCCCGAAGATTGGAAACCCTCAGCCAAAACGAGTTTTTTGAAGAAGAGGAAGGACTAATGTATGGCCCAGGGATAGCTGATTAACCTCTAATTACTGTAAGTACCCAAAAACTTATATTTTTTTTTTACCAAAAACTTTAAAGCGCGTTTTCTCGAGTTTTCATTTTTACGATTTTTAGAAAACGGTGCCGGTGATAGAAAAAAGAATATACGTCCATCGAAAAAAATCAATGTGATCTAGCTTCAGTATTAAATTATCTTCTATTTGAACTAAAAAAGTTGGACAAAAGTATTATTTAAACTACTTTTTTTGCAACTTAAGAAGTTATTAATTCAGTTTAATAAATACGAATTTGTTATTGACTAACCACAAATTTTCAATATTTTATACAACAAAACATTTTATTCACAATATTACATAAACTATATGCATAATATTATTGAATTTATCATTTATTATGTGACATAAACAAATCTATATTTATGATATTAGGTGCTGTTCGAGTAATCGATTATATTTAATAAGTTATGCATTAATTGTTTAACTTACAGTGCCACAAGTTGAGCTTACAGAAGTTAAAATCCAGCGTGCAGAGAATCCACAAGTACAAGAAGTCGTCGTCAACGATCATTTTCATCCAGTGTCGCGAGTTTAGCTTGTAGAAGTTCAAATCCAACGTATCGAGAATCCTTAGATACATGGTGAGATGGTGAGATAATTCGCAAAGTACACTTTTCTCATTAAAAATAATTATGTAAAACGTTATGTCTTATAAAAAGAATTATTCTACCATATATCCAAGATATTCGGTTACATTCATATAACACATTTTATTTAAATTAGTGAATTAATTTCCTAATTTACAGTACCGCGAGTTGAGTTTGCCGAAGTTCAAATCCAGGAGAACTTATTTAATGGAGATATAGCCCTTGAAAGTATTAAAAGAATATCCGGAGGTAAAAGAAGTCATGGCCAATGATCATCAAGAGCTTCCTCAAGAGATCTTGCCACATGAAAATAAAGACTTAGAGGATAATGATGTGCTTGCTGAAGAGATGCCCCTTGGAGGGGATCGTCCAATCAAAGTGGATGGTGAGCAAATTGGTTATATATCTTATATTTATTGTGTAACGGGGCAAATTAGCTCATTACAACATAACATTCGCGCGGCTGATAGACAGCCGAAGCGAGGCAGCTAGCCCACGCCCGCGAGCGAGGATGCGAACATCCAGCGAGGCGTCGGGAGACGCAGCACTCGCACACACACATACATACACACAAGCGGGCAGAAGTAGCCGTGCGCGGCCTACGAATTTCGGCGACGCGGCATCCGACCGTGCCGCTAGAGAGAAAGAGGGAAAGAGAATAGGAGAGGGGAGCAAGGAGCCGACTGCCGAAGGGACGCGCGAGGCGCGAAAGAGAGGAGAGAGAGATTCGTCTACCGTTCGTCACCGAGACCGGCCTATGTCGCGAATCTACGCGCGGGGAGAATGAGAGCCGCGAGCGCGGAAACAGCCAGCCCGGAAAAGCCGAACGAGAGCGAGGCGCGCTAGCCTACCAGCACCTGTAAGCGGGCCGATGCGAGGCGCCGCAGCTGGGGAACCGCGAGGCGAATTTGTCCGTAAGTGTGGAGGGATGATTGGTGGACGAGTGAGTACATATTAATTATAGTATGCGAATGCCGCCGAACCCGAGCCGCGATGGGCCGACATGTTCGGCAAGCTTATCTTTTCTCTCTCTAAACTCTCGATCTCTGAGCCGATGCGAACTACAGCTAAAAGATCGCACGACTAAAGCGATTGCGCGAGTCCGGCAAATGAGCCGGCGAGTTCCGGAGCAGATCATTTGTTCGAGTCGCGAGGCGACTACGCGCTTTCCCGTTTCCGCGATAGGCCAGTATGGCTACCTTTCTTGTACATCATTGTAAATATTAGTTTTAAGTATCTTAGAAATAAATAAGTATCTATTAGACTATGAAATATCATTCTGTTGTCACCCGAAATTATTTCGAGTCCTTTATTACTCTTGCATGCTATCCTTGATAATATAGCATTCGGACTCGTGGGCCCCGCCACTCTCCGCGATCAAATAAACTGAGCCTAGCCGGAGCCCACTCATTTCTATGCGCGAGCAGCGAGCAAGAGGGGCGGAAAACGCAATGTTATTCGAAAAGAAATCAGTTTCCGCCCGGAGGCGAGAGATGTTCGTCATAATTGTATAATTTTTAAAAATGCCCTTGTTGGATAACACCACTCTAGAGGTCGAAAAAAAGGCCTAATTTTGACAATTTATTCTGCGATTATGGGAAAAGGAATAGTATTCATATTTAGATGGTTCATTTAACACATATTGATGTATGAAAAAAAAATTTTTTATTATGATTTTTGTACAAAATGGCGGCGCTACAGCAGATCTGCGGAAAAAAAATTTTTTGAAGGTGCTCGGCGGGCGCACTAATTCCACGAAAACCGTGAGAGCTGGAACTAAAAACCGAATTTTTTCTTAATCTACATACTAATAGTTATCGAAGTACGTAGGATTTTTTTTTATTCCAATTTTTGTAGAAACTGTGCACTTCTGAACAAAACGTATGAATTTTCGACTAAAAAAAGAGTAGTAAATTGTTAATAAAACAAGTAATTTTCAAAATATCAAAAAACGGCTACGTACTTCGATGAAGAATATATTTGTAAAGCTACTGTAAAAATTGCAAGTCGATCCATGCAATGGTATTGAAGCTATGAGTGCACCCTGTTTGAAAAAACCCGTTTCGAGAAAAACGCGTTTAAAGTTTTCGGAGCATTTAAATCCTTAAAATGTTTGTATACCTCTAATCTGCGATGCCTGCACCGTACATTTGGCCATCTTTATTAATGTCTGACTCCTCCTCTACCTTCCTGGCTGATTTTAAGGACATCCGGGCCTCTCTGGCATCGTCTGTTAGGGATCTCTCGGAAAACTTGATGCGACGCGCGTCCGCCTCCACGCAGAAATTATAGCAGTTCGGTCCGATTGTCAAGTTCAAGTGTTGCATCAGCTTCATGACACTTGAAAGGCCATCATTGTAGATATCTGCAGCAATATACTACGGTATCGAGCACGTGTTTGCCACTAGAGAAAGATTTTGGAGCCATAGACCAGACAGTCGCATTGAAACTTTCGTTGCTATTTTGTGTGATGCCGCCTAAGTAACGCGTAAGTAGATCGTCACTGCTTAACTCTTTATAAATTGGCGAAATCGCTTTATAAACTTCTTCAGAGAGAGGTGGTTTATGTACAAAATCTTCTCCAGCCTTGAGCCTTTTGCCAAGAGCACCATGAAGTTTTTCCGCGCGGGCATCTTTCGTGTCTCGGTTGATCATCAGTAGACAATTTGTGGTTCAGCGTTGCGCAGATTTCATTCCGCATTTTCTTCTCAGAATCATGATTCCTACGAATTGCTAAACCATAATATATTGCCAACTCGTCTATGAGCTTGCCAGTAAGCTTGCCTTTTCCTCCAAGTCCTTTTATTTGTTTTTTCAAATTACGGAGACGAGAACCCATCCGCTTCTGCACATGATCGATACATTCAAGACATGGCAAGAACAATTCTCGCACAAGAACAAGCCTCGCTTTCCAGTTTCGGTGAACGTTACATCGGATTTGCATTTTTTGCACACAAGAGCTTGCAATATCGCGGAGAACACTGCTACAAAATCCAGAATTCGGTAACCGAAACCTTTATTCACTTCAAAATCATCGAAGTTTACATCTGATAATTTTTTAGCCGATGTACTAACGTTCTCCAGGCTTGGCTTCTCCAGCTCGTAATGGTTTTGCGGCCGTCGGTTTGATATTCTCGGTCTTTTTGCACTACTCCTTCCTCCTTGGCCGGTTTTTTTGTCACAATACACGACTTTTCTCGAACTCATTGTTTATTAGAAAACTTTTACAATAACAAAACACGTTATTAATATTTGAACGAAAATGTACGGAACGAAAATAAAGCGTCTGCATGGCGTCGCTTGGCAGCTGTACTAGTTCACACATATACACACACACTTCTATTCAGTGTTAGTACACCCTGGTGGACTTCTGAGGAACCACAATGACCATAAGCAATAGAATTTGGACAGGTAGGAGCACTACATAGTCGATAAACCAGAGCGCGCCGTGGTGGCTGATTCAGCCGTCACGGCGCGCTCCGAGGCGCTGCGGCAAAATCGAGAATTGGACCTGTTACAAATTTTATTTCTGTATAAAACCAATTGGATATGATTTTTAAGGGTCCAAAGTATCGTTCAAGCAAAAAAAAATTGATTTTTTGAAAATTTTAGACTGGTGTTACCCCTTAACTTGTAAATAAATATATAAATTATACCGTCAGAGATCTGAGTGTGAATCAGTGCCTGTATTGTGAATCATTTTAATACAAAACTTTCATGATATTGCTTAAAACCAAATGATTCATAATATAGAGGCACTGATTCGCAATTGGGTATGGAACGGTATGTGACAGTATTGATTACTAATTTCAAGGAATAGAAAGCTTTTGTAGCTAATTCTCTGTTTAATACGTACGAGGGTAGTTCAATAAGTCTTTAGAATGACCAACAGATGGCGCGCGAATCGCTCCAAATCATCTGTTTTCAGTCAGCACCACTCCCGACTAGATATATGGTGCAGTCACAGTCCACATCTTCTGAGTTTACGTGTTTTTATAACCAATTGAAAAAAAAAATTGCTTGTTAAGAAAAATGGAAAAAAACGAGTTCAGAGCGGTAATTAAACATTTTCATTTAAAGGGTTTAATTCCATATGAGATAAAAAATGAATTGGACTCACTTCATGGCACATCTGCCCCTGCCTTAGCAACGGTTTATAACTGGGTAAATGAATTTAAGCGTGGTCGTACATCAATAAGTGATGAACCACGTTCAGGAAGGCCCGTAGAAGCAACTACTCCCGAAATCATCAATAAAATCCACGATATGGTGTTGAAGGATAGAAGATTAAAAGTGCGTGAGTTAGCTGAGGCCACAAGGATATCTATAGGTGCAGTTGTTTCAATTCTACATGAAAAATTAGGCATGAAAAAGCTATCGGCAAGATGGGTGCCGCGTTTGCTCTCAGATGAGAATAAACGCAATAGAGTGGTCGCCTCTGAGGCTCTTTTGGCGCGCATAAGTCGGAATCCTGAGGAATTTTTTCGTCGATTTGTGACTGTGGATGAAACATGGATACACCACTACACTCCTGAGACAAAGGAACAATCCAAACAGTGGATTTCCACAGGCGAACCAGCTCCAAAGAAGGCAAAGACCGTAAAGTCAGCTGGTAAGGTTATGGCTACAGTTTTTTGGGATGCACGTGGAATTATACTTATTGACTACTTGGAAAAGGGTAAAACAATTACTGGTGAGTATTATGCATCATTATTAGAGCAGCTGAAAGAAGAAATTTTAAAAAAACGACCACATTTGGCGAGAAAAAAAATTCTCTTTCATCACGACAACGCCCGAGTTCACACATGCTTCGTTTCAATGGCTAAAATTGAAGAACTAAAATTCGAATTGGTCGAACACCCACCGTATTCACCAGATTTAGCCCCCAGTGACTTTTTCTTATTTCCAAACTTGAAAAAATGGCTCGGTGGACAGAGTTTTACGGACAACGAAGACGTCATTGCCTCTGTAAGTGCTTATTTTGAGGAACTTTCGAAAACGCACTTTTCTGAAGGATTAAAAAAACTTAAAAAGCGATTGACCAAGTGTATTGAGCTCCAAGGAGATTATGTTGAAAAATAAAAAAAAATTTACCCAAAAAAAATTGTTTTTATACTTTATTCTAAAGACTTATTGAACTACCCTCGTATTAGGTACAAGAGATGAAATAATTACAACGAAAGCCTCATTCCTCTACAGCAACTGCAGATGAACGCTGATCAAGGAGGTAATAAGTTTGAAATAATATTTTATAAACAATTATTATTTTCTAAAACATTTGTTCGAAACTTTTGCTTTTACAAATAGAATAAGTAAAATATTCATTTAATGCATGTCTAGAGTTATTAAATAGTAACGAAAAATAATTATTATTTACTAAAAACTTTTCGAATTTTTGTAGCATGAAAAAGATGCAGAAACAGAAGACGACAGAAGAATCTCGAAGCTCCTCAACCTATGCGCAGAAAGAAGAGAAAAGGTAATTGCATTCATAAATATGTTAATTTGACAAAACTATTAACAAATTAACAGTATAGGTAAAATGTTTTGTGAATTTATTTGTTTTAAAAAACTACTTCACTCGCGGAAGGTGCTGGCGTTGCATTTAATTACGAATCTTTGCAACTTTGAATGTTATCAAATGGGACGATTAACATGCGGGGTTGCAAAGAGCAGCTTTTTCTCGCTGCTTACAAGGACACATAATGTTAATAGTATGTATCAAATCATAGCTTTTATATTTCGATTTCATTATTTCCTAATAAATATAAAAATATAGGTGAATATTTAAGCTATAGATATCTAGGCTTAAAAAACGAATATTAAATAATAGATTGCTATAACTCAACTCTAAGCAAGTAACTTATTTTAATTTTTATGCATTATATAATTTACAAATTGCATATCATTATAAATCTTTGCCAATTCTAATGTTATCGAATGAAACGATTAACATTTGGGTTTGCAAGAGGCAGCTATTTTTCGCTTCTTAACTGCATTAAAATACAGTACTCATTAAAAAAAGCGTTTATATTTCAATTTTATTAGTTTACAATAAACATAAAAATAAAGGCAAACGGTTTAAGCCATATAAATAAAGTTTAAAAACATAAATAAATAAAGATAAAACGAATAATAAATATATATGGGATAATAAATAGATATTACTCAACTTTATGAAATACATTTATTTAGATTTCTATATCGTATATAACTTTTTAAAAGTATAAGAATCAACTGAGATCAATATAAAAAGTTAAGTTTATAACATAATAACATAATTTGTTTACAATGAAATTACAGATTAAGAAACAACTGAGATCAATAACAAAAGTCAAGTTTATAACCATATTATCTTATTTATAATGCAGCAAACAAAAAATTATTGTGTTTAATTGAGGGTTGAGTCAAATGATTGCTAACTTAAACTTAAGTAATATATTTATCAATTACAAACAACTCTCAAGATACATTACTACGTAACTTGCTATGCCCGTTTCTTTTTATTTATGGTGTGTTGTCTATCAGTCACAATCTGCATATCTTATTTGTGTACATAATCTTATAGAATTGTTATTTTAATATAATAATATATTTCCAATGTAGATTACACGATACATATTTATAAATATAAAATTTTTGTTGTTCACCTATGAACAAAACGAAACGGGCATGGCAAGTTACGTAGTAATGTATCTTGAGAGTTGTTTGTAATTGATAAATATATTACTTAAGTTTAAGTTAGCAATCATTTGACTCAACCCTCAATTAAACACAATACTTTTTTGTTTGCTGCATTATAAATAAGATAATATGGTTATAAACTTGACTTTTGTTATTGATCTCAGTTGTTTCTTAATCTGTAATTTCATTGTAAACAAATTATGTTATTATGTTATAAACTTAACTTTTTATATTGATCTCAGTTGATTCTTAATCTGTAATTT
Source organism: Gastracanthus pulcherrimus (assembly GCA_949152435.1). Lineage (NCBI taxonomy): Eukaryota > Metazoa > Arthropoda > Insecta > Hymenoptera > Pteromalidae > Gastracanthus > Gastracanthus pulcherrimus. The sequence goes on from OX424576.1 coordinate 67,814,594, forward strand.
AATTGTAAACAAATTATGTTATGTTATGTTAATAAACTTGACTGTTTTATTGATCTCAGTTGTTTTTAAAGCTGTAATTTCATTGTAAACAAATTATGATATTGATATGCATAATATTACGCAATGCATCAAACTCGCCTAACCTTTTAACTTTTTTTAAAAGTTTTTTTCGTATATAACTTTTTAAAAGTATCACAAACTTTTGTCAACTCTAATGTTATCATAAAGCAGCTTTTATCCGCTGTTTTAAGGTACCCATAATAGATTCAGAATTAAGTGAGAATATCTGAAACACTATTTTATGTAATTTGATAAATGATGGTTTTGAATGGTTTAATTAACGCAATTACAAATTAGTACTATTTTTAATGATTTCATTGTTAGTGAATATAAAAAGTCATAATTGAAGTATTGTACTAAAAATGTAAAAAAGAAAACGATTTATGTATCACGTATTATATATAGTATTATACTTACCTGTAGTGTCACTGTCCTTTAATTTATATTTGTATTGAAAATCTTGCATCTCAATTATATTGTTATTTCACAGTTTTATTAGACAAACAAAATATCATATTGAACATGTTAAATTAAGTTTTTAAAATAGTGTTATAAATTACTTTACGTGACCATCGATTAAAATGATGAAGTGAGTGTGTCACTCTTTAATCATTGCTACTTTCAACTTTAGGTCACTTTTTGATTTTAATCTACAGAGAGCTACGTTGGTAGTACCCTTATGCGCTGAATACAGCATGAGCCGAATAAATTTTATTTAACAGCGTTAATAGAACGTTAATAGAACGTTGAGGGGAAAACCGTAACTGCAGAAAACTTTCATTTTTTTAATTTATCCTTACTTGTGGATAAATAAAATATTTTTTTTGCTAGTATCCGTATGCGCTTAATACAGCACGCACCGAGAATCTTGATTCTTGACAACGTTTGTTCAACGATAAGGGGAGTGCATAAACATTATAAAATTGATATTAATACGCACGTACGCGTGATGCAGCACGCACCGAAATGTTTAATAAATATCTTTCTCGTTTTTGACAAATAGCTAATAGTAATAATATTTTACAAAATATTGATACACGGTTTTCCATATAAATTTTTTAATTTATACTTTTCTGTTAATAATAAGTTATACACCAAGTGTAAATGGTAACAAAATTTAGTTTAAGGCAATGAAATCATTAATTTTTTCTAACTATGATTATTATTCTAATGTAGTACACTCTATTTTGTACTAATGTCCCATCTGTTTTAGAAGGAAAATGCGAAGTATGATGACTGAGACACACGCTTTTGTAGAATGTGGCCATAAATGCGTGTGCCAAAGTTGTGGAAAAACTTTATTTGAAACGGGACGTCGTACCTGTCCAAAGTGCAAGATACCGTTCGCCACACTTCCCGTACCAATATTTTTGTAGCTACAATTTAGTAATTTTTAATACATAAATAAATTATGTTGTTTGTTAAAACCACGCTTGTATTTTATTATAAATCCTCCACTACATTGTTAATGTAAGAAATATGTCAGAGCCAAAATATAAATAAATATGATAAGTACTTTCGGTATTTATAACTATTAATGCTTACATTATTACATAAAATTTAGACAAATGATGAAAATTACCGAAAGAGTAAGCCTACCGGATTATAACTGTCAATTATACAATCTCTTAGTGACACTTTTCGTAATAAATTTGAATTTCACAAATGAATCTTATCACCCAGTCAAACAAGGTTTAACGTCGTATACAAGATGCCACAGGATCTTTTTTTAGTATTTTTTTACATTTTTAAGTACGTTCTTTTTGGAATAGCAGATTTCTGTTCCTGATTTAACTAAAATTTAATATTTTTTATTAATTAGAGAAAATTACTTTAGTCGCTTTTATTCACTCTTCCAGCCATATTAATCTGGTACAGTCTTTTTGTGGTGATTTCAAACAGGGGCATGTAAAATAGATGAGGTTGCGAAAAATGGAACAGAGCTATATAGGGAAAAATGCATTGCTCTTATAGGAGATATTAACAAAGTGAATTAAATCAACCCTTTTGAATTTTCAAAATCCATCTAGGGATTTGTTATCGGTATCCTGAAAAATCTACAATGAAAATCTGCGAAATTTCCGGAAAATTGAACAAATACGAAAATCTTCGGTCTTAGGGATTGAGGATGATTTTTATATGAAAGATTTTTTTCGATTACTGTTCATAAACAAAACTAATAAAATAATATTATCATTTAAATGGAATACAATTATTAAGTGTAGTGCTAATTAGTTTAAAAATAATACTCTCATATTTAAATATAATACCCGAAAAGTAGAACCTGCAGCTGTAAAGTTATATTCAAGCTAATAAATGTAAATTGCTCATCTTTCAAAACATTATTTATTCTTTTCGTAAGATCAGACGAAAGTAGCTCAAAAAATTAAAAAATTTGTATTAAAAATGCTTTAATTCGCATTAATTTATAGGTACTATTAATTATTCTAAAAATTAATAAAAATTATAATAATTTCTAATTATAATAAAAATGCTTTAATTCGCATTAATTTATAGGTACTATTAATTATTCTAAAAATTAATAAAAATTATAATAATTTCTAATTATAATAAAAATGCTTTAATTCGCATTAATTTATAGGTACTATTAATTATTCTAAAAATTTTGTTGAGTATGGAACGTGTAGAATTTTTATGTGTAATAAAAACCCCCTCTCGGTTTTTTCTATATTTTGATTTTAATGTGACGCAATTTTTAATTTCCCCAATATTTCAAAGGCTTTTACTTGCCTCAAAGCTAATTTTTTGATAATTTTCTTAGATTGCTTTTTTAGGAATATACGTCCCTCGAGCAATTTATAGCTCTACAATCTCTTTTGACATTTGGATACACAGGAACGCTGTCTTTATTCTAGGCCTTGTTCATTAGGCTGCCATCTGTCAACTCATTTATGCCATTTCTGTCATCATGTTTATTAATTAGACTTTCTTAAGGGGTAACACCACTCTAGTGGCCCGAAAAGATGCCTAATTTGTACGATTTTTTACAAGAGTAGGAGAGAAGGGATCAAATTTCTTTTTTGAGGGTTTACTATACATATATTGAGGTATAAAAATATATTTTTTTTACATTTAAATACAAAATGGCGGCTATACAGCGAATCTCGTGAGAAGCCTTTTTCAAACTGGGAGAACAGATTACTCGTAAACTATTGCATGGATTGGATTGAAATTTTTACTGTAGCTTCACAGATATATTCTCTATAGAAGTACGTAGTCGTTTGCGATTGAATGTAAATTTTTTTTATAAACAATTTATATTGTTTTTAGTAGATAATTACATAACGAATTTAAAGTGCGTCTACGCTAGACAGTAATATAAAATTTATATAGCTAGTCAAATTTTATAAAAGAGAGAGATAAGTTCCTTAGACAATAAGTGTACTTATTATAATTACATTTTTTATAGCAAATTAAAAGACATCTTATTTAAAAAGGTAGCTCATGCATTTTTTTAAATTTATCGATAAAAATGTTAAATTTATGTCTTCGCTAATAAAATAAAGCTATCAAATTAGATTAAACGTCTTTATATAGTTAAATATAAAATATATATTTTATTACTAAGCTAGTGAGATTCTAATATGCTTTATAGATATATGTATAAGGTCAACATTTTTTAGCAAGAGCAACATTAGCAAGAGTAAGACATTTTCTATGATTTAAATTTAAAGTACATACAGAGAATTACAATGGATTTAAATCTTAATATGCTTTTCATACTTAAGACTATTGTTTCAAGGAGATCTGAACAGCAAACTAATCATAAATTAATACAAATTGTATAAATAGTTATTATACGAATATTAATATAATATGTGATATCCGGTTGAATACATTACTTTAAAATAAAAGTATTTAATCACTATTTATTTCCTTTAAAAGTTGCGTAAAATGAAATTGATTATTCTTCAAATGTTGTGATGCATCGTTTTATTACTGTCAGTATTTATTCTTTCTACGCTTTGAATATGAATTTCACTGAAAAATATAGCAACTCCTTGTGTTATATGTATGAAATATGTAACCTTTCAATAATTTTATGAACTTAATATTTTATGAATATTTAATACAAATGCATACATTTTTTTTTCTTTTTAATAGATAAAATGCGTGTTCTGCAGCAAACATTTTAAATAAACGTCAAGCTTAGAATAAAACACATTTTTTTAATTTGCAGTAATACATAATTTTCTGTTTAGTAGCATCATTTAATCAAGTATTTAAAATATATAAATTGAATTCAGAGGTTTAAGAAAAAGAAAAAAAAATAAATTGCGCTTATACCTCATTAACACAAGAACTACGTGTAAAAGTAATTACTAGGCTGTATAATAAAAGTAGATAGAGAATAAAGCTATGAGATATTTAGATATAAAGAAAGGATGGAGTATGAAATTTTAGAATAAAATTAAAATTAAAATCAACGTGCAATCCGAAAACTAATGAATTTTATTAAGTAGTCTAATGGTATATCACATATCCTACTCATCTGTACTCAAGTGCGAGTACAAATGTAAAATAATATTGCATCTTTTCACGTTGCATGGTAAGCTTAAAAGCGCTATGCAAAATTTGTTATTATATAAATTAGTTCTACAAGACAAATAATAAGTTTGAGATATGCTATTCATTAGGCTTCTGACGGAATGTCATTTTTATTAGAATAGTAGATTACGAGACGTGTAACCTAAGTAGTCCTTTACAGCACAGCGTGTATCAGCGCCCGAGCTAAACACCGTGCTATGAAGGACGACTTACGACACGAGTATCATATACTATCTTATAGCACTGCTTGCCCTAAGTCCGCTGTCACGCCTATCCGTGCCCTAAGCAGTCCATTGTCGCATCGTGCGGTAGCGCCCGAGCATAGAGAGGATGATAAGCACAGTGCATTAATGGACTACTTATGTCACGGATAAGCGTTATGCAAGTGCGAACTTAGGTCACGCAGTGCTATAAATATTATTATGATTCTAATTATGCTTATTGTGCTTATAATTTTTATAAAATCATTTGATTTGAGTGAAATATACATGGATTATTCATGCATGCGAAGTAAGCTCTCGAGGCGCTACGTGTGATTATTGCTAAACAGTTTCATAATAAAATACCAAGCATTATGTAGTAATCCACAAAGTCACATCTGTAAATGGACTTTGAGTCTTCAAAACGAAATAGATGCAATTAATTTAAAGTTAATTGACAAGAAAAATATAATACGCAAAGTAAATTTTATAATTACTTATCATGTCAATTGCTTATTCATTTGATGTGGATTTGATGTGGCACAAGCAATTGGAGTAAATGTTTTATTTATTCATGCCGCAATCTCAGGATTTACATTAGAATTACGGGATCAATTATTAAGTACCTTGTTAGGTCGTGAAAAAGTTGATTCACAAGAAGAGGCCATAAGCCTAGCTTCGCGCCTCGAGCATAAAAATGAAGATAGGAACGCTTTATTCGGCTATAATAAAGATTCTAATGTATTGAAATTTAACAGAGCATTTACAAATTAATTGCTTTAACAAAAAAAGGATAAATAATAGAAAATTTACACCGTACAATCCAAACGTGTGTACACATTGTAATAAGAGAGGCCATCGCGAAAATGATTGTAGATTAAAAAAAAGGGACGCACTTGTTAGTAATTATTGCAATAGAGTAGGCCATCGAGAAGCAAATTGTAGACTAAAGAATGGAAGTGCGTATTTTAGAAATGAGATAAAAGTAAATAATGAACGCGAGTCTAAAAATCATTTAAATTTATGCCGCTCAAGTGATATCGAATCAAATATGATATCAAAGTAGTTCCCATTCGAGGAGTCGAAGTTAAATTCCAGGTTGTTCACAACAATTTTTCAATCGATCAGGCTGGGATTACACGTGTTTCCTTTTTACGTAGAGAGGAGACTGTTGTAAATTTCGTGATAAATTGCCAGATAGCGTTTTCCTAGGAGATGATGAGATAACATTTTCAGAACATTATTCTTTTAATTTGACACCTCGAACTAGAAAGTTAATTAAATTACCAATAAAAATAATAATGTAGATAATGGTTTATATACGTAGAATAGATATAGGTGCTAGTGTGTACCTTGGAGAAGCTTTGGTTTCTCAAAAGGGAGGAAACGCTGAGATATTTGCAGTAAATTCTACTTGCAATCATGTAACAGCATGAATTCCGCAGTCGAAATCTTTGAATTTGAGGAACTTCCCCCATCTCCCCGTAGTGCTCGAACAGATGATCCAGGTATCAACAAGGAAAAGTCTGCTCCTAAAAGATTAAAAAGGTTAACTAAATTAATCGATACACAAAATTTAAATGAGGAAGAGATAGCTTCATTATTTTCCGTAATTTATGAATATCCATATCAATTTTATTTAACCGGAGACAAATCGGCAGTATGAATACTACCAAACATAAACTCATTACCACTGATGAAATTCCTATTAACACTAAACAATGTAGATATCCAATAGCTCATAAACAGGAAATAAATAATCAAATTAAAATTCTTTTAGAAAACGATATAATAGAACCTTCGTACTCTCCTTGGAATTCACCAGTCTTCATAATTCCAAAGAAAACTTCAAGTAATGGAGAAGAAAATATAAAATGGTAATTGACTATAGAAATTTAAATAATTAGACCGTAAAAGATAGTTACCCTCTTCCTAATATATCAGAAATCCTTGATAAGCTGGGCGGATTAAAATATTTTAGTGTGTTAGATCTAGCCTCTAGATTAGATTTTGTCAAATTCCGATGAATGAAAATTCCAAGGAAAAGACTGCTTTTTCCACTCCAAATGGGCATTTTCATTTTACTAGACTTAGTTTTGTTTTATGTAATGGTCCCTCAAGTTCTCAGCGAGCCATGGATAATGTACTATCTGGTCTGCAAAATGTAGAGCTTTATATTTTTATGAACGACATAGTGATTTTTGCAAATTCTTTACTGACGGTTACGTAATGATAAAAAGACATGATTCCATTAGAAAAATGTATAATGTATCATTTCCTATCCTACAAATATCTATTGCTAGCATAATAATAAATAAAGATGCATTATATATGAGAAATGATAATCTTATTCATTTTGCTTCTCTTGATTGTAAAATTTCTTCTAAAGTTTAAAATTTTTTTTTTAAAAAGACATGATAAATTCTGATATTACAGTTGGCAATGCCTTGACTATCCAAGGTAATAAATTTTATGTTTTCCATTTATTTGTAAAAAAAATACATTTAATGAAATTCCTGATCTCATCAAAATAAAAACTTCCATAGAATCTTTAAAACTTGTTATGGATAGATTAGGTTTAAAAACAGCGTGTCAATAAATAATAATGATATGGACAGTTATGATTGGTCACACATAGAACACCTTTTGAAAACAATTTTTAATGATTCAAATTATATTGTCACTGTATGTACAGGAGAAATTATAATTCCGGTCAAGTTCGAAAGAAATAATATAATAAAGAATACCATGAGTCTGTTGTTGGAGGTCATCAAGGCGTATCAAAAACATTTAACCGTATAAGAGACAATTTTTATTGGACAAATATGCATTATGATGTTCTAAATTTTGTACGTATCTGTTTAAATTGTCAGAAAAAAAAGATTGAATCCAAAAACTAAAATGCTCATGCGTATTACTGATACGCCAAAACAGACCTTCGACAAGATTCAAATAAATATAGTTGGTCCCCTTCCTATAACCGATAAGAAAAATTGTTATTTATTGACTATTCAATCATTCATCTTACAAAATATTCTGATGCTATTCCAATACCAAGTATCGATTCTTTATGAGTATCGCAACAAAAACATTATGTAAAATCTTTAAAATCCAGAAAATTAAATCCACAGCCTTCCATCCAGAATCGCTAGAATCTCTTGAACGAGCACACAATGTATTTGTCGACTATCTGAAACTTTATTGCACGCAAAGAGATTGGGATGATTGGATTAGTTTCGGAATTTTTTCTTACAATACCTCAAAGAAAGTATCGACAAACTATACTCCTCATGAAATTGTTTTCAGTTGTAAAGCTTGTATTCCATCTGAGTTTGAAAGGGAAGATGTACCATACACTTTCAATGACTATTTTGATAATCTTTTCACAAAAATCACTACACTTCAAGCTTCTGCTGTTGAAAATTTAAACAAATTTAAAGAAAGAACAAAATTATATTATGATAAAAATATATATCCTAAGGAATTTAGAGTAGGTGATGACGTACTTCTTTTTAAAGAGCTAAAACAGTGACAATTTAATGATGATTGGTGCGGTCCATATAAAATAACCCAGTTATTTGATGACCCAAAAGTAGAAATAGCATTAGAAAATAATAAATTTAAGATTGTTCATAAAAATGAATTAAAATTAGCTTGTATTCGCCCACATCCTATACCAGTTATTTAGTAAAACTATTTCGAAAATTAATGGTTATTATTAAAATATAGATATGAAAGACATTAAATTAAAATTAATACTTTTTAATTTAAAATAATTGTTTTGCAATAGTTTAAACACTTAAAATTTTAAGTAAATAAAATATAAACAAGACTATACTATGTTATTATCACAAATTTGAGGTTATGTATATATATATATATATATATATATATATATATATATATATATATATATATATATATATATAATAAAAGAAAACAAAATAAAAACAAATGGTTATAATTAATTTAAGCAATATACTTACTTCATTTAGATATTATCTCTTCAATATTCTATGTCACAGTAATAAATTCCATGTCTAATATTTAAATTACGTACCAACTTATAAATTGTTGTTGTATTTGCATATATTCTGATGCGTATTTCGCGTCCCAATGTTATTAAAACACGAGCAGTCAATCGCGACCAAATCACCCTTCACCAGAGCCGAGCTTTTTTTATTAAATAGTTATTGTTATTAATGGGGGGAATTGTTATTTTATTTTGTCGAGGAAATGAGGTTGAGGAGAGTTGCGACCGAGGAAAGCCGCAGACCGGCACACATACGCACACATCCACACAATGGCTCCAGCTGATCGCGCCGCATCGAAGACTGCTCGGGGCGAGCACCGACATCGAGCCCGATACACACACACGCACGGCACCAACACCATCATATATGTACGCGCGACCCTCTCTCTCTCTCTCTCTCTCTCTCTCGCTTGCTCTTTCTCCTTCGCCTCTCGAGGATAATGAGCCACTGCTCGCGCACACACACACACACGCGCGCGGGCGACCGCTCTCTCTCCCGATGAACGCAGACGCGAGAGGAGAGAGGATTCACAGCAGCAGCGGCGTCTTCCTCGAGGCACACCATCGTGGCTGTAGCCACGAGAGAGAGAGAGAGAGAGAGAGAGAGAGAGAGAGAGAGAGAGAGTGATACCAACGCGACTGTCGACAGCGTGGGGAGAGCTAGCAGCCGCTGCGCCGGGAGCCGCATGAAGCTGCCGGTCTATCGTAGCGTAGGCCGACGCGCGCACATCGCCGCTGCCAACTGTGATGGTCCGGCGGCGACAAAACCGAAAGAGCCCGATATAGATATATACGCCGGGTTGCCCGCGCGTGTATATTTAGCGATTCATATTGCCCGCGCTTCGTGGGCAGGGCGGCAATCGCGGAGCGAAATTAGCGACTCAAATCGCCGCAGACTTAGCCTTGATTTTCGCATTTAGGGAAAATCAAGGCCAATCACCGAGAAGAAATGGGGCGGAAACAACAAGTGTGTGGGCTGAAGGTAGTCAAGAAGAAGAGCTGAAAATTTGGAAGAGATCTCCGACCTCTCCGATTTTGGGCATTGCCTGCCCGCCCGTTAGAGCTGATAGACGTACGTTGCGAGCGCTTCTCCAGTCTTTTTATATAATAATCGGCAGATAGATAGTTAGCGAGGATAGAATCGGCGAGAATAATAGCGAAAAGGAGTACGAGGAGCCCCGCGAGGCGACCACAATTAGCGACGGTGTGTGGGCTGTAATTGTCGAGCTTCCCGCGGCACTTATAGAGAGAGTTTATAATTGAATGTATATAATATATTGTCGCCATGTGCGCGGTGGCCATGGCGTAAATTCGTTGGTGGTGTGACTCCCTTGATTAGAATCAGTGCACGCCGGGCCCGCTTGAAGATTACGAATAGTAGTGTGGGAGAAGGGTATAGAGACGCGTGCGTGGGCTAGCGTAGCCATATTGTTTAGCGACCGGTAAATTGTGCGAAACTTGTAAATTTGGCGACCGTTACATATTGTGATTAATAATAAAGCCTAGGTACTTAAAGAGTGAGATTTGTGTAATTATTATATGATTATATATTCCTGATTTTCCACTTCACGGGACTTTCTCTGGGGAAAGGGACTCATACAGGGCTAGCCGCGCTTTACCTGGCGCCCATTATATAAATATATAGATAAATTCGGTAAAGTGCTGAGCAAAGTTTAATAAATAAATAGAGTAACGAAATCCCACGTTACAATATACACATATGTACATGATGCGACTGATACGACGCTATCGCTTGCATAAAAAGGCGTTTCCATTAGTCACAATTTTTTGTGACTGCTCTCTGAAATTTTGCGATTCTACGCCTATGGTCGCTCGCGCGGCACATGGGATCTTTCGTCAACACCCTTGCAGGACTCGCTTTCGCATTTTTTTCTCCTGCGGGTATCTAGAGTTCCTTTCTAGTACGTCCCTATTACCATCCTGATCTCCCTCGATGCAACTGTGGAAGACAGATCTTGAAAGTAGGATGTATGTAGATGGATAGGGTTTGAAATTGATGTATCTATCTTCTGAGGCCGAAAATCACCCTCGGTTGGAATCTTCGGTTAGCTGGGTGATGTAGTTGAAAGCTTAAAGGAATAATCCAATCGTGGGAATAGTCTTTGATACAGGTTAAGATAGTTGGAAAGAGTGATATAATCGACTACGATAATAAAAATGAAAAAGTTCATAATAACAGTTTGTTGAGGTAGTCATAGAGATTTTGTGAGGTCAAATGATTCGCCAGATTTTGGCCTCACTCTAGATTTATAAATACCTAAACATCTTATTGAACGAAGGAAAGGTCATACCATGCAATTCAAACAAGATGTGAACTTCTTGGAAACTTGAGTCAGCAATATATTGTTCCAAAACGCTGATAAGGGAAAGGAAAATACGAGGGTAGTTCAATAAGTCTTTAGAATGACTAACAGATGGCGCGCGAATCGCTCCAAATCATCTGTTTTCAGTCAGCACCACTCCCGACTAGATATATGGTGCAGTCACAGTCCACATCTTCTGAGTTTACGTGTTTTTATAACCAATTGAAAAAAAAATTGCTTGTTAAGAAAAATGAAAAAAAAACGAGTTCAGAGCGGTAATTAAACATTTTCATTTAAAGGGTTTAACTCCATATGAGATAAAAAATGAATTGGACTCAGTTCATGGCACATCTGCCCCTGCCTTAGCAACGGTTTATAACTGGGTAAATGAATTTAAGCGTGGTCGTACATCAATAAGTGACGAACCACGTTCAGGAAGGCCCGTAGAAGCAACTACTCCCGAAATCATCAATAAAATCCACGATATGGTGTTGAAGGATAGAAGATTAAAAGTGCGTGAGTTAGCTGAGGCCACAAGGATATCTATAGGTGCAATTGTTTCAATTCTACATGAAAAATTAGGCATGAAAAAGCTATCGGCAAGATGGGTGCCGCGTTGCTCTCAGCTGAGAATAAACGCAATAGAGTGGTCGCCTCTGAGGCTCTTTTGGCGCGCATAAGTCGGAATCCTGAGGAATTTTTTCGTCGATTTGTGACTGTGGATGAAACATGGATACACCACTACACTCCTGAGACAAAGGAACAATCCAAACAGAGGATTTCCACAGGCGAACCAGCTCCAAAGAAGGCAAAGACCGTAAAGTCAGCTGGTAAGGTTATGGCTACAGTTTTTTGGGATGCACGTGGAATTATACTTATTGACTACTTGGAAAAGGGTAAAACAATTACTGGTGAGTATTATGCATCATTATTAGAGCAGCTGAAAGAAGAAATTAAAAAAAAACGACCACATTTGGCGAGAAAGAAAATTCTCTTTCATCACGACAACGCCCGAGTTCACACATGCTTCGTTTCAATGGCTAAAATTGAAGAACTAAAATTCAAATTGGTCGAACACCCACCGTATTCACCAGATTTGGCCCCCAGTGACTTTTTCTTATTTCCAAACTTGAAAAAATGGCTCGGTGGACAGAGATTTACGGACAACGAAGACGTCATTGCCTCTGTAAGTGCTTATTTTGAGGAACTTCCGAAAACGCACTTTTCTGAAGGATTAAAAAAACTTAAAAAGCGATTGACCAAGTGTATAGATCTCCAAGGAGATTATGTTGAAAAATAAAAAAAAATTGTTTTTATACTTTATTCTAAAGACTTATTGAACTACCCTCGTACGTACGCCAGAATTTTCATCACATTAGAATCAATAGAACACTATATGAAAACCAAAATAAATAGACTTAATTCAAAAACTCTATGTTTGTAATGTATGTTGACTTTAGATATAACTGTGAAGGGAGTCTATTATATTGCGAGTCTGTTTGTGTTGAAAGATATAAAAATTGACCGAATTCAAGGTTAAGGTCATCCGTTATACGGAGAAAACAACATGGGGACGATAAATACGAAGGAATTCAATTTAAGAACTACTATATTAGATTGTCTTGGAATTGATGAAAATAATAATTAATATTTTTATGTATATACAATTATGAAAGAACAATTATAGCTTTTAATAAGAGATAATTGACAGAATTTTGCAAAATATATCAACGATAGCCAATTTTGATAATAGTAGGCTGAGATTTTATTAACATTTTTTTTTTAATAAAATAGAGTATTTTTAACAATGAAAATAGAGATTTCTGTTGAGGATCAGAACTATATACGACTATTAGTGCAGAAAAAAAATTGAAAAGGTTTGCTTTCCTGTTTTGCGAATTGATGAGGCGCCGCTTTGATTTCAGAACCTGACGAATCCCCCCGGTGATGAAATCCACCGGTAAAAGGACGGGAGGCCAAAAACTGCTGTCACGCCAAAAATCAACCACTGTTATACTCCAATGAGAATTTCAACACCTTCGTCCAGATGCAGCGAAATGGGTTTTAACTACAGATACAATTTTTTGCCACCAGTGTATAGACTGTGATTCAAAAACGTATGACTCCGAAAAATAAATTTTAGGGATACATTGTAGACGATGGGAAGCTTTTGTGAAACTGAGAGAATCACGAAGATTTTGAAAATAATGAAAATGTAGAAAATTCCGAAAAGTATGAAGGAAACAGTGGATTTGTACGCTCACTCCCAAGCAAGCAATTAGAGGTATAGGGATAGGAAAGACAGAGCGAGAGAGAGGAGCTTAGATGTGCTCAGTCCGAAGTCAGCCAATCGAATCGACACTGCTACTACACCTCCACTTCCTGAATCCTCGCTTTCGCATTCTCGCCCTAGGAAATTTTCGCTGCGTGTCACTCGCGCATTAGCGAGGCTACTCTAATTTCCCGACTCAACTTACTTTATATCCTGGAGTTCTTTATGATTTTTTTATTCGGTCAAAGTGGCTTCAATTAGATATTTCGGACTATATATATATACTTGTGAGCAACGCTAATTGTACCCAAATATTAATACTAAAAGAAAGTAAGAAAATCTAGAACGAAAGTTACAAGTGGTATGGCGCAACCACGAAGATAACAAGAATTTCTTTTCATAAATAACAATATACGTAGGACAATATATTAAATACTATAAGCGCCTACCTTTATACCGTATTTTGTATATATATTTTGTATATGCACTTAACGTTCTTCTACTTTGATCCTTTTGCCTATTTTCCAGCTTTCTAACCTACTTAATCAAACCAGTCTCAAAATCGTACGGAGGTTAACTCAACGTCACAGATTTAGAGAAGAAAAAAAAATTAACTAACTATTCCCCTTTGCGAATTTTTATGCGCACGGTATCGCACTTTTTCACATTCCGTGGCTAAAGGTTACTACTTGTACTAATCCTTAGAACCTACAACCGCTGTTTTATGCTTATTATGCTCTGGATTAAATCAGCTTTTATTTCCGTTTACTTAAATTTTCTTGGTTAAAACCATGCTATACGATTTATATAAAAATGTTGTCCTTTGACATCCTATATTTTACTTTCTCTTAGTTCATTGATATCTATATTTAATTTCTTTTGTATTGATTAGTATGTATACATTCTTTTAGACTACTTTTTCAACACGCAAAATCTAGTGTTATACGTATGCATCCATCTGTATACTAAACTCTGCGTTCGGATCTGGCGGGTGCCTTTTCTGATCTCTGTCTGTATTTTAATATGTCGTATCAATGATACTTTTTATGTGTTGGTTGAATTTTATTTTTATTCTTAAAGTTTCTAGTCGGATGTTAATTTTGTTAATTTATGCGCTATATTCTTGTGTCATTTTAAAACCTTTCCGGTTCGGCTATCTAATATCATTTTATTTTATTTTTTCTACCTTGCCAGCTCATCCTATTTTGCTTTTCTTTTTTGACAAATTATGTATTAATTTTAAAATTTATAAAAATAAGTCTCCTATTCAAAAACTGAAGAAAGATATTTCAAACTTTATTATAGTAAACTAAATGTATGTTCTAATGCTGAATATATAAATTAATTGGTATCTAGTAAATATCGCTATTGAAAACCAATTACCTGATGGATTTTAAATTTTTCTGTAAAATTAAATATTTCTATATATAAAATGTTCTGAAGTTCAATAGTTAATAGAAAAATTAAATAATAATTCTAATACAATATTATAAAGTTAAGTAATGACTCGATAATTTATCACTGAATTTCGTTAAATTATTTTGTTTTATTAACGAAATGCAATTGTGGGTGCTGAACCCACTGTTCTGTTTAGTACTAAATAAATTTTTGTTCCTTTGAGTTTTAATATTTTTATTGTCTAAAGCCATTCATGTATTTAATTATCATATTTAATCTCTCATTTAATTACTTATCTATATATATATATCGAATTTATGTTATTATCTATCTATTTTGAAATAATGTTATTATTCAGTTTACGTACTGTATACTGTTGAACTATCTAACTGTTACATTGTTTGCTGTAATATTAATCCATTTTATTACCGAATGTTTAAGTGTCTTGCTAAGTTTCCTTCGTGTCTATTATGCTTTCTAAATATATTTCTCACGTGCGTGAAATGATTTAATCCCCAATTTTCGTTTCCCGAAATTTTCCATTTATCATTTATTTGAATTACATAAACTTCATAAACGCTTCACATCTTTTCGATTATCGTATTTATATTTTAATTTAATATTTAAACTCGCATAATTTCTTGTTGTTGTTTATTTATGTTTTGTTTGTTTAAGGGAGCAGGTTTGGGTTAAACCCAAAAAAAGACTTCTTATTTTACGAATCAAGAAAACTTTTTATGTTTAAAAGCAATCATTCTGAAAATTTTTATTCGGTCAAGATACAATATTATCTTAAATTTTGGCGTTGAAAACCCGCTAAATCTCGATCCGATATCTCACGATAAATCATTATTTTCAATAGCATATTTATTCAACAGTTCCAGGGTGGGATATGCCAGAAGAGGAAAGGGAGGAAAGTTTTAGTGAGTCGGTTTGCGGTGCAGCGGCCGTGTAATTATCCCGCGTTTTTATTTATTTTATTTTTCGACCTATACTATACACGCGGCGGATGCATCCCCAATCAGCCCAAGATTATCCGGCTGTGCGGAACCAT
The DNA here is from genome assembly GCA_949152435.1 of Gastracanthus pulcherrimus. Taxonomy (NCBI): domain Eukaryota; kingdom Metazoa; phylum Arthropoda; class Insecta; order Hymenoptera; family Pteromalidae; genus Gastracanthus; species Gastracanthus pulcherrimus. Next base: position 67,830,504 of record OX424576.1, read on the forward strand.
TTGGGTGTACCTTAGATGGCATTTTTTACATACCCTCGGAAAAAAAAATAAAAGGAACTTTGTTCCTCACGTGATTCTAGATGACATAATAAACGAAAATCTGTTTTTCGACGGTTATTCGACTCCATTTGACATGTATTACAAAAAGAGCGGAGCACTTTTTCGTTAAATTTTTATTTCATTATTTTTTTTTGAAGATCTAATCGATTTCTTAAAAAAAGTTATTCTATATTCTTAACAAAATTGATTGAATCTGCAAAATAGAATAATAAAAAAATTCTAACGAAAAAGTGCTCCGCTCTTTTTATAACACATGTAAAACGATATTATTGTGTATTTATAGCATAACATTTTTCAGAATGATTGCTTATAAACCTAATAAGTTTTCTGGATTCGTAAAAAACAGTATTTTCATATCATATTCCTTAATTTGTCGTTGCTTACTTCTTTGTGTTGAATTTTATTTATTGTTTTAAATGAATAATATTAAACATACATGTATACTGTTCCACCGGTATTATTCTACCATTAATTCCAATTAGTTATAAAAGAAAAAATTATCGTATGTCAATATTACGACATATAATTATGCTCTAATAAATAAAGAAGAAAACATGTCATTTTTCTAAGGAATTTAGCTGAAAAATTTCGTAGTTTATTTAATTTGTCTTACAATTTATTTTACGTTTTAAACTAATACGACAGTTATTATATTTTGTCGTGCAATTTCGATGTCGAATTCAGTGAAATTCCTTGGTACATGTGATTGATTATACACATTGCTTTTGGCTCATTGGTTTCTCCGTTGTGCTCGTACTGAACTAGTCGGGTAACGTACCGCGTGACGTTTGGTAAACTTTTCGCGCCTCGCGCGCAAATGTGAGTATATTTCTCGGAATTTGTCGAGTTGAAAAATGCTATTATATTCCGACTTATTTTCGAATCCATATTTCAGCTTGTATGAACTGTTTCTTTTTTTTATTCCCTATTTGCTTTTTTATTTCTGTGAATTTTATCAGAATTTTTTAAAAGGTGCGCCATACTCAAAAACCCGAGAATCTGAATACGAATCTGTTGAATACGTCGGCCGATCCAAAACTTGTTAGGCGATTAGTTGATGACTTAAATTTAAAAATAATAGAACATGGTGCGACTCATCACCTCGAGGGGTCTCACACATAGATTGATGAGATTATGATAGATGACAACGATGTGGTGCTGAATGCCAGCAATCAGGCGGCGCCCTTTGTTAGTAATCATACACTGATAGATGTTGAAATAGATTTCAAATTAAACAGTATCCCTATCACTGACTCATTCGTTGTAGAGATTTTAAGTCAATAAACAGGAAGATCTTTTATCTTGCCTGAGTAACTATGACTGGGCGGTATTTGATTTGGACAATAACGACATGGACAATCTATTGAGACAGCTCAGCGCCAATCTCATGGGGGAAATAGATGAGCTTGCCCATTTGAAGCAATTTACTCCGAAAAATATACCAAATCCTCCATGGATTGACGCTGATCTGGCTCACTTAATAAAAAAACGTGACGCTTTACGCAGACGACTCAAACGCACAAAAAACGGTAATTTCTGGCAGGAGTACCAATCTCTCGTAGCCGATGCAGAGAACAACCCATAAAAACCGCGCGGGAGACTTACATGCAGAATAAAATTGTTGAAGTCCTAGAAAATAAGAAGGATATTTGGAAAGAAGTAAAGGGCTTGGGGCTCCTGCCAAGGGCACGGGGAATGGGGTTGCATGGTTTCTCACCAGGCGAGATGAACTCGCACTTTGCGGGGGTATCCATCTCCCAGAGCGAAGGTGGTGTTGATTTGAGTAGTATCCTGGACTCGGCCAGTGATGACGGCTTTGTTTTCAAAGACGTAGTCCTGGCTCTTGCTCATTTCTCGTCACAAGCTAGGGGTGAGGGCGGTATTCTCCAAAGCGTCGTAGCCAAGGCTCTCCCGTATATAAGTCATCATATAGCGAGGGTCTTCAACTCCTCTCCGTCTGGAGGTATCTTCCTAGAGGCTTGGAAAGAGGCTCACTTGGTGCCTCTTAAAAAGATTTCAGTGCCATCTTCTCTGTCGGATTTTCGTCCAATAGCACTATTGAGTTTTCTCTCCAAGGTACTGGATAAGATAGTACACGACCAGATTACCAATTTCCTAAGATCCAAAAAGATCCTGGATTCTCTGCAAACCGGTTTTAGACAGCATCACAGCACCCAGACAGGACTACTAAAACTGACTGAGGACATACGAACTGGCATTAATGACAAAAAGAAACTGATGACCATACTGCTACTGTTCGACTGTAGCAAGGCGTTTGATACTATATCACCATCTAAATTACTTCGTAAGTTGATACGCATGGGTTTTTCCAGGAGTGTTCTTCTGCAGATCAAATCATACATTTTCGGTCGTAGGCAAAAAGTCATAACTGACAACAATGGGAAATAAGATTGGCTAGCCACCAATTTGGGTGTGCCACAGGGTTTAGTCCTGGGGCCCTTTTTATTCAGACTTTACATCAATGACTTACAAGACGTACTGACTGATGGTGATGTTGAACACTTGTTATACGCGAACGACTTGTAAACCTACACTCAAGTGACATGACAAGATCTTCATATGGGTATCAGTTGCATGTTGGCTGTTGCGCGGGCAGTGTCGGAGTAGGCCAAAGCATCCGGACTGCGACTGAATGTCGGCAAAACAAAAGCGATCAATTTTGGCTCCGAGCATGACATCAATCGGCTGCAGGATCTTGATTTTCCCGGCATTGAGTTTCAGGAAGGCGTACATGTGCCTTTTTCTGACTCTGTCAAAAACCTTGGTGTTGTCATGGACTTTAAACTTACGTGGAAACTGCAGGTTGATGAGCTTGGAAAGAAGGTAAATCGTACTCTTTACAGCCTACGATTTTTTAGTTTATGCACCACCGAGGTGTTGAGAAAACAGCTTGCATGCGCGCTGGTAGTGCCACATTTACATTTTTACACTTACATTTTTTTCTACAAGTATTGAATCTTAAGATTTTAAATTTATAGAGTTGGTGTCCCAATTTTGATATCCCGTTTCCATTTGTTGACATTAGGATATGTTTCAATATGATAATTATATTTTAATTCATATTTCGTATAATATAATTCATTATTTCAATTTAGAGAGGAAAATTAAAAATGTAAAATTGTGAAAAAAAGTTATTAGCAATAAAAAAAGAAGCTATAAGTTAAGTTATCAAAAATAAGAAATATTGTAAGAAAGTTTCTTTGAAAAATATTAATTTTTATGAATAAAGACGTTGTTATTTATAAACCACGCATCCATCCATCCACCTTTACACTACACACCGTCCACCCATGCAACCGTCCATCCAGCCCCGCATCCATCCATCCATTCACGCGACCATTTATTCACTTGACACTTCAACTCCTCCTCCCATACAACCATCCATCCACCCACGGATCCATCCATCTACCCCCGCATGCATCCATCCACCCACGCATCTATCCATCTACCTATGCAGCTCAAACCGAATACCCCTGTATATATCCATCCACCCACGTATCCATCCATCACCCTTTACACTTCAAGCCCTCTACCCACGCAACCATCCATCCACCCATGCATCCATTTATGTATCTATACTCTTCAAATCTCCCATCCCTGCATATATCTATCCATCCAAGAATCCATTCTATCTACCTATGCACTTCAATTCCCCCACCCCTGTATATATTTATCCCTCCATGCATGAATCCATCCATCTTTACACTTCTAACCCTCCTCCCACGCATCCATTCATTCACCTTATGATGTTGTATTTTAACCGAGATGGATTCTGTCCATACAACTCATTAATTATTTTATTATTCGGCCAATATTGCACTATATTACTCGAAAATTACCCTCTGGTTGACTCCTCGGATCTCAAGAGGAGGTTCGCTGAGCGGAGGCCTGGACAAACGGCGCAACCCACGGAGATCCAATCTCGAGTTCTTTAAATAAATAATTATCAACAATTTGAATTTTTATGGTTCATACAGGTTCTATCTACGTAAATGATCTATATATATATATATATATATATATATATATATATATATATATATATATATATATATATATATATATATATATGCATATAATCTTTTCTAACGTTTATTTCTCGATAACAATAGTTATACATCAATTTGCATTTATAAATCGTAACTATAAGAATTTCTATGCCGGCTCGTTAACAGTTAATATGCCGCCGTTACTTTACTCGATTCATTAATTGTAACATTTAATTTCTGAAATCTATATTTATAAAACCCTGAAATTTACGACGTTAAATTTTTATAACCACCACAACTCTACTTATCACCCGATTTTAACTACTTCGCTATTGAATTATGGTCGCAAGTGGGCAGTCCAATGGCCGCTCCCCGCCTCTACTCGCACGCACCAAGTGCCGACCGCGTTGCCGGTATTACCTACCACCTGTAATAAAAATGCCTCGAACTCGGGAACTCTCTCGACCTAAAAACACACAAAAATATTCGGCGGCGAACACACACAGCAACTCCGACTCTCCACCAAGCCTCGAACGTCGACTGCACTGAAACAGAGAAAATAATGGACTGCTCTCACCAAGTACTTTTCAAGTCAAATTACAAAACTCTCTTGAATAACTAGTACGCTGGGCGCTTTGTGGGCAAATATTCGCCGACCGAAAGTATCTCGACTCACGTTGAATTGAATATAAATTACTGACTCCTTCTCTGCTAACACGACTCTTCCTCCTTTTTGCAGTATCACGCGGTGCGGCTAACCGCTATCCGAATCCTGCTCCGGTAACACGACTGTACTCGGCGAAGGCTCCGGACGGAATGGGCAGGGCGGAAGGACTCGAGTCCTCTCCTCGTGGCGTCCCTGTACCCTAACTCCCTCTATTCTGCCTTACTCGATCTCCTCTCCTTTTCTAACACCTGTTGGCATAGGCCCTCAACTCGATTTTCCCCAGAGTAGTAACCGGAGGTTAGTTACTGCTCTAGTTTTACCCGTCATGCATTTCGCCCCGGGGACGCGCGTAATTTCGTTGTAAACGCGTCTTGCTCCCTTTTCCTCCGGAAGGCCGCGCGCCTCTCTTCTCATCTTATTTGATGCTTATCTGGTCATCTTCGGTTGGCCGACCGTCCTCCGTCTCTCTGGCCGCTCGGCTCTCCCTCTACTCTCCCGATCGGTTACAGCCGCATGGCACGCTCCCGCTTCTTCATCAGCTGCTCTAGTCGTCGTCCTTACGGATGACGCCATTGAGACTCCTCGCGCTCCGATCGCTCTCTCTCGGGTGTCCGAGTACGCGAGTGTGTATGTGTGTGTGAGTGTGTTTCATCTGCTGCTGCCGTGTTGCTGCTGCTGTGTTGCTGCTGCTGCTCCGACCCCGCGGCTCCCGGCCGCTCGTGTCGTTTCCAGGTTTTCTCTCTTTCGGGCGGCTGCTACCTGTAAAAATATCGGACTCGACCTCTTCTCCGTAGTTGCCGCTTCCTCGTGCTGCTCAGCTTTTCCGGATGTGTTTGCTGAATCTGCTGCTGTTTTTGTCGTGTGTTTGTGCTGGTGGTGTGTGTGTGGTGTTGCGCCGTCGATCTCCCCCGTGAAACATATAATAATATTCGCGATTAACAATCCTAATAAATAATAAGCAATTTGAATAGCGTGTGTTCGGTGGTTTGGTTCGTGCGTGATTCCGTCCGGAGTTTGTTTATTCCTCCTAATTAATACTAATAATCTCCCGGATACTAACCCTACCTGCCTATTCTAACCTCACCTTACTTCTCTATTTACCTCTTTCGTTGTGGCATTTTACATGTCACAAATACCCCCCTCCTAAACCGAAGATCACTCCAACGGAGTGGATCTCTGGTTTAAATTAGTTTAAACGCCGAGAGATAGCCTCCGACACCGAACGCTCGCTTGTTTATCGTAACAATTTTCATCCGCCACCAACATTACATAACGATAGGTGATATGAAATAAGTGAACACAACATTATAGGGTTGAGTGGTGTATATTTTTTTTTCTACCGCCTTCTTCCTACATCCATCACTTGATGACTCCCCCCCTCCCCACTAGTCGATTTCTTAGTCGCGAGGTTTGCCCATCCACTCCCGGAGGAGTAGGTCTTGGGTGTCCACCGGGAGGTGGGCAATTCTCCTCACGAACTCCATCAGCCCCTCCGTCGGGGACGTGATGGGTTCGGGCCTGGCGTCTGCCATGGGCGCCGGAGGTGGGTTGGTGGGTGGTATGTCCCACCGGGATGGTGGCCGTGCCGTTGGTCTCCCAGTTGGTGGTAGGTCCCACCGGGATACCCTGGTGTTGGCGGCGGTCCCCTCGTTGGCTTCGGGCCTCACCGTCACCCGCAGGGTTCCTCCCTCGGCGGCGACATCCTATCTGGACTGACGGGGGACTGGCACGGGCGTTACCACCGCCGCATAGGGTGGTGGTTCCTCCTCCTCTTGGTCTCCCGGCCCTTGAGCCCCTGAAATCAAACAAGGGTCTTCCACCACTCGATCTTCCGCTGATTCTCCTTGGGGTCCCTTATAGCCCAGTCCTTCCCCTCTCCCTAGCTCTCGATTTATATACTCGAGGTGCACTTGCTGGCAGCGGGGTGCAATCTGATAGCGTACTGCCCCTACGCCCGCAATTATAGCAGAATTAATTTTCTTGGCGTCTGGGGCAGTGTTTGCGGAGGTGGCCCTCCTACCAGCAGTTGAAGCAGGAATCCATTGGACCTCTCAGTCGGGGCAAATCGTTGAGGCTTGCTGGCGCCGGTGGTGGGACTGGGGATGGCAGTGGGGCCATCTCCTCGCGGTCCCACTCCATCAATTCATCTCCCTAAGGCTCGATTTCTAGGTAATCCACCCCTGAAATCAATTCCTCAACTGGCACCCTTGACTCGATCTGACTCGCTCTCTCGCTGTCTATTATTCCGATCTTACCTTCGGGGTCTTCTCGCCTTTTACGCCGGGTCTCCTTCCCTGAACTCAATAACGTTGACAGCGGTTCCCTGACGAGCTCTGCGCCTGCGACTTCCACTACCTGGGGTCGGGGGTGACGGGGAATCGCCCCTTGAAGATGGGAGCGGATTGGTTCCACCGTCACCCGGGGTATCCGGGGCAGCGTGGACAGGGCAGCCTGTCGGGCCTCCCTGGGCTCCGGGTCCGACTCCTCCGGAGAGTCCATGTAAAACACTAGACTCTTCGGAGTTGGTCTGGTCGTAGTTGGCGCCGACGGGGGAAGGCAACGGGCGATGGCGGCCCGGACCATATCCGTGTCCGGACGACCGGACCGGTCGGTTGCTTCCCCGTCTCCGCGGGATCGTTCTAGGGAGTTTCCCCGGGATCCAGCAAAGGGGGAGATATTCCCCAGAGTGGTTGCACTCACAGCCAACTCTAAACCCTCCGGGGAAAAGCTCCCGTGGCTTTCCCCCGGGGACTGGTTCCTCGGGGTTCCCTCTACCTCTCCAACCTCGCGGTTGACAGGACCAGCTTCAACCATGTTCCTGAAATACACTCGCGACATGAACCCCACAACACACGATGCCGGAGGGAATACCAGTTTCGGGAATAGGAAAATTACCCTCTCGCTACCCACCTTCCCCGGCTCGTTGTATTTCCCAACGCTTTATGTATGATGCATGGATCATCACCACCCTCGATTCCCCTTCCCCATGTTTCAGGGTGTAATTCTCTCTCCCCATGACTCGATAATTACCCACGGGCCCTCATACCACGACGCGCTGCTATCACGATCTGTATTTCTCCGTACTACCCACTCCCCGACTGTGAACTGGCTCTGCATCTGTAATAGGAAACTCGATTTATACATGCTCACGAGGACGAAACAAAGGCAGGTTTAGGTTAATGCGGGATGGTTTCACGGGTGAATATACCGTTTGAATTCCGAGACATGCACCTTGGCGTTCCTCCTCCCATCCGTGGTCTCGAGCACGTAAACCGTTGGGGACTTAATTTCGATTATCGCGAAACGACCATCAAATTTTGGGGCCAGTTTGGCGGAGAACCTATTGGCCGCATTTGATAGCACATGCAACTTTCTCATTACTAGATCTAGATTAAACGTTACGTTACGCTTCCCTTTATTATATTGCTTCGTCTATTTCTCTCGGGTCTGATCTATGTGTCTGAGCACTAGATCCCGTAACGCATCTAATCTTTTTACTCGATCTGCCCACACGGTGGGGTCTAATGGTAATTTTGGTCCCCTAATCTCGACCTCCCTTCGTAGGCTTTTCACTGGTGCTGGATGCCGTCCATAGTTCAGGAATGCCGGCGAAACCCTAGTACTTGATTGCATTGCCGTATTGACGGCATGCCTGAACTCGTGTAGGTGTTGGTCCCAGTTCCGGTGCTCGTCCACTACGAAGGTGGCTATTATTGTTTTCAACGTCCGATTACTTCTCTCCACCGGATTAGCTAGAGGGTGATATGGAGGTGTAGTCACATGTTTGACCCCATATTCCTCAAGCGTCGTATTCAGATGTTTATTGTCGAACTCTTTACCGTTGTCTGTGAGTAAATAATCGGGAGTCTCCCACCTGAATAGAATCAGCTCCTCGAACGCCTTTGCTACTGCTTTCCCATCTGCTTTCCGCAGTGGTCTCATCTCAATCCATCTGGTAAACAAATCCTGGAAAACCAGAATGTATTTGTATTGACCCTTGCTGTTGGGAAACTCCATCATATCGGCTGCCACCATTGCCCAGGGTCTCTCCACGATTCTCTGGCCCATCAGACGTTGTGATGGGTTTGTGCGGTTTTATATCTTTGACACTCGTCCCATTCTTGCACGAACTCTTGAACGTTGTGCCACACACCCGGCCAATAATATTCACGAGCAACTCGATCGTAAGTTTTCTCTATCCCCAGATGACCCGCTGACGTCTCTCGGTGAGCATCTTCCATGACTCGATTACGTTTCTCCCATGGGACCACCAATCTCCACCCTTCGTCTCGATTCGTAATGGGATCCAACAATGGGTCGTTCCGGAATCGATACAACATTTTATCTTCTAATCTCCAGTTCAGGAACTTCATATGGAATTTTTGCACGTCTTCGAACCTCTGTAGATACCATGCATCCTGAATTTCGTCAAACGCTGCTACTTCTTCGTCCCCCATCTCGAACCCTCTTGACAGTGCATCTGATACGTAGTGTAAGGCCCCTTTCCGGTGTATTATTTCGAAATCCCATTGTTGCATCTCTAACGCCCATCTTGCTAACCTTCCGGTGGGATCTTTGAGGTTCCTGACCATTTCAGTGTCGTATGATCGGTGATTGCCGTGAACTGGTAGCCCTCCAGGTACGGTCGGAGCTTTTTAATGGCCCACAAGAGCGCTAGACATTCTCGTTCCGAGGTGGTATAATTCCTCTCGGCAGAGGTCAGCACTCTACTTACGTAGACAATGGGATGCTCCCCATCCTCGAAATCCTTTGTCAACACTGCCCCAATAGCAAAGTTCGACGCGTCGCTTTAGACCGTGATCCTTCTATGAAAATCTGGCCTCGCTAGCACGGGGGCTTTCGTCAAGGCCACTTTGAAGCTCTCAAAGGTCTCCTGTTGCTCTTTTTCCCACTCCCAAGCTTGACTGTTGCGTAGCAGGTTTAGCAAGGGGATTTTTATCTCTGAGTCATTGTCAATAAACCTAGCGTACCATCCCACCATTCCCAAGAATCTTCGCAGTTGCTTCTTATTTTTGGGGGCGGGATACTCGATTACTGGCGCAATTCTTTCCGGGTCTGGTCGGAGTCCCTCTTGGTCCAGTAGATAGCCTAGATATCTTAATCTCGAATATCCAAATTCGCACTTATCCCAATTCACCGTTAGTCCCGCTTCCTGTAACTTCCTTAACACGATCTCCAGCCACTTCAGGTGTTCCTCCAACGTTTTTGACACGATGATTATATCGTCCAGGTACCCAAAAATAAACGGCTCCGAACTCAGGGCCAAATAACGCATCGATTAACCTTTAGAAGGTCATTGGAGCGTTCGTTAAACCAAAAGGCATTCTAGTGAATTGCCAGAGGCCCGACCCTGGTACTGCAAAGGTCGTATACCTTCTACTCGAGGCTGCCATGGGAATCTGGAAATATGCTTGTCTTAAGTCAATTTTAGAGATGACTTTAGCTTTCCTCAACTTGTCCAGGATGAAATCTATACTTGGTATCGGGTACGCATCCTTCCTGGTACGCTTATTCAGATCCCGATAGTCAATGCAGAACCTGTCACTGCCATCGGGTATCTTGATGATCACGGGAGCGCTGCACCAATCACTCACCGATCTCTCGATGATTCCATGTTTGTACATTTTATCTACCTCCTCCTTGGCTACGTGCCACATCTTCGGCGACATTCCCCGGGGGCTATGGTTCCCTGGCGACGTGTCTTCTACTTCTATACAGTGCTCCGTTAGATTGGTCCTCCCGAACGTTTCAGGGGTGTCCTCTAGGAGCCATCTTTTTACCACCAACTCAAGTCGTTGTTGTTCGCTCAGCGATAGCTCAGAAATGCCTGCGCATTCTGCATATAACTCGACTGCGTCGCCACCATCTCCATTATGGAACGGGTGCCACTCTCCCTCTGGAATTCTCCAGTTTGTTTCTTCATTAGCTCGATATCGAAGTCTCTACAGAAATCTATCCCTAATACCATCTCGTAAACTGGGTTCTGGATGATTTTGAACGACAGATCTCGGATTTTACCGTCCACCTCGAGCTTGACTTTAACGCAACCCAGGACTTTAGACAATTCTCCTCTAATACTACGTACGAACGTATTACTGTCTTGCCATCTATCTCGAACTGTTTTTGCTTTCTTTGGTCCCATCAACAATATCGTAGAACCTGAATCGTATAGAGCAGTATAACTACGTTCTCCCAGCACCACTTTCATGAAGTTTCTGTTATCCGTTACCGAGGCATCCACGGCCTCTTCAACCCCTCCTTTCAACCTAAACTCGATAAGCGATGCTGTAGGTGGCGTCTCGACCGTATGAAGTACGGTCTCACCTCCCTCCTGGACTGTACGTGACGGCTCGCCGGTCACGACATGTCCATAAGCGTGCAACTCGGACGCCCCGGCCCGGAGCACCTCCGTGGAAACTCTTGTGGCCGTGGACATGCCGAGGTTCTGCAGTAGTAACTCTACGCCCTTTTTGATCTCAGCTAACATGGGAGAGTCTTCTCTTTCATCAGAAGCCCCTTCGTTGTTGACTGATCTCTCGAGTGTAAGTGTGGCTGCTGCTTTCCGCTCTTCTACTCTCGACTTTCCTAGTTTCGAAAACTCCTTGCAGATAGGTGATGGGACATTTTCTGCTGCAAACATAGTTCGTGATTCCTCCGTTGTCACATTCCATGTTGCCTCTTTCACTTCGGACTTCGGAACCGCTGCTTGACCCACATGCAATGGAAATTGCTTGTCGGGTCCATCAGTGTTGGCCGGTTCCGTTTCCTCTTCCTCTGAGTCACCCTCGGATAATATGGAATGGAGTGATTGTCTTTCACTCTCCCTTGATCGTCCTAGGTTAATTGTACCTCCTCCAAACTCCTTGGCTCGAGGTATCTGCGACAGAGATCACTATTCCTCTTCTGCCAACTGTTCTGAGTTGTACTTTGTACTCCTACCTGGCCCCGTGGCCTGAAATTTTAAACGGTTGTTTGATTCGCCCGACAGCTGCCTCTGAGATGATATCGACTGGGGACGCTCTACATCTTGTGCCGCCTGCCGTGCTGATACTTTAACTCCCGCTATTGGATTACGGACCACCATGGCCTGAAATGTTCGGTTCATATTCCCCACAGGTTGGTCCGCATCCTCACGATTTAAATCAGTCGACGATTGTATTGGAGATGGTTGTGACTGGGGACACCTTTCATCTCGTACGATCTGTCGTACTGGTACTCTTCCCGCCGGTATTGGAGTACGGACCACAATGGCCTGAAATGTTCGCTTCACACTCCCCACAGATTGGTCCGCCTCCTCACGATTTAACTCCGCTGGCGACTGCACTTCAAATGCTTGGGACTGGGGACGCTTTTCATCTCGTACAGAGTGTCGAACTAATACTCCAACAAACCTCACCGACCTTGGTGTCTGCGATTGGGATCGCTCCATCTGTTCGATGATTGGTTCTGCTACGCTATTTTGTTTCACTCCCGAGAACGCCCAAAACCTTGATGATTCCAACTGTGGTTGACTTCCGTTCAGGTTGGGCTGTTCTCTTATTATTTCCTCTTTTGCTACCTCATACTCGAACGAACGGACTGGATTTGGTTGCAATTGGGATTGCGTCACCTCCCTTACCTTTCGTTCTCTTTCTTTTACTTCTTCGCTATCCTCCGATGACCTAGCGCTACCCTCACACGACCTCTCCTTCTTCCTTGCACCCCCGATGGTCTCGATGTTTCCAGTTTCATCCTCCATCCATTTCTCTGCTACTCCGTTAACTCGACCATCGGTACTGTTTTCGAGATTCGACAGTTGAGTTCCTAGCGTTGTGCAGGGGGCAGGGAACTGGACTGCGCCCCTGCTCCACCGTTTCCCAACTCTATGCGATAAGTTACGCAGAATTCGTTGGTGTACGATGTGAGTGTTACTCCCAATCTACCACATATAACACAACTCAATGTGTTCTAATCCGTGGTCCGTGGTGTATCTTGTACTCTGCATTCCGACTTGCGGTGACCTAATTGATTGCATTTAAAACACCTCCTTTGTGGACATTCCGCCGCTTGGTGTCCCACTCCCCGGCACTCAAAACAAGGTCCAGAGTAAGCTTGGGTGCTCTGGTTTCCCTGAGTGAAATTACCTGTAGCTAGACCTCCCCTAACACCTACTGCTCCCGTTACACCTGAACTCGACTGAAAGCCTTCTGTTTGTCTGGATTGACCTCCGCCCTGGTTTCGCTGGTTCCAGTTTGAATTGTTCTTTGACCAAGTCTGATTCACGTTTCTATTATTATTCAGGTTTGACCAGTTTTGTTGGTGGTTATTACTTCCTTGCATTGCTTGAGCATAACTCGTGAGCCTTTGATCTTGCGTTGCTATCTGTATTGCTGCGGACACCGGCGTCTCTCTTACGGCTGCTACTTCTAAATTTCTCGCCTGCTCCTTTACCACTGGTTTCCGCTGTCTCGAGCTATCTTCCTCTACTGCTGCTACCTTGCTTGACTTAACCTCCTTCGGTGCTGACATATACGCTGCTCCTTGAATTTTCATTTTTTCTTTGGGTGGTGGGGGTTCCCACCGCTCGTTTAATTCCTTGTGCCGTTCCCATTCTTGCCCGTAATGCTCGATGTCCTCCAGAGTTCTTAATCGTCTATATTTCATATAATTTCTGTACTCCGACCTTATTTTTTCATACGCTGTAGACACCTGTTCTCGCATCGAAGGTGGCCGTCTAAAATGGCTAGCTATCAATTTAAAACATGATATGAAGTTCGTAATTTTCTCTCCTGGCCCCTGTGTTTGTTTGCGTAAGTCACTCTCTACATCTTTTTCATCAATTCTTCCCACATACTGGTTTTTAAATGCTCTCTTAAATTCTCTCCACGACTCGATATCTCGACGGATCGTTCTATACCATGTACTTGCTGATTTAGTCAGCACACATGGTAATGCTGCCAGTAGTTGTCTGTCAGACATCACCACGCTCGATCTGCAGTCGTTGATTTGTTCAATGAACTCCTCTGCGCCTTCTTTATTTCGCCCGAGAATTTCGTGCACCATGCCTGTAGCGTTTTAATGAGCTGACCCTTGGTTGGGCCCGCTCCGTGATGTTGGTCTCTTTCTCTTCCCTGACCCCTTCGTCTCCCTTGATTTTCACCGCTGTCTGACTCACTGCTGGTGCTTCTTCTTCGGCGATGTTCCCGTCGACGGCCATCTCGAGCCCCTCGCCTGCCATAGTTATCCTCCGAACTACTACTGCTAGCTCGTCTGGCGTTCCTACAGCTATCTCTCGATGTGCTTCTCTGTCGTCTGCTCCGATGAATATCTCTCGAGGTGCTTCTACGACGTCTGCTATGGTGGCTATCTCTCGAGATGTTTCTACGACGTCTGCTATGGTGACTATCTCTCGAGATGCTTCTACGACGTCTGCTATGGTGGCTATCTCTCGAGGTGCTTCTCTGTTGCCTACTCCGGTAGCTATTAACTCCTTGCCTCCGCTCTCTAGAAGTAATTCTGTCCCTGGGTGGACTCCTACTTCTCTGGCGCTGGCTTGTAATAGGTTCTGTTTGATTCCTCCTTACTCCCCCTCTCGATTCCATATCCTTTTTTAGAGCCCTATCTCTGTGCTCGTTCTCCATTATTGTGTTATTCCTACTGGTTTCTTGTGGTCCTCGCGGTTCTCTCTGTGATGCTCTTAACTCCCACCTTGAGTTGATTCTCCTGTCTCTCGACCTATTGTCCTCCTCCTCGTCCCAGAGCTCGAACTGGGAAGGTGGGGATAATCTGCGTCTCGGCCTTACTTGGTTCCCTTCTTCTTGTAGGTTAAGATTCCCATAAGCCGTCTCTAATTGCTCCAACAATGTGTTTGTGATCTGGTATTTGGATGGTATCTCTTTTCTCCTTGTTCCCGTTAAATTGTTTACGGTTAGGTTTCCCCCTGTTCTTACTTCATTTGAAATTCTGGTGGAAGTGCTATTTGTTGTGGTAGTGATTGACCGTGGCGCCGTTGTGGTTGTTGAATTAGTTGCCGTAGTCGTTGATGACGTCGTTCATATCGCCGGTACTGTTACCGTACGCCTATCTACTTGACTACTCAGTTGCTCTTCTACTCTCTGTACTGGCGTCGGGGTTTCCCTCTCGTCCCCTTGTCCGTCGTTCTGCTCCTCTGAAAATTCTATCACCGGCGGTGGTTGCGTTGTGCCCCCTGCCGCCGCTTCCTCTTCATCGACCTCTGGGTACCACTGTACATCGTTAAGCTTTCCCGTACGGATCAGCCCGATTCTGAATAATCTCTCTTGCCTTACTTGTGCACTGCCCCCTATATTCAACTGTAATTCCTGAAGTCGAACCGTTAACTCCTGTTCTGGCATTCTGCGTATGTTCCGCAATATTCCCCTGAACTCTCTTGACCTCTGTATAATGTCTCTCATCTTCGCTGCGTACCCCTCCATTCTGAATAGCTTATTTTCTTCTATCTCAATTAGCCTTACTCCCAAACACGAACTGGGAAAAACAATTTCTCGGGTCGCCAATGATACGCGCTATTAGTTTAGGCCCTTGTTTGTTTGGGTTTCGGTCTACGCACGATTTGGGCAAGGTCCTACTATTCGTAATTGGGACGGGTATACTACACACACAGATTGTATATCAATAAATATATAGGGTCACTATTTTGCGATCACTAATATCCTAAGTTCCCGTCTTACTCGATTTTCTTTCCTTCGTACCTACTGTACGTTCTCGATCTGTAACAAAGATAATTCCTGTGAACCTGTAACAGGAAATTCTTGACGAACCTGAAACAGAAAATATCTGGAAAACCTGTAACAGAAAATTTCTTCTTGATTTCTTGCACCCCCAACTCGAGAATCAGAAATGACTCTTGTCTGGACCTGTGAACTTCAAAACAAAGCAACCTAGATAGTAACATCCAAGAATTCGAATAATTTCTAACAATCTGTGTGTGCTTTAAATATATTTCCGAATAGCCAATTGTTTTGTTATAGGCTATATAGATTGTTATAGGGCTGGTACGATTACCATATAAATGTTTTACCACCAATCACCAAAACACGATTATTACCGTTGATATATCACCACAACCACATAAAAATAACCACAAAAAAATATAATAATAATCAATATCGTTATGTAATATTGTTACACTGTTTACATGAATAATATATATTTCTCACTAGTCGCAATGAGAATAACCCAAAAAAAACTTGGTGAGCTCTTAGACTTGTTGGAGAGTGTGTGTGTTCGCTGCTTGCTAATATCCTAAAAAAAAATTTTTGTACTAAATAATAGTACTCGTACTACTACTTACAACCACTAACCTAAAAAAAATATATATATGCCTGTATCTCCGCCTCCCACTTGCTAACAAAACCTAAACGCAAAAATAACCTTTAGGGTTCCAAAAACAACTAAATCTATACACGTGGACTACCTGCTAAGTTGTAATACCAACTAAAAAAAAAGAAAAGTTTAGCAATCCACCATGTTGCTAATGCCCACTCGCAAAAATTAAAAAATTCAAAATATTCAAAAAAACAAAAATTTAAAACTGGTAATCATGAAAATTTTCTAAGTCCCTACTTGTTAAAATGTTCTAAGTCTAAAAAAAAAAATTTTCCTGCTTTTTCCCTACTGTGTCCCTATCACTCGAGACTGGATCGCGTTTTCAGCATTGCCCGAAGTTGGACGCCGTTTATGATGTTGTATTTTAACCGATATGGATTCTGTCCATACAACTCACTAATTATTTACGTAAATGATCTATATTTATATATATATATATATATATATATATATATATATATATATATATATATATATATATATATATATATATATATATATATATATAAGGCATTCTTTGTGAACGAATGGCCCCCCCTTGCTCAAAATTTGAAGAGGCGTAGGAGAACCATCAATAGCTTAAAATGTTCGTATTGACAAGAGCTACAAAAAGTCGAGTGGCGTTTTTGTCCATTTTGAAAATGGCGGCTTCAAAATGGCGTTAAGCACCCCTAAAACGTGAAGAGTACAGATAAAAATGCCCGTGAAAATTAAAAAAAATAATCACGTTGGACTTTTTTTGACTCAAATTATAGCTACCACTCATACTTCAAAAAATCACGTGGTAGGTTACCGGATCCAATATGGCGGCTAATATGTCGATATTTTTAAAAATCAACCGAATTGGCCCAAATGTGGGATATGGGGGTTTTTCTGGTTGCTGATGATAAATTTAAGGTCAAATCTGCAGAATTTAAAATGGCGGATCCAATATGGTGACTAATATGCCGATAAGATATGGTTTTTACTCCCGCCGTTTATTTATGTATCCATGATTTCTTCACGATGACATTCTTCATTTTTTTAAATTTGTATACCTTATCAGCATATTAGTTGCTATTTTTAGTGGCATTTTTAGTTCCAATATGGCCGCTAGAAGCTCGTGACCCATACTTTTTTTTACCATAACGATTATAAAACCAGCTACATGAAACCGATTGAGATCTATGGTGGCTTAAATAAAAGGTCTTGGAATCTACTTTCGGAATTCGTATAAAAAAAATTTTTTTGTTACCATAAAATTCAATATGATGGCCAAAATCACGTGACATAGGTAGTAATTCACCAAAATCGATTACAAATAACTTTTTTAGACATGCTCACGTCTCGAAAACGCTTGAATCAATGATTTCGAGATGCTCTTCCTAAGCATATTATTTTTTTTAAAATATTGGTGCCCTTGGTCGCGTGACGAAACTGATTTTTCAATAAAATAGCCAAAAAAGGCACTTTTTCGAGTTCTACAGCTCTCTCAAAGATCCTGAATGGTAAATATTGCATGTTTCTACAAGCGCCGTATAGTATCTTTGTTATTACTCAGGGGTTGGAATCCGCCATTTTGGATTTGGAAAATCAAGATTCTGATGGCATATTCTTAATCAGCGACCTCAAAAACCCCCAAATAACGTTTTTAGATAAAAATATACTTAATTTCAAAAAATTTGTGGTCGCCATCTTGAAATCGCCATCTTGGATTTAGAAAATCAAAATTTTGATAGCATATTCTTTATCAGCGACCCCAAAAACCTCTAGGAACTAACTTTCATAAAAATCGAACAGCAAATAAGCTCAAAAATGATTTTTTTTCTAAAAAAACACACTTATTGCAAATTATTTATTTATAACAATTTAATAACAAATAAAATAACAAATTACATTCGGTAGAATTATAGAGAATCGTCTTACCTATCAGTAAAGACCATCACCTTGAATAAATATACGTAAATACGTTTTTTATAAATAAAAATAGAAAAAAAAATAAAAATCTCCTTGTTAGTACTCATGAGCAAAATACGCAAACTTCCACTCCCGCCTGGTGTCTTGTAGACTTCTTCACATTTTCAAATTGTTTTCATACATTTTAGTACCAAAAGGCCTATATCATATAGTTTACACCGACATATTGGAACTTGGGAGTAGCTAAAACAAAGAAACTATACGATGCTTATAAAAACATTCAACATTTACCATTCAAGCTCTTTGAGAGAGCTGTAGAATTCCAAAAAGTGCTTTTTTTGGCTATTTTGATGAAAAATCAGTTTTGTCACGTGACCAAGGGCACTAATATGTTTAAAAAAATAATATACTTACGAACAGCATTTCGAAATCATTGATTCAAGCGTTTTCGAGGCGTGAGCGTATCTAAAAAAGTTATTTGTAATCGATTTTGGTGAATTACTACCTATGTCACGTGATTTTGGCCGCCATATTGGATTTTATGATAACAAAAAAAAATTTTTATACGTCTTCTGAAAGTAGATTCCAAGACCTTTTATTTAAGGCACCATAGACCTCAATCGGTTTCATGTAGCTGGTTTTATAATCGTTATGGTAAAAAAAGTATGAGTCACGAGTTTCTAGCGGCCATATTAGAACTAAAAATGCCACTAAAAGTAACAACTAATATGCCGATAAGGTATACAAATTTAAAAAAAATGAATAATGTCATCGTGAAGAAATCATGGATACATAAATAAACGGCGGGAGTAAAAACCATATCTTATCGGCATATTAGTCGCCATATTGGATCCGCCATTTTAAATTCTGCAGATTTGACCTTAAATTTATCATCAGCAACCAGAAAAACCCCCATATCCCACATTTGGGCCAATTCGGTTGATTTTTAAAAATATCGACATATTAGCCGCCATATTGGATCCGCCATGTTGGATTTCGGTAACCTACCACGTGATTTTTTGAAGTATGAGTGGTAGCTAAAATTTGAATCAAAAAAAGTCCAACGAGATTATTTTTTTTAATTTTTACGGGCATTTTTATCTGTACTCTTCGATTTTGAAGCCGCCATTTTCAAAATGGACAAAAACGCCACTCGACTTTTTGTAGCTCTTGTTAATACGAACATTTTAAGCTATTGATGGTTCTCCTACGCCTCTTCAAATTTCGGGCAAGGGGGGGCCATTCGTTCCCAAAGAATGCCTCATATATATATATATATATATATATATATATATATATATATATATATATATATATATATATATATATATATATATATATATATATATATATATATATATATATATATATATATATATAATCTTTTCTAACGTTTATTTCTCGAGTATAATAATTATACATCAATTTGCATTTATACATCGTAACTATAAGACTTTCTATGCTGGCTCGTTAACAGTTAATATGCCGCCGTCACTTTACTCGATTCATTAATTGTAACATTTAATTTCTGAAATCTATTTTTATAAAACCCCGAAATTTATTACGTTACATTTTTATAACTACCACGACTCTACTTATAACCCGATTTTAACTACTTCGCTATTGAATTATGGTCGCACGTGGGCAGTCCAATGGCCGCTCCCCGCCTCTACTCGCACGCACCAAGTGCCGACCGCGTTGCCGGTATTACCTACCACCTGTAATAAAAATGCCTCGAACTCGGGAACTCTCTCGACCTAAAAACACACAAAAATATTCAGCGGCGAACACACACAGCAACTCCGACTCTCCACCAAGCCTCGAACGTCGACTGCACTGAAACAGAGAAAATAATGGACTGTTCTCACCAAGTAATTTTCAAGTCAAATTACAAAACTCTCTTGAATAACTAGTAGGCTGGGCGCTTTCTGGGCAAATACTCGCCGACCGAAAGTATCTCGACTCACGTTGAATTGAATATAAATTACTGACTTCTTCTCTGCTAACACGATTCTTCCTCCTTTTTGTAGTTATCACGCGGTGCGGCTAACCTATATCCGAATCCTGCTCCTGTATCACGACTGTACTCGGCGAAGGCTCCGGACGGAATGGACAGGGCGGAAGGACTCGAGTCCTCTCCTCGTGGCGTCCCTGTACCCTAACTCCCTCTATTCTGCCTCACTCGATCTCCTCTCCTTTTCTAACACCTGTTGGCATAGGCTCTCAACTCGATTTTCCCTAGAGTAGTAACCGGAGGTTAGTTACTGCTCTAGTTTTACCCGTCATGCATTTCGCCCCGGGGACGCGCGTAATTTAAAATATTAACAGCGCCCTCTATACGCTTCTCTGATACTTATCCCATTACTCGATATGTACTACATGCGAACTGACGGAGCGCGACGCGTTCGTTGTAAACGCGCCTTGCTCCCTTCTCCTTCCGTGCGCCTCTCTTCTCATCTTATTTGATGCTTATCTGGTCATCTTCGGTTGGCCGACCGTCCTCCGTCTCTCTTGCCGCTCGGCTCTCCCTCTACTCTCCCGATCGGTTACAGCCGCATGGCACGCTCCCGCTTCTTCATCAGCTGCTCTGGTCGTCGTCCTTACGGATGATGCCGTTGAGACTCCTCGCGCTCCGATCGCTCTCTCTCGGGTGTCCGAGTACGCGAGTGTGTATGTGTGTGTGAGTGTGTTTCGTCTGCTGCTGCCGTGTTGCTGCTGCTGCTCCGACCCCGCGGCTCCCGGCCGCTCGTGTCGTTTCCAGCTTGTCTCTCTTTCGACTCGACCTCTTCTCCGTAGTTGCCGCTTCCTCGTGCTGCTCAGCTTTTCCGGATGTGTTTGCTGAATCTGCTGCTGCTTTTGTCGTGTGTTTGTGCTGGTGGTGTGTGTGTGTGTGGTGTTGCGCCGTCGATCTCCCCCGTGAAACATATAATAATATTCGCGATTAACAATCCTAATAAAAAATAAGCAATTTGAATAGCGTGCGTTCCGTGGTTTGGTTCGTGCGTGATTCCGTCCGGAGTTTGTTTATTCCTCCCAATTAATACTAATAATCTCCCTGATACTAACCCTACCTGCCTATTCTAACCTCACCTTACTCCTTTATTTACCTCTTTCGTTGGGGCATTTTACACGTCACAACCTTTACATTTCAAACGCGAGCGAGCGTGCGGTTTCGTGCGTGCGATAGGGATCCAGTAAGGTAAATGTACCAGTACCTTGACGCTTTGTAGCATCCGAGCTTAGTTATTCAATTCTAACTAATGTAAAATTAACACTGCCAATAAAATTCATATATTCATCACAAAGAAAATTTAATTGTCTATCGAATCAAATTTTTAAATTATCAATTTACGTCTTGAAATCCGAGAAATTCATAGAAATGTATTCTAGTCAAAAGTACTAGTATCTGGCCACTCAAAAATCATACGTCTTGATACCTGGACACCGCTGTCCCAATACATAGCCACCCTATCTTAACTTATTTCTGATTTAAATTATAAACTTTTTTCAATAAAATCTTGTTTGTATGCATCAATACAATACAGTTGCTATGTATTTTGGATGTGGAAGTTTTTAAATAATTAATTTAAAGTATGTGTTACTCACGGTAACCTATGATCTTAACATACGCGTGCGACCGTGGCCTGAAAAAGGACAACGCCAATATGCCAAACATAAACAGTAATTATTGTTGAATTTTCACTAATATGTCATCCCAGTGTGTTGATAAACTGACAATAGTCACTAAAGAAAACCTTACTACACGAAGCAAAATACGCTTTGTGCGCATATTTATTTATAATAATGTGATTCACATTGCTGGCTAGGTATCGAACAAACACGGTCTTTCCTGTACGAGTACCTGGCTATCTATTTATTACCGTAAAAACTATTTTTTGCACACATTAGCGTTTTATTTTTACTCAAAATAATAATAAATTACATAGAAAACTTTTAAATGCATAAAATTATTAAAGAACGATTAATAACTTTTAAACACGAAGTAGGATTTTCTAACTATTAGTCTTAATAATAGTTAACTCAATAACATAATAATAATAATTATAATAATAATAATAATAATAATAATAATAATAATTATAATAATAATAATAATAATAATAATTATAATAATAATAATTATAATAATAATAATAATAATAATAATAATAGTAATTATAATAATAATAATAACGCGTGAATGTTGTCATACGTGCACCAGTTCCATTATTAAATATTTTTTTAAAGATATAAATGAAATAAGTATTTTTCGTAATAAGACTCTAATACTCGTTTCATAGGGTATTTGTAGAAAAATGATTCTATTGACCGCTGTGAGTAAACATTAAAATAATTAAAAAATATTATTAATTCCCGAACCTTGAAGGCGAACCGCACTTTTATTACGCAAATCTAAAACAATCGAGGGGGAATATACAACAAATAATTTAACGGAAAATGATGACTACTGAGGTTAACAAAGTGAAATTAGCATAAGCGTTTCGCCCCGGTTTATCTGGTGGGCTCGTCAAAAAGACGCCAGATAAACCTGTCTTTGACGCGAAAGTGATACGCCGGTTGCTGAGAATATATTACTTTTAAAAGTGTACCTTACTAGCGGGAAAGGAATTCCATCTAGCGGCTTAGATGAACAACTAATCAAAAATTAAAATCTTATAACTATATGGACACATTCGTGGTCAAGTGCCAAGTGTTATTTGTAATAAGACTCTAATACTCGTTTCATAGGGTATTTGTAGAAAAAAGATTCTATTGACCGCTGCGAGTAAACATTAAAATAAATAAAAAAAATTATTAATTCCCGAACCTTGAAGGCGAACCGCACTTTTATTGCGGAAATCTAAAACAATCGAGGGGGAATATACAACAAATAATTTAACGGAAAATGATGACTACTGAGGTTAACAAAGTGAAATTAGAATAAGCGTTTCGCCCCGGTTATTTGCACAAAAATATAAATATATTACGTTTAATAGTTATAAAATGTGATTTCACAAGATTATTTTGATCAAATCTAACTGATAATCAATAGAAACTAATATATTAGCGCTTTTCCAGGTACTGGGACGCGGCCAGGTACTGGTACATTTACCTTATGCTAACTATAGGTAGCTTTGCGTAAGCTGCGGTCCTCCATGCATCGTGCGTAAGTGAGCATCTCAGATCAAGAGTTCAGCGAAATGATTCTTGGCAGGTATTAATACTGGGTATTTTTCCTGGCAGGACAGTCCTGAATAATGCTGTCGTTCGCTCACCCGAAGTATTGCCAGTTGATCTTCGAAAGTACTCCTTTTGCATCAGGCTAATAAGAGAGATGAGAGCATTATCAATATCCTCGGCAGTTAGCTCCGAGGACGCTGGACGTAATGCTTTTCACCTGTGAACATCAGCAATTGTGCGCACGAGGCGCTTAAGGGGTTAAGTCTGAGTTAAATTCTGTAAAAAATCATGGTCCATTTTGTATATGGTAAAAATATTTTGACACTATCTTAGTTAATGAAAGTTTTTATATCTTAAGATAATTTGCTAATCTACATTATTGAATTTAACTCTATTTGACCACTTACCACGTGTTTTAGAATCAGGTGATGCATTTTTCATGGTCACCGAGGCTTTATAGTATTTTTCAGAAGTATACTCATGGACTTAAGAGGACCTGACCACCCTAGAATTTTAATTAAATTTATTATATATTTGTTCGTGAGAATGAATTATCCATCATCTATTACATTTTCTTTTTCGGTAAATTTATATACTTTATCGAAATATATCGGAAGAAAAATATTTTTTTGATCGTTAGGTCACCTTAAATATCTACCGAAGAAAAACTGTTCTTTTTTCATCGTCCATGTGATTTTGAGAGTTCTAAGCACCGGATTGAACTTTTCCAACGGTTATTTTGTTAAAAATACAAGTCATTCTGACATGAGCGAAGGAATTTGTATTAAAAATTCAGAGACATAAGTTATAGCCTTTTAAGGGCGTAGAATACCTTGTAACTGCGAGATTGGGGGAGGCGAAATATATTATTTCGACAATCTCTCCGACTCGTACATACCAGCATAGCTGGCGAGGTTCCGAGTGTCCACTCGGTAGCCTCGCTTTGTGCCGCACGCGACCGCGAGCGCGCGTCGCACGAGCTCCTCGTCGGCCACTGCAGGATCCTTTCCTGTTTATCGTGCTCAGCTTGCTCTCGTCTAAAAGTCCGCGGCAGCGATAGATCTGATAAAGCGTATATTCAACGGTATTTTGATTACATTAAAAATTGGGGCACGAGTCTCTCCCCCCCCTCCCCCCCGTACGCTCGCTTGCCTAACTTCCGCGATCGCGCACGCGCCAATGAACGATGCCTCGACCCGCGTGGCCGGGGCTTTCCGTCAGCGCCACCGCGCTGACGCCGCCGGTAAAGCAATAGGGTCTCGCTCTTTTACTTACGGTTCACCGCTGTATACAGGCCAATCGCACTTTTGCGTATGGCGTCGAGGCGGCGCTTCACTCTTGTTCTACACATTCAAACAGCGGGCGTGCTATGCGTGCGGGGAAGATGGCGAGTACTCGGCGACGGTGCGGATGGCCAGCAGTTTCTGGCTTATGGTCGTTGAACGTCCTTCCTCACGTACGGGCGCGCACAGCACCGCTTCCGTCCCACACACTCGAGACACACACACATACGTGCACACCTGACACCAGAGTTCCCTGAACACAGGGAGGGTTGCAGCCGCTGATTGCGTCGCACCACGAGGATCGGTTCCTTTCAACGCTCTCACCAAAGCTTTCGATCCACACGCGCGGACAGCCACCGGTAATCTGTACCGTCATGGATCTAACTACTTCCAATGAATGAGGAGCGGAAATGTTTTAGGGGCTCTTCGGCCGTTTATTGAATGCATAGGCTGTTTCCCTATATATTATAAAAAAATGAAAAGAGGAAAAGAGTATCAGCTTCTGGCATTAATTCGCCTGCAGTGGTCGCGCACCCTGGGGCATCGGCTGCTGCGGGACACCCCTGGGTAGCCGCAGCGGGAGCACTTGTTCTCCGTGGTCTTCGGCACGGTTCCCGTCTCGGCTGGCGATGGCGCATCGCTGTGCTGCTATGTGGCGCTGCTGCGTGTGTTGCTAGCGGCGCACTCTCGTTCACGTGCGTGCTCGACCCGCTCCTGTGCCTGGCGGAGGGCCACTTCGGCGCTTATCCGCTCTGGACGTGCCTCTTGTCGTATGCGGGCGGCCCTTTCTCGCCGCTCCGTGCGCTCCGCTCGCACGGCATGGACGGCCAAGAGCTCCTCTTAGCGATCGCGGATCAGGCGTGGCCACTCGCCGACCCTGCGCCGTACAGCTGGAACGCCTCGCGTTCCATAGCCGTCGAATGTGGTGACGCTTTGAGAGTCCTCACCAGGCATCCCTCTAAGACGGCCCAGTCTTCTATGTACTTTTCCTCGGAGTTAGCGGGTCCTTCGCGCGTGTGCTCGCACGCGTGAGGTTGGTCAGTGCTGGCCTGCTCCACCTCATTTGCCTCAGGGGCATGCGCTACCTCTAAGTTCGACTCTTGCTCAGGCTCCGCAGTTGTTGTCCCTGCAGGCTCGGCTTGCTGATGTGGGCGACGCAGGGAGACAGCTAGAAGCTGCTGGCACGGTTCGGGCTCCTAGCTAAAGTCCGCTTCCTCGATGGCCCATTCATCGTTGGGACCTAACTCGATGATGCGAGCATCTAACTCTGCTGCGTGGGGGGGCCATCTGCGTGGAAAGGGACTCGTTCGGGGCTAGCCGCGCTTTACCTAATAAAATAGAGTAACGAAATACCACGTTACAAGCTGTACATTTGGAAGCGGTGTCGAGCTATGACTCCGAATGTTTCACCGCAGCATTTTGTAGATTTGTCTCCCGTAGCGGTCCTTGCTTGTATCTGTTAAGTGATCGGGGCTCGAACTTTATCGGAGCGGATGCGGAGCTTCGCAGAATGTTTTCTGAAATTTCTGACTTCAGTCGGTCGGTGAGTCTCGCGCTACAGGAAGGAGCCACATCTTGGCACTTTAATCCTCCTGGAGCCCCTCCTTTTGGAGGTATATGGGAAGCTGCGGATAAATCCACGAAATATCATTTGAAAATGTAGTAGGTGAGACTATCCTTACCTTTGAGGGGTTCATAACCTTGCTGTACCAAGTAGAAACATGTCTAAACTTACGGCCTCTCACCCCTCTGACTGAAGATACTTCCGACCTGTTTGTACTCACACCTGATCATGTTCTCGTGGGGGAGTAATCTTTTTTAATTGCAGAGCCAAGAATCACAAAGGAGAAGGTGCTACCTATGCAGCGCTGGCGGCGTATGTCACAGCTAACCCAAAGTTTCTGGGATCGGTGGTCAGCCGACTACTTGCAGCAGCTACAGAAAAGGTCAAAGTGGAAAAATGTTCAATCATCGTTCAAGATTGGGGACATTGTGCTGATTCGCCACGAGACCACTTCTCCCGCGCGGTGGCCCTTGGCTTGGGTAGTGGAGACGTTTCCTGGCAAGGACGGATTGGTAAGGGTGGACTCACTACGTACTGCAACGACAACTCTTCGACGACCAATCAGCAAGCTGATCAAGATGTTGGACAACGATAGTCAAGACTAATTAGATTCACTTTAAAATATAGTTAGCTTACGTACTCAAAAAGTTACGCGTTGGATTTTGTTTATTGTCTGCGTTTCGAGACATATTAAACTCGCAATATGAAATCTGTCGGTTAACAAGGGAGTTTTCTTTGTTCTCGCTCATTAGCCAATCAGGGTGGGCCTTTAACAATGCTGCTCTTTAAACGCGCGTCGCAACGCTCCGACAAGCGCGTTGTCGGAGCCCCCCCCCCCCCCCCCCCACCACGCTGTAATTATATAGTGCAATAAAGAACGCTTAATGATGGAGAAAATGGAGTTGAAATCACGAAACTAGTGGATTCAATACACACACACACTCCCGAGCGAGCAGCGCGGAGAAGTAGAGTGTTATAGGACAGGCGAAGCGGGAGAGTAGAGAAAAAGCACGTCTGGCCGCTCCGGAGTGCGCTGAGCGAATGATAGCGGACGCTTCGTTCAGACTACAGGCACGAGCAAGTCGTCGAGTAAGTACATCTTGCAAGCGCGAGATGGCGCTGTACACGAGCGAAACCTCGTGGTTGAGCTGGCGCTATGTTCCATAACCTTCACCGAAACTTTAGGACATCACGTAATCGAACGATAAAGGAATTCAAAAAGATTTGAACTTTTTAATAAATATCTGCCTTTTTCGAACCCTTTTCGTTTGACCGACCAGAACTTGGATAGCTGGAAAGGAATATTTTTTGGGAAGCGTAATTTTTACACAATAAAGCACTCATAAATAATATCATTTTGGGACTGATGCAATCGAATCGCCTTAATTATAAAAAAAGCAAAAGCGGGCCAGAGCTAATTTAAATTATTAAAAGAGCGACATACGGAGTGCTGCGCACTAGCTTGTGCGATTCTTACAGAGCAGCGTGTTGACCTGCAAAGGGGTAGGCACGAGAAAATAAACAAAGAACTCTTTTTTATAAAACAATAGCAATACTGAGCTTTATTGCTCTGTCTCAACAATAATAATATGCCTTCAATTTTCAATTTAAACTATAATGTATGTGTATGTGTGTGTGTGTGCGTGTGCGTATGTGTGTGCGTGTGTAGACGTGTGTGGGTGTGCGTGGACGTGTGTGGGTGTATGTGTGTGTATGTGTGTGTGTGTGTGAAGGGAAGAAATTGGTCGGCTTTGGACACGTGATCGCGAAAAGCTGGAAAAATACGACTCACGTGAACTCTTATTACAACGAGATCAAGGCCGGAGCAAAGCCCGGTATGCCCGCGACAGCCACTCATGTGACCAAGAGATAGGGAGTGAAGCGCATATACTCAAGCCCCTCCGTTAGCGCTCTACATTTTGGAGCTCGTGGAGCAACGAGAGAAACTACGCTTCTCCCGTATAGCATGTCAGGGGCGACAGCGGAGAGACCTACTTATCGGCCCTAACAGAGACCGAGAACGATGCAAAATATGCCGTTTTTCATTTGTTATACTGTGGGATTAAAAATGTATTTTAACCTTGCAACATGCATATGTTTTATGCAGTTACAAAGATTATTATTTCAAAGGTTTTAAAGAGAGTAAAAAATGATCGGCCAAAGTAATGAGACTGCCGACATGTTAAGAGCAGAGCACAATTACTACGCACTTTAAAAGTACAACAATACTTAGGCGTTCCGTTCTATTTTATTTTTATATATGGTTTCCAGTAAAAACACAGTCAAAGGTCGAGCAGAGAACAGGCAGCGAGGATAGTCATCAGAGGCGGAAGGTACTGAGAGCGGGAGGAAATTATTGTGAAACCGGTCTATAGCACAGAAGTCCACAAATACCGTATGGTGTGCAATGTATACGTAATGCAGCGATCAAAAACTAAAACAACCCATGCACTGTAAACAAGGGGGGATCAAGTACATATTGAGGTGCTTAGATTTACTACCGCATAAACGGAGAAAACGATATGGCAGTATCAATGCGCTCGAGAGCGACGGCTGAGGGAAGCAAGGTAATTTGGTTGATACGTATTTGATGAATGTGCTACTTAGTAGAAAATAATCCTTATGAATTGTTCTTCAATATTCTATGTTAAACAACGTACTGCTTAATATTTATAAATTATTATAAGATTATAAAATCTTTTTTAACAGTCGTTATACGTACAAAGTACACAATGAATATCGAAAGAGTATAAGCTAAGTTGGTAGCACTGAAAATTTAAAAAAAATTTTTGAGTACTAAACGTATGTAATTTCTAAGCTCTTAGATTGCTGTGTACTAATGTGTACGATTTTTCATTGATTGATTGTATTCAATACCTTATGTCATTTTCTTAAAATTCAACTAAGAACATCTATTATAAAAGTAATATTTATAGTTGACTGAGATAATGATTCATTGTATAGACGATAAGTGAAAAAGATTCATAGTGTACCATTTTTCATTAATATTAATTTTTCTAATTCACTAAGTCATTTACAGATTATAAAATTATATTATAAAAAAACTATCAAAACAATGCTAATGAATCTTAAGTTTTAAAAATTTACAGGATTGTCGTTCTATATAAAACTAATATTCAGAAATAATTTCATAAAATTATATCCTTCATTCTTCATGTTATAGAGGTTGTAACATTATTTTACCCGTGAATTGCAAAATAAGTATACAATTTGGTGAAAAATTACTCAATTTAAGGGAAGCAGCTACAGAAAAAATCAAAATCTGTTAAGCATTGACAAATATATACATTTTTTTGTAGATAATAACACGTGAAAAAAACATATTTGCACTAGTTGTATACCCTATAATCTGCCCTTAAAATATCAGTGCAGCTAGAAAACCTTCAAATATGGACATTATTTTGATTATCGATTTGTGAAACTTTGAAATCTTTGTTACAATATTATCTTTTTTGCTTCCTAAAAAATTCTATAGTTATAGTTTTTAATTTTTTACTATAATTATTACTGAGCCAAAATTGGTATTTAAAATTCTATCAATAGATCTCAACATAGATTTATAAAAAATGTATTTAAAAAGTATATTACCGTATAATTAAAATATAAAAATAAAATCTGGTGCGAAAAACGCAACTGTATGTTATGAAAATAAAGAATTGAGAAAAATGCATAAATTGTTCTTTGTCCACCAGTGACGTAGGGTTTTGACTCTTACTGAGGCTTGGCTTTGCTTAGGGCGCACTTATTTAACTTTTTGTCACGCAAATGTTGAAAAACATTGAATTTTAGATAATAGGACAATATTTAATAAAATTAAACAGCTTAAAGAGGTTAGATAGATCTCCCGCGCGGGGTGAGGAAACAAGATTCACCATGCACCATACACCAGCTCAACTCTTACCGCGCACCTCCTCGCTCAGCCAACAAGCTAGTGTTTTTATTTACGTTTTCGCTTAGTACTAGAAATCGGTGTTCTCATTCGTTCTAAAATTTTGAGTACACGGTCTTTAATACTTTTCCAATATTTTGCATAGTTTTTCATTTCGTTCTTATCATTTTTAAACAATCACACTCTAAGTTATTTGTCAGTTTACAAGCTGCTCGTATGAAAGCCCGTGTATAAGAATAAGATTTAGAAGTCAATTTCACATGCCATCGTAAACTTTATAGAAGAATGACATAATAAATTTTCAGAAACATCTTATCATGTTGACTTCACTATCGAACCTCCTTAAGGGAGACAGCCTGAGTTAAACTTGAAAAATGAAATTTTTTTCATGAGTAGATAAAATTTTTTCTTTAATTGCAACCATTCTTAATATTCTTTACTATAAATACTTGATAATATCTGCAATTTTACTGTTGTAAATCCTCAAAATTTTGCTCCTACGTAACACAAGATATTAACACTGTCAATACTATATTTATTGCGAGAACTTTGCGGCGTGCACGTTTCTAGGTGACACGATCAACAAAAACTTTTCTCCGGCGGTAATTTAACTTTTTTTAGCATAAATTAATACTTTTACGGTTACTTTTTCGTTAAAAATTTAATTTATTATTATTTTTC
This sequence comes from Gastracanthus pulcherrimus, assembly GCA_949152435.1. NCBI lineage: Eukaryota > Metazoa > Arthropoda > Insecta > Hymenoptera > Pteromalidae > Gastracanthus > Gastracanthus pulcherrimus. The sequence continues at coordinate 67,861,123 of OX424576.1, forward strand.
GTAGTATAAACAAATTTAAAAAAAATTCCTAGTGATTTTTAATATATTGGTATGTTTTTCTGAGAAATAAGGATAAACAAATTGTTTAACGAAAAAGTAAACCGTAAAAGATTTAGTGCGTGTCCTTAGGATACAAATTACTGTCGGATAACATATTTTTGTTGATCGTGTCACCTATACAACGTATACACCGCAAAGTTTTTTCAATAAATATAATATTGACAATAGTAATATCTTGTGTTATGTAGGAGCAAGTTTCCAATGTTTAACAACAGTGAAATTACAGATATTGTCAAGTATTTATAGTACAAAAAATTCAGAATGGTTGCTTTAAAAGGAAAAGTATTTATCAGACTTTGAAAAAAAACGTTTGTTTTCGTGTTTAATTCAGGCTGGCCCCCTTAAGGTGGCTTTCTGGTGATTTTTCAAAGATTTAACTTAGTCCACGATAAAAATCTTAAAAGACTACCTAATATTCGTAATATAAAAAGTATGTTTTTCAGAAATTTTCAGATTTTTTAGCCTCCTATATTCCAAAATATGCACAAATTAATCATTTTTAGACCAGAATAAGGTAGGTTTTGTAAAGTTGGTTTACATCAAGATATTCATCGACCAGAATTAGGAAAATTTATCATCATTCTAAACATCAAAAAGAAGAAAAATTAGCATTTATTATACTTTTAAGTCTATTAATTAATTTTTAGAAATAGGATCTATTGAAATCGTAATTAAATGTCATATTTTCATATTTTTTTAAAGATTAATATCATTATATATCATTAGTAATTCAATAAAAGTATATTAAAAAATGCTTACTTTTGTTCGAAGAACATTAAACAATATTTGAAGAAAAAGACTCAACATGATTCACTGAATTTGTTGACTCAAATCAACTTTAGCATACTGGAAAACTTGAAGCTGAGAAAATCCAGCTCTTGTAAACACATTCTGATATATTACGTATTGCATCCTTGCATCACATTTATTCCAATTCTTTAAATCTTTCATGTACCAAATACATTTGATACTAGATCAGGTAACTATATCAGGTACCATATTAGGTAAACAATAATTAATTATAAATATACTAAACTTTCAAGTCTTCATTCTACTTGTTAAAAAAGCATAAGAATGATGAAACTTTGTTTTTAATGTATTACTTCCACTATAAAAGAAAAGTTTTTTTATGCTAAAACTACTTGTATGTTTTCCATTAACGAGTAAAACGCACTTTTCTGCAATAAATTTTTTTTCAATTTTTCAATACTTTTTAAGGTCTCAAAATATTCCTTACTTTAAGGTGATGCTAAAGCCACCTGTCACCGACAAATACAAGGAACCACAATTCTTATTCTATATTTAATTTTGAGTAAATATCTCTATGAAGTTTTGTAGTTTTTTATAGAGACAATAACACTTCATAGAGATATTTACTCAAAATTAAACATAAAATGAGAATTGTGGCTCCCCCTATTTGTCAGAGACAGGTGGCTTTAGCATCACCTTAATACCAACTGGATCCAACTTTTAGATTTTCAATTAACAAACTACAATTTGAATAAGTTGCAAAAACATGATTAGGCAAGGATAGAAGATACGGACTCCTCTTAAGGGGACAGGTCTGGGTTAAACCCAAAAAAGAATTTTTATTTACGAATCCAGAAAACGTTTTAGGTTTAAAAGCAATCATTCTGAAAAATTGTATGCTCGTAATACACAATAACATTTTAAATTTTACCGTTATAAAACCTAAAAATCTTGATCCAACACTTAACAATAAATGACTATTTTCAATACCATATCAAAGGAACTTTGATCCTCACACGATTCGAGGTGACATGATGAAGGAAATTTTTTTTCGACAGTTATTCGACTATGTATTACAAAAAGATTGGAACATTTTTTCGTAAAATTTTTTTTTATTATTAATTTCGGAGATGCAATCAAATTTTTAAAAAATACTAAAAATATTTTTCAAAAAATCTATTGGATCTCCAAAAAATTTATAAAAAAAAATTAACGAAAATGTGCTCCGCTCTTTTTTTAATACATGTTAAAAGGAGTCGAATAACCGTCAAAAAGAATTTTTTTGTTCATCGTGTAGCCCCGAATCGTATCAGGATCAAAGTTCCTTTAATAAATGTGGTATTGAAAACAGTGATTTATTGTGACGTGTTGGGTCAAGATTTTGATGTTTTACAACAGTAAAATTTAAGATATTATTGTGTTTTGGTAGCATACAAATTTTCAGAATGACTGCTTTTAAACATAAAAAGTTTTCTGGATTCGTAAAAAAAGTCGTTTTTGGGTTCAACCCAGGTCTGCCCCCTTAATTATGCGGAGAATATTTTCTAAAAATGTCATTAACATATACAACGATTTTATAAAAAATATATATTATACATATTTGATGTAAAAACAAGGTTAAAATTGTATTCATTTGATTAACAAGGAGAGGCCACAACCTGCAGGAAGCGATTTTTGCTAAGGCTTCAGGAAATTGTTTCTGGTACCTAAAAGTGATGCCTAGCACCCGTATTTTCAACTCATAAGCCCGTGGGGTCAAGATATGCCCTTTTGTAATTAAAATACGCGTTATTACAGTAAAAAATGGTACATATACTTCGTATCATATCTCTGCAAGTTTCTTTTGCTAGAAAAATTAGGTAATAAGATAAAACAAGTTGACTAAAATAACTTTAATTTAAGCTTTGTTTTATTAAAAAATAATATTATATTGCAAAGTTACAAACAATAAAAAATGATGACGAAAAATGCATTCAAATTTGAGGATTTTCAGTTCTTCAAATAGTTTTCAATGCATTATTCGTCATGATTTTCTATTGTTTATAACTTTGCAAACTTAAATTTATTTTTGTATGAAACAAAGCTTAAATTAAAGCTCTTTTAGTCAACTTTTTTATCTTATTACACCATTTCTGTATAAGAAAAGGTTGCAGAGTTATGATACAAAATATATGCACTATTTTTTATTAAAATAACGCGTATTTTGATTACAAAGGATTATATCTTGACCCAAAGGGCTTATAAGCAGGGTTGCAAATATTTAATTCACAAATAATTCACAATTTGAAAATGAATTATTAATTAAAAGTAGATCTAATTAATAATTCAAAACTGAATTATTAATTAAAAGTGGATTTAATTAATAATTCCAAAATGAATTATTAATTAAAAGTGGATTTAATTAATAATTCTAAAATGAATTATTAATTAAAAGTGGATCTAATTAATAATTAAAAAATGAATTATTAATTAAGTAGTATAGCTAAGCGGGTTCTGGCCTACTCGGGTACTGTCTCCGGTGAGCCGCAATAGACATGGTGTTTCTGGGTTCCCCCACCCGACTGTGGGTTCCCCCATCCGGCCGTGGAGCCGCCTTCTGTCCGCAGAGACTCCTTCCAACCGCGGGGACACTAACCGGCCGCAAGCCCCCTCTCCTCCCTCCACCCGGCCACGAGTGGGCCACCTAGCCGCGGATCACGGAAGCGCCATTCGACCGCGGGGACTCCACCCTGTCATTGGAGAAGCCACCTGGCCGCGAACCCCCGAAGCGCCATCTGGCTAGGGAGGCGCCACCCTGTACGCGCGAGGCCGCAGCGCCATCGGGTAGCCGAGCAGTAGACACCCGCCGCCTTTCCCGCAAGTTATTTTGTGTATGTGTATATATGTGTATATGTGTTATGTTTGTATATGTTTATATGTGTTTGTGTGTGTGCATATGTGTATATATGTGTAGATGGGGGGGAATCCATCTCACCGATCGATAACCGGCGTTGTCTGCCGACGGTAAGGTTATGGAGGTGTAAGATGGCGGGGAGTACGAGCCTATCCCTACAGCAAAATCTCGGGTGAGATTTCACCTGAGATCTCATGCTAAAACCTCAGGTAAATTAGTGAAGCAAAAATTAACTAGGGGTTGAAATACGTAATAAATCGGCTCTTAACAAATTTGATGCACCTTATTGGTATTACCATCCGGATGATACATCGATAACTAGTTTTATTAAAGTACTTTTGAGCTAATTTTTTGTTTTTTAAACTGAAAGATTAATGTTACCTGAGATCTCAGGTGAGGTCTCATATAACATTGTTTTAAAATGTTTAAGGAACAAAAAATTAGCTCAAAAGTACTGCAATAACCCTAGTTTCCGATGTACGAGTATCATCCGAATGGTAACACCAATAAGGTGCATCAGATATTGCTAAAAGACAATGTATTACGTATTTCAACATATAGCTAATTTACCTGAGGTTCTTGGCATGAGATTTGATGTGAGATCTCACCTGAGATTTTGCAGTAGAGGTCTCAACTTTCTGAGAGAGCGTCAGGCCACTCCTACCGCCACAGTTCTCCCCACTCCTCCACTGATAGAGAGAGATAGAGAGAGAGAGAGAGAGAGAGAGCGTACGAGTGAGGCTCTTGAGAATCCAGTCGAACGAGCTGCAGAGTCGAAGGCGAGTATTGTGAAAGTTCCACTCGATCGCCTAGAGTACGTAGATAGACCTGCAAGAATAATATTGTAGATTATTTATGCTTACCTTTAAAGAGGAAATGTGAAGGCCCTAATCATCACCTTACCTGTGAGGTTCTCTGCTTAGCATAACCTCTCCATAGACTTCCTCTTTATGGTTTGTTTTAAAGGAGACCTCCCGTGAAGGCGTTTGACAAATTTTCTTCTCTAAAAAGAGTGTGGGCTATTGACCGAGATTTGAACGCGTATCGACAGCGTGGAAGTCTGAGCACTAATCCACTGAGTTACTCAGGCTCTGTCTTTCTCTATGCGTGAAGTTAGGTATATACAGACATATTTGTATATGTTTACACAAGAGGAATCCTAATTGCAAAACATTTTTATATGGTCAAGAAACTCGACGGTAACCAAACAATCTACCTCACCGACCGTTGGTATTATCAATCAACAATGGGTGGTAAATTCAATTTTTTTCACATTACGGACCATATGTTAATAGAGAATGAATTAAAATTATTAACACCTACAGAGCGCACTACAAAATGGCGGTAAGTTCAAAAAACCTTTTTCAAATTACCGACACGTTCAGAAGGTGCAGCAAACTAGACAAGTTTCTTGACAATACCACCTACAGGATTGCAAGATTAAGCAGTAAGCACATGTTCCAGCTGGAAAATGATCTCTTGATCCAATTTTAATACGGACATCCACTGGCGCGCTTTTCAAAGACTCATTTTCCTTTGAACAATGGATCACGATCAGCGGTACGCGGTCAATAAAGTGTTGCTTTCTCAGCATAGGCTCAACATCTTTATCGTAATATGCTTTCTGAAAGTTGGCATACATGTCGTACAATATATCATACTGATTGCGAGCGATGTCTAAATTTAGATTTCCGTAATGGTAGTACTGAGAATTGAGAAATAGTTTCACATTGCTAATGTTGAAATGATCCAAAAGTCTAGCATTGATAGCTCTTTGACTCTTGTGATTGGTTTGAAAGCCTAGTATGACAAAGCATGGCTTTTCCATCTGATTAGACGTTTTAACTGTCCAAACGTATTTTGATGTGGCAGGAAGTAGTAGATACGCATACAACTCTCAACTGCGGAAACTCATTTCAATGGATTTATTCTGATGTACGTAATTCAGCTGACTGATCTTGTGAGTATTTGATAGCACTACATAGGGCATAGACTACTCGATTCTCATCAACTCAATCTTAAACTCTTCGTAAACAGCAGCTTCGGTTGCTTGCGTTGACGTCTGAATAACCGTTTCTCGATCTCGTGGGTATGAGTTCATGTTTAACATTGACTACTTACGATAGTCTTCAGCAAAGCCGAGAATCATACTCTGAGGTATTGTTACGTCAAAGTAGCCGACATAATTTGGCAGCTGTTGAGTCTCTACAACGTCTAGCCAACCAGCATTTTCAATGATCAAACTCTGACTGGGATTGTGTGAAACTCAACTTTTCATGAGACTGGTTAAACCGACATTTTTGCTTTTATCAATCTCTACAGAATTAATCTCATATCTGGTTTTCTCAGATAGATGACATATGGCGTTGTTGTCTAAGCTTCTACTCTGCCCAGCAGTACCATCGGCTTTGACAAGTCTACCGAATACATGAAGTAAACTGCGCCATGGTAAAAGACACAAATCTTGACGTTAAATAGAAATGCGAATTTCATCGCTGTTATTTCGGACTGAAACTGTGTCAGGCTGTTGAGCGTGTATCGCATAATGTTCTACAGACTTATCGTATGTCACAGGCGACTGAATATTTAAAATCTCTTCCATTTGTCTGTAAACCGCAGAAGAAAATGCACGTTATTTTCCACGAGGGGTGAAGATTTCTAAGCCTAGACTTTTTAGAAACTGAATGTTTTGTCGTGTTAGCGTTTTGGATGCCTGCTGACGACTGATGACTGTTCGAAATCTTGGCTTGTTTTTATACCCTCTTCCGTAAACGACTCCCATCGCGATTGTTTCAAATGTAATCTGATTGTAATGATTTCTCCACCAAATTTCCGTCTTGATCGACTATATGTCCTTGTAAGTGATCTATATTCTTGGTGATGATCGGAAGGTAAAAGGTTTGAGATGGAACTTCGATGATCTTATATCCTGGAGGAACTGCAGGAAAAAACTGGTGTATGATATGTACTCTACGACCGTTTATATAGGTACCAGAGGTGATGTTACACTCAACTCGCAGAGCGTTGACCTTGAGAATAGATACAGGCAGATTAGAACTGTAAATGATGTTGGTGGGAGAAGGCGATGAGTAAAACCTAGCAATTGTCCAATGGAATCTTCAGGTTGAAAATCAATCATGTGACTGTACTTTATAACACTACGAAGAGTATTGTTATTAAGCTTCAAAGTGATAGATATACCCTTTAAAGCAAGAGGTTTTCCAAGATAGTTATCTATATTCTCAATCTCGTGGCTACCTATATGTAGAGAAATTATCTCATTACTAACGTAAAACTTATTGTTCCCAGTATCGATATTAGGTATTGAATTAAAGGTTAAAATTTTAACTAATCCGAGAACATAGTTATTGTACGGTGAAAGTGCAATAGGTGGAAAATATTAATAAAAAATACCTTCAAACACAATATCTCCCAAAATGCTGGCACTATCCGGAGCGTCATTTCCACAAGGACTGTGCCGTACTCAAGACGAGGCAGTAAAACCAAACCCCGCAACAGACGGGAAACTGGCGCAAGGCGTCAAAGAAACCGGCAGCCGACGCCGACAGTACGACCAGTCGGAACTAAACAGCGCCGTGGGTGATGTGACGAACCTGACTCGAATCAAGGTGAAATTCAAGGGGATGGAAGTCATAACCTGGCCAGCACATCGCTCCTGTCACTCTGTCAGGACATCAAAAAATACGACACAACCTTCCACTCAGCCGCCGAGAAATCAGAACTGCAGATCACTGGAATCACAGAGTTGAACTTCGAAATCCAGAGAAAATCGTTCATAATGATGACCTTCTGCGTGCCTAAACTACGCCATTCGCTGATACTTGGATTACCCTGGCTGGGCAAGCAAGATACCTCACACGAAACGTTCTCTACCTTGACCAGCATGAACGAGTAACGGCCCTTCTACTCCGAGGCCTCAAACAGAAACTTGTGCTTTCTGTAATTAACTTTGAGCAGCTCCAGCATGGCTTAGAGGGTCAACAGCTCAAGTAGCACCTCCTTAGACTGTTAACGGAACCCAGCGAGGTATTTGCTCTAATTGGAAAGAGGCTACCCCAAACTAAGACTATTAACCAGAAGATTCGAGTACTCAAGGAACAACCATTTCGTCTACCGACCTATCGCTACTCTGAACGCAGACTTCTTCACCGTACAGTTGACCGATCGTTCTTGCCCAAAAGAAGGATGGACGTTTCAGGTTTTGCGTCGACTACCGTCGACTCAACGACATGTCTGAGGACCCGGCTCCACCCATACAGCGGATACCAGACGCTCTAAAGGACCTGGGCGATGCAGAATACTTCACCACACTAGACCTTAAAAGCGGTTATTAACAGATACCTATGGACCTGGACTCCAAGTAGTACACGGCATTCACAGCGCCATCCGGAGGATGCTGCAACTTCGTGGTTATGCCATTTGTCCTCCAGGGTGAACCCGGTACATTTCAGCGACTTATGAGTCAGGAAGTGCTTACTGGCTACATCGGCAAATTCTGCAACGTTTATCTCGATGACATTATAGTTTAGTCCAGAAATCTGAAAGAACACTTAGTTCACGTAGTCAAGATTCTGGAGCGATTACATCTACATGGACTGACAGCGGCTCTTGAAAAATACCATATTGTCACCAGCGAGGGCAACAAAACCAAGCCTGCGTACATCGAGGCCGTCATTAACGCTCGAGTTCCAACCATAAGGAAGCAGCTTCAGTCCTTCTTGGGCACCTCAAACTGGCTACGAAACTACATTCAAAACTAGTCCTTGATCACGGCTCCATTGCCCGACCTGACAAAAAAGAAATCTGGTTTTCGGTGGACCTCTGACGCCCAGGAAGCGTTTAAGAAACTGAAGAAAGAGTTTAGGAAACCGCTCACATTGGCACAACCACATCTCAACTGGCCATATGTTCTGCAAACTGATGCTAGCGCCCAAGGAATTGGCGCCGTATTATACCAGGAACAACCATATAGGGGACGGAGCATCATTAGCTGTGCAAGTGCAAAATTTAACGACACGGAGGCCCGCTATCACAGTAACGAGCAGGAATGTCTTGCGGTCATTTCGACGATAAAAAGATACCGTCATCTGCTGGATGATACCCCGTTCATGCTACGAACGAATAATAAGGAACTCACTTGGCTTCGCACCTTCAAGGACACTCGAGACAAACTATGGAGGTGGGCTCTGTTACTACAGGGGTTCAATCCAAAAATCGAACATTACCCTGGAAAAGAAAACCAACTGGCTGACTTCCTTTATGGAAATCCAGTAGACGAGGTAACCGAGAAACTGGATGATCAGGAGCGTCTTCTTCCACCTGATGGGACTCACGAAATAATCAAACCTGAGGAAAATACTCCGTCAATCTGCGCTATCGATGGACGAAATATGCGAGGCCCAGCAGAGTGACCCATACTGCAGTCAGTTAGCACAGCGCTCGCTGACTCTCATGGAAAGGGGCGATCTTTCAGAAGAGGAGAAGCACTTTCTGGAATGGCATGGCATTATAAACAACACCATCTGGCTCCGTGACAACGATCAGTCTCCATGGAGGATCCTAGTTCCTCAGACCATCACGGGAAGAGTTCTTCACGAGTACCACAATTCAATCTACGCAGGGCACCCCGGTGTCGACGAGACGGTAAGAGCCATCCGAGAGTTCCATTGGTAGCCAAAAATGCGGAAGGAGATACGCAACTACGTCCGTCAATGCATGCTCTGCGCGTGCTGCAAAAGCGCCTGCACGACATCTGGACCTCTGTGACCACATCAACCAACAAAGCCATGGGAAACCATAGCCGTGGATGTAATGGGACCGTACCCGGAAAGCGCCAAAGGACGCCGATTCATCTTGGCCGTTACAGACCTCGAGATAGGTTGAGGCCTTTCCCCTTGGTGCTTTAAATGCTTCACGACTCGTCAAGATACTCGAGGATGATGTCTTCAACAGGTGGGGTTATCCATGAGCGGTTCTCTCCGACAACGAGCCTCAGTTCTGTAGCAGAGTATGGCGAGATGCTTGTAACCACTGGGAGGCAGAGCAATGGACAACAGCCATATACCACCCTCGAGCTAATCCAACCGAAAGACGAAACCAGGAAATCAAGAACAGCCTTCGACTTCACATCCACGGGAGGAAGCAAAAAGATTGGGATCTTCGCCTATCAAAGGTGTTATACCAACTCCGAAATCGCTGTAATGCCGCCTGCTGAGCACCTGCTGAGCTCTTGTTGGGCCGTAGCCTTCCAAGACCAGGGGACCGGAAACTTGGCTGGTCCCAGAACTCACCACCGCTGTGGAAAGAGCGAGTAGCCATCGCTAACGCTAACCAAGCGCAGTGTCAACCGAGGTATACCCAAGTCAAGTCCACTTCCCCTGACCTTCAGGTCGGAAGTATTGTTTACCTGCACAGCCATACTCTGTCCAACGTCGCCGAGGGGTTCCATGCTAGGTTTGCGAAGAAGTGGAAACGACCCTACCCAATTTTACAACGGGTTAACAGTGACATCTACATAGAGAATAGGGATGGTAGTCCCAAGAAAATCCACACCTCCAAGATGAAGCTTGATAACGTTACAACCAGTGGTCAGGAGACTGCTACCCCCGCTCATCAGTCGTCAGCACGCTCGAACAGCGCGCAGGCACCTCCCATCTATAGCAGTCTGGAGACTGCTAAACCCGTTCAACGGTGGTCAGCTCGCTCAACGCAGGCGTCCCTCATCTCTAGTGGTCAGGAGATTAGTACCCCCGCTCAACCATCGGCAGTGCTCTTGAACAGTGCGCAGGCGCCTCCCATCTCTAGTGGTTAGGAGACTACTACCCCCGCTCAACAGTCGTCTGCGCGCTCAAACAGCGCGCAGGCGCCTCCCATCTCTAGTGGTCAGGAAACCACTACGCACAATCAACCATCGTCGGCGTGCTCAAACAGCACGCAGGCACTTCCAATCTCCGGCGATCAGGGAATCACCATTCACACAAGCCAACTGTCGACAGTCCGCTCAAACAGCGCGCACTCCCCTCGCACCTCTGGTGGTCAACAGATCGCCATTCCTCAACAGTCGTCGACTTGCCTAAACAGCGCACCGTCACCTAGATAAACCCGTGGTCAAAGAACCAGAATCTTTCACCAGAAACAGCGCTAGGATCTACGTCCAAGATCTAAGTAAAATAATAAAAAATAAAAATAAAAAAAAACTTTACCAGTCAAAAGACTAATTATATTAATCAATGAATGATATCCACCTAGTAAATAAACTAGTCTTAAGCAGATCTACACTTAGTATTGTAAATCGCCGAAACATAAACAGCTCATCTACGATAGAAAGAAAAAGTAACTAGTCGTCCCTTCAGATTACACTCAAGAGCCTTTAAAACATAGGAGAATTGTCATACGCCCAATACTATGCTCTTTCGCGCAACTCAGGGTAGCTGAGTTTAAATTCTCGCGCCGTCATAGTTCGCGCGTCACCGCTAGGTGGCGTCGTCCAAACCGCGGTAGGAGTAGGAATGGCAAATCCATACAGGACCGGCCGTCGCGGTAGTCGGCACCAATGGAATATCGCTGAAGTTACTTGCTTAGTAACGCCTATAGTGCAAAGATGTAAGTTTGAGAATAAATCACGACTTTTAATTAAACTTCTGTTTAATTATTTTGCATTCCCCTCCTCTCTATATATATCTAGTCTATCTTGAGCTTGTCTCATCGGCGGCAACTGCCGCTGGGCTGCTTCTCTGGAACAGCTCTAGGCTCGTAGAGAGCTAGGACAAGGAGTCAGTGCTGTGTCCTCCCTCTCCTAACGTAGAAGCAACAACGTGGGACGACGAGCCAAGCGGTCTATCCCTCAGGTATCTGTAGAGCGCTCAGCTGTTCTTCTCCTTTTCCCAAGTCGAGGGACGACGAGCCAAGCCGTCTATACCTCGGGTATCTGCAGAGCGCTCAGCTGCTCTTTTTCTCTTCACAAGTCGAGGGACGACAAGCCAAGTAGTCTCCTCTACGAGAAGCCGAACCAAGCAGTCTACACAGTGCTCAGCCACACCCCCCCCCCCTTGTCTTCTCCATCAACCTGGAGTACATAAAATTTTTAAAAATTTAAGATAACCGAAAAAAGTTTGTTATGTTTTACGTTAGATTTGTCAAAAATGTGCACGTATTCATGAAGTAAACTCGAATTTCTTTTAATTTATAATTATAGATCGAACGAACTTACCTGTAAGTGAAGTTCGATCGTAATTATACGATAACTTCGCTCGAAAAGATTATATATATATGGGTGGTTCCTTGTCAAGTGAACATGACCAAAAATAAAAATGTCTGAAACTCTACAAAAATGTAGGTATGTGTACCTTGAGTATGTAAAAAAATCAGACCCTAAGGTGTTATATGTCAAGGGCCTTTAAAGGTTGAAAACTGCGTTATTTTTAATATTTTGAAATTTTGCCAACATTGTTTGATTTTTAACTCAAAAACTAGGAACTTTTGAGAAATAAGTGTGGGAACATTTATTGGTAAAAATAAGGTAAGAAATATAAAAAAAATATTAGATCCCATTGTAATATTTTGTGATCTCATGCATTGTGATATATTGTTATCTCATACATTGTGATATATTGTGATATTAAGATTCTAGAAAAACGCCAGAATTTTTTCGAAATAAAAAATTTTAAAATTTAGTTTTTAAATTCCTTTAATTCTAGACTAGTTAGAATATGGTCTCAAGCTTAATATAATTTTTGCAGAATTTTTAAATAGCGCTCTTTTTTCGGTATTTGTTCTTTATAAACTTTTATAATATTCAAATTCTAACTGATCGCCATCACCTTTCTCAAAACAAAAAATCTTAAAATTTAATATTTCATGTCAGCTATAATTCTAGACCTTGCGGAAAATGATCTCAAGCTAAATATGAGAAATAGGATTATGTAACAACAAATTTCTGGATTTTTTAAAGTTCTACCCCTAAGGGGTGAAAAGGGATGAAATGTGTTTTTATGGTTTTTACTGTATTTCTGCAAGGAAATAAGATTTTAAATTGATTCTTGCGGCAGAATATCAGAAATACGATTATGTAATAACCAATTTCTGCATTTGCCGAAATTCCAGCTCTAAGGGGTGAAAAAGGGTGAAATGTGTTGTAATATTTTTGTACTATATTTATTTAATTTATTCAACGAAACAAGATTTTATTGAAGACAAAAGATGAAGTTGATTCATGCACGAATTTTTTGAAAAAGTATAAATTTCTTCAGGTTAATTTTCAACTAAATATAATTAAGAAGCAAAATAAATATTTATAAATCAATCTTCTATATATATAAAAGAAGATGTCCGATACACCTACTCACTGCCTCATTCACTCACTCACTCATTAACGTCCAGAACAAACTACTGGATCTATAGACTTGACATTTTTGTGGTAAATATCTCTTATAGTGTAAGGGTGAGATAAGGACGCATTTTACTCCCATCCACCTCTGAGAGGGTGAAAAGGAGGTAAACATGTGTTTACGTTTTTATCGATATCTTCGGAATATCGAAAGTTATAAATTCGATTTTTATCCCCAAAGGTTGCCCATAAAACTACCTAAATATCAATTTATGGATTTATGGTTACCCAAAAGGGGTAAAAGCCTTTCTTATCTAAACCATAACACATATATATTTTATTATATTATAAAATTTCAAGTCTCCAAGTCAAATAATAGATATTATTTCCTTGTGAGTTCCACGCACTATTAGCACGGGCGAAGCCGTGACGGGGGATGCTAGTATAGATATATATATATATATATATGTGTGTGTGTGTGAGTGTAGTTATTTAGAGTAACTTGCCAATTTTAATTTTACGATTTTATTATAAAAAAAAATAGAATTTATTTTGAACTTTAATACAAGACTCATTACAAAATTAGAAAAACGCTAGCAACTTTAAAAATAGTTATCTCTTATAGCTAGATCTTATTTTAATTTGTTCTTAATACTGACAATGCAAAATCTGAACTTTCTTGTTTTACAATCGGTCTGTTGTAGTGTATTGCAAATATCTCCGATCTCGCTGACCAGCCTGCTGTCTTTTTAATGGTTTCGAGGTTTAAACCTTTTGAATTAGCTGCTGATGTAAAAATATTCCTAGTAATGACCTGAGAAAATACTAGTGTCTATGCTCGCTTTAGTTAACACTAATTTTATCCACATGGATATAGATTGCGATCCTACTGCTGCGTATGACTTATTTAATGATTAGAATAAATACAACTGCTCCTTGCGTAACCCTTTTGTACGCCCTATATAAGTTTTAATACATGAGTAAACACAGACTCCTGGTCTCTCATTGAACTTTGGTAAGGTTAGTATAGGTTGATTAAAACCTGGTCGTGTATTTTTAACCACATCAGTAATCCTAATTTCTCTTCTGGATGAATCATCCCTAATATTTTCTAATCTAATTTTTGTTAACGCTGAGATCTTTGCGCTGTGTATAATACTAACAGCATCAAAATTTTATAAGTTAGATCTTTTAATGATAAAGCTACTGTTACCTAAATCTTCTAAATAATCTAAAACGATGTTAACATCCCACGTTACCAAGTATTTCGCTTTTAGCAGTTTTGACTTAAAGCAACCTTAAAGGAAACCCTTGACTAATGCGCTTTCTCCTATTTTGTTTGCTGATACAAGAGAAATCGCGCTTCTCAATGTATTTAAAGAGCCATACGCCACGCCTTCATTAAACTATTTCGTTAAAAAAGATATGACTTGTTGTTCTCCCGGATTAAACTTATCTATCTTATTTGAAATGCAAAATTATGACCACTTCAATAAACTAGATTTATATTGTTTTCTAGTAGATTTACTTAACGATGACAACAAAACAGCTATTGATTCTTCGGGCACGTTTCTTCTCTGTTGCGCTTCCACGGTACAATCGCTGCTGCTAGCTGTAGGTGTAACGCAGCCGGATGTTGTTTTTTCCTACACAAAGATAACAAACCTGAGTTAGGTTCGAAAATTATAATTTTACTTATTGCTAACTCGGTAAAAATTGGATACCACGATTGATTTTGCCATTTTGGTACTACTAGAATTCCCGTGGCGTGATAGTTTCTGATTTTCTCTAATGTTGATAGAATTAAACGAAATGGAGGGAATGTATAGAAGAAAATATCACCCCATGGTACCGTGAAAGCGTCAATCTGTAAAGCACTATGATCCGGTAGCCAAGAAAAATACTTTTCACATTTAGCGTTTTTCTCGGACACGAAAATGTCAACCTCGGGTCTGCAAAAATCATTGATTATTATTTCAAACGTCTTTTTTGCTAATTCCCATTCCGCATCTGAGTTTAGAATTCTTGATAATCTATCTGTGTCTTTATTTTGTTCGAATGGAATATAAAAGGCCTTAAGTAAAATATCCCTGCTTTCAGTCCATTACCAGATATTTCTAGCCAAACTGTTATATTTTTCAAATCTAACTCCTCCAATTTTGTTTATGTATGAAACTGCAGTTGAATTATCTATTCTTAATAACAATTTACAGCTGTATAATTTTCCACGTAAACCCTCTAGAGCTAACTTAAGGGGTAACGCCACTGTAGGTACACCTATTTTTGACGAGTTTTTGTGGTTAAATAATAAGCGAAATGAAAAATTCGTTTAAAGAACTTTATTGTACAATTAATAAAGTGGAAAAAAAAATTTTTTTCAAAATGGCAGCCGCGGGAGCATGTAGTAGGCCGTTACTTTTCTGTTGACGCTCAAACGGGAGGACAGTTTTCTTGTACATGATGAACCCTAGAACAAAAAAACAAAGTTTTTTTTAAAGTACATATTAGTAGGCGAAGTATAATTTTTTATAATTAATATGATACGAATTTTCTATTAAGGATCAGATAACAAAGATTTCATGATGCCCATCAGTTGCGCCCCAACCTGTATCTGAAGCGTCAGTATAAATGACTTTATAAGAAATGAAAGGCCTGAATGACTTGAAAGCTTTAGGTAATTTATTTATCCACCATTTAATATCCGATCAGATTGGCTCGGTAATGTCTATTGTACCTTTATAACTACCTGTACTTTTTCCTAAAGCTAATAATTTCTCTCTTTCCATAGTCTTAGTGTATAACTATTCATATTCAATCGCCTGACATGCTGCCACTAGCTTCCTTAATAACTGTGCAAACTTAACTATTTTACATGATTTTATTCTTAAAAATAATTTTAATAAAACTAATAAATTTGCAATTTTTTCATACGTCAATCTCAAAATACACTGTTTTGAATCAATTATTAACTTTAAATATTTACAAGAAGTACTAGGGATTGAACTAGAGTTTTTTACATTTATCACAAACCCTAATCTTTGAAATATCTCAATTGTTTGTGTTACATTTTCTAAACATTAGCATAAGTTTTTGCTATGCACAAAAAGTCATTCAATATAACACAGACAGGAAATCTTTGGTTCTTAAATATTTGACAACTGCTTTCATAATTTTTATGAAGACGTAAGGACATCTTGATAATCCAAAGCCAACCATACAATCTCATAATATTTATTACGAAAATTAAATCTTAAGTATTTTCTACTTTTCTTATGCACTGATGCTAAAAATATGCGTCCTGTAAATCGACTGAGACAATATAATCTCCTTCTAATAACAACTTTGTGACTGTCCTTACGTCTTTTTGCTTAAAGTGAACAGTTTTAACGAATTTGTTTAGACGTTTTAAGATTAAAATAAACCGATAAGAACCATTTGGTTTTTTAACTAAAAAATAAGATGATAGAAACTGTTTCTTTTTCTTTGCACATTCTACTATTGCTCCCTTAACCACAATATTGCTAATCACATTTTCAATCAACTTATTCTGTGTATCTGAAAAATTTGAATTGAATTTAAAAAAAAATTTATTGGCTTCTTTTTAAACGGAATTCGATAGCCACTAATACTTTGCAAAATGAACCTATTTGACGTTAGGTATTGCCATTCTTTATAAAAGAATGCTAACCTAAAGCTACCTTAACACCTACATCTTTTATTTACATTGATTTGGCCAGAACGTCTGCTTCGGCCCCTGGTTTCGCTTCTGATCCTTCGGCAGGGACCTTCTGAAGAACAGTTTTTGTTTGCCCTGTCCTTCGGTAGGTATATTGTCCGTTTATTGGAGAAGGGCCTTGTCTCCGCCGGGCGCTTAAAATTTCCCGCAAATTTATTCGACACATACTGCTTATTCTGGCCTTCAGTGGTCACATTTTGAAAAAGTTTGTCCGAATCTTTTAATTCTTTTATTTTGGTAGGTAAATCGCTACCAAATAACATATTTTTTGGTTTTGATTTCTTTAAAACCCCCTGAAAGGATTTATCGAAACGTGGAACTATGTAGACCTTTCTCGTTTCAGTTTGTTTATACTGTATATCTGCGATCAGCTTGGCCGCGTCAATCAACTTATCCAGAAATTCCTCGAAGACAAATTTGTCTTCGTCTTCATCATTCACCATGGTTATAGCTGCACCTAGAGGCGGCAATGTAGTACTTGCCAATTTCTGTACAATGAATCTGTATTCGTCTCTTTTTACAGCTTTGTCATTCAACTTAGCTTGAATTTGTTCGTTGAGTATAGAAACAGATAGACCTTCTGGTATGGCGTACTTTTTAACAGCTGATCTCTATCCTCTTTCGTCAAATCATTTGTAGCGTAATACTGTCAGGAATTAATTAAATTCGAATGAATATTAACCTTCATGGCCTTTAATTCACTAGGGTCTTCTCCCAAAGCCGATTTTATCAAATCGTTTAGCGGTTTCTCTTTTAACTCTGGCTCTTTGTTTTCATCATTCCCATCTGGACCCTCTATTTTTTTTTCTCAATCTCGACTTGTTTTGTTCAGATTACAGATTCTACTTCAATATATGTATCTAACAATTCTTTTAAAGCAATTTTCACTAAGAATATGATTTTGTATCTTGTATACATGTTTTTTAATACCTAGTTATTTTAACAAATTTATAAATAATTGTTGGTGCTTTGTACTGTAGATCTTTGAAAAAATATATATAATCTTAAAATAAACATGGTTTTAATTCGACTCATGTATCAAAGTTTTACCTTAAAGCAATTTCAGAAAAAAAATAATATTGGGAATAAATTGAGTTTATTGCTTAAAGCTCTTTGAGAAAGCAATCTGATAAACCAGTTAGCAGCGGCTTTTTAATGAAGTGAAACCATTTAAATAGCGAATTTTTCATTTAATTAAATACTATAATCGTTTATTTTGTAATCAGTAACAATGTGATTTGTATCCTAGTTTATTAGTTATACTGTGATTTAGAATTTTTTGTAAACCTCTATAACTCGTAAACAGTAAGATATAATTCATTAGAACTTTTACTAAATATTAATTTCATCTACAACAATACTCCTGAAAATTCTCAATTCATAGAATTTATTGCTTGCTGAAAAAAACAGTATAAGAAACGATAATTTATAATGCTGCATAAATTTCGATATAAAACACTTACATCTGCACAGTACTGCCATAACATATTAACTAATTCTTGAAAATTTGAAACATATATATTTTACTTATATTGTTTTAGGCATTTGAAAGAAGATCTAGGACCACTAGCAGATCAATTGGATATCTCAAACATGCCAGAACAAGAATTGGAATTTCATTATTTCAAGTAATAAAAAATTTCATTTTCAATTTGCTATAATTTATTTCATGTATTACTAATATTATTATTTATGGTATATTACTTGTATATGACAGACTTCATGATGTTGACAATAATACAAAACTAGATGGCTTGGAAATTTTAAATGCCATCCAACATACGCTTCATGACCATGATGAAGAAAATTCCCTAACTAAGCAAGCTGAAACGATAGATAAAGCAATGATTAAAGATGATTTGCCTTGGATTATTGGTAAGTAAACCACATCTTGATATCATGAATTAATTTTTCATACTAATAAAACATCTATTTTATATTTAAATATGTTTCAGAACTAATTGATAAAGTATTAGAAGAGGATGATTTGGATAACGATGGCTACTTAGGGTACATTGAATTTGTACATGGAAGACAAAGGGGTCAACGTGATCAAACCAAGAATGTTTGGTGAATCACAAATTAAAAAATATGCCGATAAAACTGTTGTGACAAAAATATTGCACTCTACTTTTGATAACATTGGATATTTACTAATACATCTCAATTTTTCTAATGATAATTATGTATTTCGGCCTACCTCTAATGGGAAAAACCTTATAGTTTCATTGCAAAAAGTATAATCCTTCGACCAATGTATATTATAGTACATAAACAATTACTTCGTACTAATATATGATTCATGAGATTCTTTCACGAATGTATATAATGCAAACATGTTTCTAAAATATCTCTGAAGTATTTAAATCTTATAAGTTAAAATTTTTTGAAAGATATGAAAAAATAAGAAAATTTCGGCTATAAGGTAATGTGCTCAGTACTTGGACAAAATTAAAATTGTGACCAGCACTTGGACAGTGACAAAAATTGTAATTACTGATAAATATGATAAAAAGATGTATTCATTGGCACTCATTCTAATAGTTTATGATGTGTCGTATATAATTTAACCAAAATTATGTTAATTTACGTCTTAAATTTGTTATAAATGTAAATATAACATTTTGAGGTTATGTCGAGAACTGTAATATGCCGAATATATTGTCCGAGTTTACGTCCACCGCTTTTTCTGAACTCAGTAGTTGGACACATTTAATTCATATGTCCACCTATTGGGTTCTAACTATGTCCAAGTACTGGGACCAGCTTGACATATGATGTTTAACTACTGTGACATATAGTTAAATTATTAAACTTACTTTATTAGTATCAAAAAGTATGTAAACATATTCTTTCTTGCACTAATATCAGTAAAACATGAAGATTTAACTATTAGATTAAAGATTTGGGAAAAATATTGAGTTTCGGTTCTACAAACACTGATTCCATATTTTTGTTTCAAAAAGTTTCCAAGTACTATCCACTTTACCTTATAACAATCAGTAATATAAGAAATATCCACGAAATGTATGCAGATATAAATCTGATAAAAAAATTCCAAAACATGAATCGGATCTGCTAAAGGTCGACTATGGGAATCTAATAACAGATACAGCAAGGATACTCAGTAGCTGGAGAAATTACATCAATGAGCTTTTAAATGTACACGAACAACAAGCCGTTTCTGACTACAACGAAATTTAAACTGATGAACCACACATCAAAGAACCAACCTTAAGGTGATAGATTGGTTAGATTAAAGCATAGTTAAGGAGGGGCTTTCGCTATATATAGAACATAATACAAAAAAATTATATGAGAGTTTGTAAAGATCGTATGATATGAATAGTAAAATGTATTTTATGGGACCCCATAACTATATGAAAAAAATTGTTCCAACAAAATCGTGAGGTAACAAGTCTAAATAATGTCAATTAAAAAACCGCTGCCAATTCATTGGCATTTAGCTTCCTCCAACTTTATTAATTGTTTGTATATCTACTTATTTGTTCTATTTACTTCAGCGTTGAAAAGTCAAACCAACAAGTCCTTTTTTTTATCAATGTCGAGATAGATTTAAAATTTGAAATTACCATTTAAGCATATACAAAAGTATAATTTATATCATGAAAAACTATTTGAATTAAATAAAAACTTAAAAAGTTTTTACATATCAAATAACACCTTTTACAAATGACAATAAATTTTCTAACACTATAAAATTGTTTATTCAATTTTATGGAGTCGATTAGCACTCCAGCTAGTTAATTGTTTAGTTAGTAGAGTGAATTTTGCACTAATTAACACGAAAGCATACATATTTATTTACTGAAAATATAATAAATGGAAGAAAGGTTAACGCCTTTGAGTCCTCACATTTAACGTACAAAAGAATATAAAGAATTCAAAATATTATAGTTTGTCATCAATTTGAAAAAAAATTATTGAAATTTTATAATCAGTACAGCTGTCAAATTGCAAAAATAGATTTTTTTATTTACTGTACATATTACATAATTTTCTGAAGGCAAAATATTGTTACGTTTATTACATCCAAGAGAACAAAATGTTATTTTTAACCGACTTCGAAAAAGAAGGAGGTTCTCAGTTCGACATGGCTTTTTTTTTTTTTTTTCTTATGTTTGTCCAGCGATTATTATATATAATAATATTCGTTTTTAATGAAAGAGAATGATCTTATGTTGGTCCCATTATATTACTGGGCCAGTATGGAGCCAGTACTACGTAAGTACTGTTATCTTTTTATTTTCTTCCGCCGATTATTCGGAAACTACTGAACCGATTTTGATAATATTTTTTGAATGAAAGAGAATGATCCCATTGTGGTCCCATTATATTACTGGGCCAGTATGGAGCCAGTACTACGTAAGTACTGTTATCTTTTTATGTTTTTCCGCCGATTATTCGGAAACTACTGAACCGATTTTGATAATAACTTTTTAATATAAGAGAACGATATCATGTTGGTCCTACTATATTACTGGGCCAGTATGGAGCCAGTACTACGTCAGAACTGGCGATTTGTTATGTTTTTCTGCCGATTATTCGGAAACTACTGAACCGATTTGGATAAACTATTTGTTGAATAAAAGAGAATTATCCCATGGTGGTTCCATTGTATAACTGGGCCAGTATGAAGCCTGTACTACGTCAGTACTGGCGTTTTCGTTTTATGCTTCACAAAGGATGTTTTTTTCTAGGATTACAAAGTTTCCTGTAGGAGGAAGCAATATTAAATAAATTAATATTGCTTTAAGGTGGCCCTATAGTAAAATTAGACGAAAAAATCGATTTTTTTATTTCATTTTCTGATACTTTGTACATTTTTATTTATTTATTTATAAATTAAATAAATAAATAAATTAAATAATAAATAAATTAAATAAATAAATAAATTAAATAAATAAATAAATTAAATAAATAAATAAATTAAATAAATAAATAAATTAAATAAATAAATAAATAAATTAAATAAATAAATAAATAAATAAATAAATAAATTAAATAAATAAATTAAATAAATAAATAATTTAAATAAATAAATAAATAACCTAGAGAGAGAGAGAGAGAGAAATTACAATTATACACTTGCCCACGTTGTCCTGCAAAGAAGAAATGTTTGAGAATAAAACAAAATAAAGCATAATAAAAATTATGAGTATAATATTTTAAGATTTTTATATTGCAATATTATAAACACTGAAAATATTTTAAAACTTAAATTTTATTTAAACACACTATTTATATTAAAATATAAAAAAATTTACGTTTTATAAAAATATACTTTTTATGACACTTTTTTTTCATTCCCGACACTTCCAGGAATTCTTCTTCTTCGACAGCCTTCAGCGGTTAGTGAGTCACGCGCGCGTGAGCGCTGGAATTCTAATATATTCCATGGTGAATCGGGCAGTCATACTCCCTATTCTCTTCAGTTAAGGTGGCTCTGTGGTTAAATATTGGTCAAAATGACGAATTTTTTTCATTGTATTATAAGATAGTTAAACCCAATATTCAGCTACAAAGGCATAGCGATGTGTTATAAATAATAAATATAAAGCATAGTGCGCATATAGCAATGTGTAATGTGCGAGGATAACTTCAAAGATACCTGCATTTTACATGAAAAAAGGCATTTTATCCTTGATTACTTGAAATCGTCTCAATAAAAATGTCTGAAAATTGGTATATAAGTTAGTAAAATCACTATGAATATACCTGTAAAGTGGTAATTTAAGAGATTAAAAATTCGAGATATTTTAAATTAGACCAGAGAGCCACCTTAAAGCTATGTCTTTAACAGTTGTCTTCCGCGTGAATGCTATTAGAAATTGGAATGGCGCTTTTGTTGTTAATCTTTTTTTATTAAATGTGTATTCAAATCTTGCTTCTTTTCCAATCACAAAACTTGATGTAGAAATACTGTTTAAGGGGGAGGGGGTAAGGTTAATTTGTGCAAAAAATGGCACATTTTTGTGATTTTTTTTTCACGACTCAGTTAAAATTTATTTATTAAAACCAATGTTACATTATTGTAGTCCATTTAAATAATATTGTGGAATATTTTCATGAAAAAATATTGAAAAATACGGCAATGGCATCAATTATTCGGAAGCGTCTCAGAAAAAAGTTGAATTGCGGTGCCCCTAATAACTCGGTGCTGGATCATCTGAAATCAAAAAACCAAAGTTCGTTCGTCAGATAATTGCTTTTCTCAGGTAACGCTGGGAGGGATTTTGGAAATTTCTATTTTTCACTTTGCGGGAAAACTTTACATAAAAAACGCGATTTGTGCCAAAAAAACGGCTAATTTGTTATTGTAAAATGAAAAATATAAACGAATTTGGAAAAAAAGCTCCAGCGTTACCTCATAAATTATGTAAAGAAATAGTGTTTAAAATTTCGAAAGGATCGGTGTAATAGTTTTGAAGTTATGATGGGCACCGACTTTGAAAACTTGAGTTTTGGGAAAAACGCTTTAAAGTTTTGAACACTAAATAATTTGGAATAAAACGTTCATAAGCGAGATTTATCGACTTACGTCACACTGAATCATCGATGCCAGGTCCATAGAGGATGTTGCTGTCATCTATGATGTCTAAAGCGTCTTTTTGCTCCCGTCTACGACGAATCCTGTCATCTCTAGTTTGATTTTCAGCTTCCTGCTCTGCTCGGTTTATACGAATGTTATCAGTTGATCGCGCCCATTCATGAGCGCTTGATCCACTACTGATTCCCATGTCTTGCATGAAGGATAGTAGAACAAAAGAACCTTCATGGAAGACACAGGCTGCCACATAAGCCGCAATCTCAACTATAACAGAGGTTCCGCTCAAGTTTCGCACGACACGTTGATATTAAATCCAAGACCATCTCGCTTAGTCGAATGGAAATTTACTTTTCCATCACATATTACACACTTCACTAGCGTGGAAATTGTTGAAAAGACTAATAGAAAATCTATTATCCTATAGTGTTTTTCAAGATCCTCCTTAATTTGGTGTTGAACGGTCAGTCTTTTATTTTTTGTCTGACGCGCTACTTGTTGAAATGTATTCTCTTTTACGTTTTTGCGGCGGTACAATCTTTCTAGATCGATATTACCTCGAACCACTTGATTTTCTATCACACCTTTTAACTTTTTTTGGCATTGTAGCAATAATTTTCCACAAAACTTCACGAAAATGATGCGAATAATTGGAGCGCACGTGTACGTCTGTTCGATAGAAAGTTTACTGCTAAACTAAATTATATTCTCTACACTGACTAAATATACGGTACAGGTATGAGCATGTTTATATTTGTCTTCAAATTTCTATAAAATAAAGTAGGAGGAACGGTTCGGTATAATATAGGGAGCGTAGCAGCTGCCAGGTAACAATAGCGTGCTCGAACCGAGCAGGTATGAAAATCCAACAGGTAAGAAAATATTCATAACACCTGCAATTTTGCTTCGATTGACTTGAAATTTTTACACAATATTCTTGAGATACAACGCATTGAGTTCCAAAAATAAAAAAAAATACGAAAAAAAAAAATTTAAATACCTTACCCTCCCCCTTAAGTAAATGTTAAGTATTCTGTTGTGATGCAGTTTTATGTGTTCGATTGCTCAAAAATATACGAGTCCCTATCTGTTTGAAATCGTGTGGTCAACGAAATATCGCGTACCATATATGCATCCGCTATGCAAACACCCACAATTGATATTTTGCCCCGCGATATGAAATATTTCGCGGGGCGGGTGTTGTGGATATTCGAGCATTGCCCGCACTTCTATAAAATAAGACGGTTTTATACCACTTAAGTATCTCCGTATACTCTCGCATTCTTCTCGGTGCACAGCGTTAATATTTCGTATAATTTGAATCCACGAAGATTCTTCTATTGTACTTTTTAATTGCAGATCAGCCAGGAAGCGATCTCTGTTTGCGCAACGAGACATTTTTTAAATATGTCCGAATTACAGAGCGACCAAAGCAAAACTGAAGCGATTGCTTCGTCAACGAGTCCTCCAGTCCTACTAAATTTTTCTACATCTCAAAAGCTAACATGAATCAGTGTGCATTTATAAGCTTTCTTGAAAGAGTAGTAAAAAATAGTACGCCGTGAATGAATGCTCTCATAGTACTACTCGAACAGAGAAAAACACGTACGTCTTGACTGTTTGTGTATGTATCATTAATTATATAATAAAATATAGCGATGATTCCTATATTATATAATAAAATATAGGAATGAAAATTAAGGTGCTTTTCGTGGATGTAAAAGGAACCTAAGTTTGACTTTCCTGTTGTCTGGTTCCTGGCGTGGGTTTTCTTGATCAGTCAAGTTTTCCCCATGTCACACAGTTTGTAGGAGTGTCCCGGAAAAAGACATATGGTGTCTGTAAGGGTTGGTACAAGAGAATGAAAAATAAATAAAAATATAATAGAATATGTATATGTGGTAAAAAATATGAGGGAGAAAATAGAGGATTAAGGTAAAATGAGCTTTTTTTGTTTTACAATTTTACCTTTTTTTAATTTTATTTTTATATTAAATGTGTACAAGTTTTTTATTAAAATATTTTATGTAGAAAACATAATTTCGGGTAAATTTGGTATAATTAAGGTAGACAATAAGAAAATAATTCCATTAAAACAATATTCAGTGTATCGAGATTAAAAATTACAGTGTTCAAACTCGTTTTCACTCTACTTTCAATTTCGGCTTAGCAAATAGCATATTATTGCGCAAAAGCATTAACGTCTTTGAGAATCTATTTTTAGCATTCGTCTCATCTTCTTTTATTAATTGACTTTAAAAGAAATCTAAAATGTATTCGACAGCACGATTAACAAAAGTAGCACACTCTTCTACATTTTTACCACTAATACACTCAAGCACCTCCGAAAGTCCCTTGAGTGTAGCTAGCTGCATGACGATGCTCGGCCGATTATCGTGCTTCTTCTTCTTTTTGCCGGGCGGTTCGAATATAGTGATTGTTTCCATATCCTCGTATAGCTGTGCCTCGTGCGGCTGGCCAACGTTGTTGAGTTTTGTAGGTAACCCGTCAGCGGGTGGTCTCTCATCTAGGGCTATTGATCTCGAGCCGTAAGCCATCGTAAAATGAAGGTCGTGATTTGGGAAGAAAATCTACCATGGCTTTCCAAAATCTTGATAGAATGTATACGAGTTTTTTAAGTATGCACTGGTAGCTTCTATTTGATCGAAGAAAGACTCCTAGATGTTGGTATCCAGCGTCATGTACCGCGAGCCTGCTCCGCCAAATTTTACGATAGATCTATATAACCCACCGTTATTTTCAAAACCTATAATTACGCACTTAGAGTGAGATCTATTGAGTGCGTAAATACTTCGTAGCAGCAGCCTATTAGAAAGCGTCTTCGATGCACCTATGCAGGTGGGTGCTTCGTTCTCGTTGTTAACCATTTTAATAAATCGGTGTATATTTTTTTGCTACTACTGTACACGAGCAGAGCGGCTCCTGATAAGCGACTGTGCTCGATGCTCGAAGAATCCTTCCTTATATCCTGGTATCCCTACCATCGATAGTGCGAAGATTGTTATCGATGTTAATTATCGAACAGCTAATCGCGAGTATTAGTTTGTCACCCAAACATGGAGAAATTCCGTTTAAAATTTTTTCTCGATAAAATAATAAAGCTGAAAGTTTAAATAATTGTTCTCCGTACAATAAAATTTAATGCATCAACAGTCAATTATGGTCTACGAAATACACACATAAAAAATTTATCGTTAAAAAATGGCCGTTACTATTTTTTAAATTAAATCCTCAAATATAAAAAGTATAATGAAAATAAAATATTCAAATAATTGTTTTATTAAAGGAAACATATATCTTGAAAAATTTTAATTATTTTAATTTTAATCCTTTGTTTTAAGAAAAAAGTACATCTGTGAAACAAAAAACATAAAACAGTTATTAAAAATATGACGACTATTCTTATTGAAGAAAAATGAACCCACAACAATGTCGTGCGATCGTAGTACGAAGTCAATTATGCTTTAACTGCATGCGAGCAAATCATACTGCCCAGGATTTCCCTTCTCTTATATCCTGTCGATGCTGTGGTGGCAAACATCATACCTTAATCCGTAAGAGAGCGGGAAAAAGACATGGAGCAGCTCTTCACTCGGGGATCGCGGAGAAAAGATATGATACCTGATGTACTTAAGGTACATAAATAGTTCTTAAACGGTGTATCAAGAATTCACTGCTAAAATAGTGAAATTATTAAAAATAGCTTATTATTTTGCTAAACTTTAATATTCCACATCTTGGCTTAGAAGCCCTTTGGGATTGTAATACTGTACAGAGCTCATTTTTTTGATGGTAGAAGCACCCTCAAAAAGTCTAGACAGCATCCGTGTTCCACAGACCCCCTTGTAAGTGTACAAAAGTATAAAAATTTGTTATGACGAACATTCAATTTTCGAAGTACATGATTGAATGCACCTAGCTCCAATAGAGCTCTCGCGTGAAAACACATTAACTTGCCGACGTGGTTTATTTATTTATTTATTTTTTTTTTAACGTCGCCATGTTTGTGCTCCCATATGGTGCTAATCGACGACGGGGGTCTGCGGTGTGTTTGTAAACAAAGCACATGTAATTTTTACAGAGGTGCTTGTATCAATCGGCAGAGACTAGGATTCGAACCCGGGTCACCGCCGTGGGAATCCGACACTCTACCGACTGAGCCGCCGCAGGCCCCAACCACTTGGTTTAGTCATGGTCACCATGTAATAGAGTCACATGGTAATCACGTAGGTTTTTGATAAAAAAAAAAAAAAAAAAGATTAAATATTGCATCAAATAACACTATTTATATTATTTGTGACGATTTGTGGAAGTACTATGCGGATAATGAGACCAAAAATAAATTATTTGAATTTTTAAAATTAAAATTTAATCTTATTCTGAATTTACCATATTAAATTCTTATCAATAGAATACTAGACGTACCTAGAGTAAAATAAACGTGAATGAATTTATACTTGACAAAAATTATTGTGATTGGATAAATTTATCTATTACAATTTTTATAAAAGACCACTGATATTCTGACAACATGAAATATCATATATAATTCTGATAAAGCTACATTTTAGAGTAAATGCTAACATTTATTTTCACTGTGTATGATTATTTTTATCAGTGTGTATCTTGAAAATATTTATCGTATACTTTTTATTAAAATATTTATATAGTTCCACTAATTATTAATGGTGCCTAACACATATCCAATTTAGTTAGATTCACTTCCGTCAGTTTCACTGTCTTCAGTTTTGATGTTTTCATCTCCACTATTTTCATTTTCTTTGTCTTCAGCTTCACTATTTTCAGTTTCAATATTTACTTCTATGTCTTCAACATTTACTCTGAAATAAAGTGTAATATTACAAATTTGTGTTGAAATCAAAGTTACCTCGTATTTGAATGTGTATATGTAACTATGTTGTGATTTATTTTCCGTTTTGAATTTAACTGAAATTTCATTCATTCAAAGAGTTGTATTCCATTCCGATTTCTAATTATTATTAGTAAATGTACCTAATTTTTGGCATAATAAATGACAGAATTTAAATTTTGATTTGATCGCTGAAATAGCTCTATTTTACTCACTATATTAATGGATTTACTTTAATATTATAAACAAGTGTATTCCTTTCTTGTAGGATTAACGTTTTAGTACTTATTACACAGGACCACAATATTTGTTTTGGAATTTACTCGGACTTTCGTGGGTATACTATATGCTTTTAGAGCTGCTGAACACGAATATTTCTTCAGAATTGCTCCAGCACGGCAGGATTCCGAGTAAATTTGAAAAAATGACCTTTACCGGAATCTTAATCACAACCTAAGCTCCTAAAGGCCTAAACCCCATACGCACAACGCACCGGACAACGTCTAAACCCAAAACCTGAATCCCTGAAGCCGCTAACCCTCAGAGAGTTAACTTCCAAGCCCTTAACACCTAAGCCCTTAACCCCCGAGCCCTAAAACCCTCAACGCCTAAAACCCGTACCCTAAACGCAAAGCCTTAATATCAAAACCCTTCCAAAGTCTCAAACCCTCAACCGCGAAACCCTAAACCTCTAAGCCTAAGTCCTCAAACCCGCAAAACTTTAAACCACAAAACTCAAAGCCTAAAACCGCTAAGCCCTTAACCCCCGAGACCTTAATGCTCAAGGCCTTAAATTCGCAAGCCTTAATACCCAAACACTGAGACTTCCAAGGTCTCAAACCCTAAACCCTTAAGCCCCAAGCCCTTAACCTCTAAGTTTTGAAATCTTAAGTCCCAAACCCTTAAAGCCTTAAATCACAAGTCTTTAAACCCTAAAATCCTTGAGCCACAAGTCCTTAAACCCCAAAACTGTAATCCTCAAAGCCTTAAATTCCAAAACCAGAAACTCTCAAATTCTTAAACAACAAACCTTTAAATCCCAAGTCCCTTAACCCTTAATCCCGTAACCCCCAATCTTAAAACCCTCAAAGCCTTAAAACACAAGTCCTTAAACCTTTAAAGCCTTAATACACAAGTCCTTAAACCCTCAAAGCCTTTAGCCACACGTCCTTGAACCCCAAAGCCGTAATCTTTAAAGCCTGAAACTCCCAAATCCTTAAACTCCATGCCTTTAAACCCTTAATTACTTAACCCCCAACCCTTAAACCCTCAAAACCTTAAAGCCTAAAACCTCAAACATCAAAGCCACAATCCCCAAACACTGAAACTCCTAAACCCTTCAACCAAAAGTCTTGGGGTTTAAGAACTTGTAGTTTAAGGCTTTACGGGTTTAACGGCTTGGGGTTTAAGGCTTTGGAAGATAAGCGTTTGGGGATTAAAGCTTTGGGGTTTAAGGACTCGTGGTTTGAGGCTTTGAGGGTTGAAGGGCTCGAGGGTTAAGGGGTTAGGGTTTGAGGGTTAGGATGTTTCAGAGTTTGGGGATAAATGCTTTGAGGTTTACGGTCTTGGGATTTAAGGATCTGAGGGTTTAAGGACTTGGGGGTTAAGGGATTAGGAGTTTCAGGCTTTGGAGCTTAAGGGCTTGGGGTTTAAGGCTTTGGTAGTTTTAGGGTTTGGGAATAACGGCTTTGAGACTTTGAAAATATTAGGGCTCGGAGGTTGAGCGTGTAGCGGTAACTTCTTGGGAGGCTCTGAGGGTTTGAGATTTCAGAGATTAAGGATTTGGCGTTTAAAGGCTGTCTGGTGCATTGGGCTTTAGGAGCTTAGACTGTGATTAAATTTCCAGTAAAAGTCATTTCTTCAAATTTATTCGGAATCCCGACGTGCTGGAGAAATTCTGCCGATATATTCGTATTCGACGGCTCAAAAAGCGTATAGTACACCCTCGGAAGTCTGGGTGGACTCCAATAAAAATGTTGTGGTCCTGTGATTATTATTCAGTTTCGAATAAAGCTTCGTTTATTTTATATTTACTTAATGATATTTTACTTACACTTCTTTTACATACTTTAATATATCTAAAGTAATCTTGTTTTTCTTCAGTTTCCGCAATCGATCGCTAATTTTAATCGAGGAAATTTTTGGGTCACTCATATACAAAGCTCGGTTATACACATCTAAAATACGGGTTTTTCTGCCGTTCTGTCTAGCATGAAGGATCATATTTCTTCTGTAGTATTTGTGGGCTGATTCGAGGGCATCTTCCGCATAATAAGCAATAGGTAAAGGAAAGTAACTTGCTATCTCACAGCCATGCCTAAGGAATTTATGAATCTTCGGATTCATACGGGCCTATGGATACAATTCATAATGCATGGCATACGTTTCCCAACAAAGCTTCTCGGTTTCTTTTAACTTCAGTTCATTTTTGCACTTAAATAATTGCAATAATAAAGCAATATTGGCTACAAATAGTTCATTTAATCCTAAAGATTGTGCAAATTTTTGTGTTTCGCTAAAATATTTTCTAGCTAAATTTTCAGTATTTGTGGTACCGTGACCTTGTAAAACTTGGTCTACTCTTACTCCAAAATTAGTAAAAAGGGTTTGCTGTATAGCAGTTTTTCGTTCATTGTATTTTTCTGAAAACATAATTATAATTTGATATGTAGTATTAAATACTAAACATTTTTTCACATCAGGAAGAGTAATAAATTACACAGAACTTTTTATCAACTATTGACTTGAGACGCGCTTCGCATGTTTTTGTCATATATTCTCAATTTATACTTTTGGAGGATGGGAATGTGAGAATTATGCAATAACAGTAACAATAGCGGTCATTTTAGTAGTAAATAAATAGCGTAGCTCTGACATTCGTTTAATTTAAAGTATCCTACCGAAAAAATGCATGGTACCATGTTGTAACAATTCTATTAGCTTTCTGATTGGCTATTAGTTTTCGGTCGTGATCTCTATGTATGTATGAATTTCTAACCTTAGAAATTAAATTTTCTGAATTATGGAATATTTTGCTCTGACACATATGAATTCCTATCAACATCAAAAAATATAAATTGTGAAAAAATGACAATGAATTACCTTATAAATAAATTACCTTTTCGTAGCTCAGTAATGTCCCACTTTTCGGTTGTTAATTTATACGACAAATGTAACAAATGTTCGAATGATTATATTTCAACATGCAATAATCCTAATCCATACTGTAAATTTTCCTCTATAGGAGTGAATGGATCTTGCAATTTAAACATGTGCGCGGTTCGTAAACATATAGGGCATCTGCAAGTCTCTCTATTCCCTGTGATCGTATTTACACATTTTCCATCAAACATGGTTTACTGAAACTTCAAACTTTACGGTCACTCTTTTATTGTTTGACATCTGAAACTTATGGGTAGTAAGCGAATTTATCTCACTAGTTAAACGTTGAAATTCACGAATAGTTGCCAGCTCATCTTCTTTCTCGAGAGCAATTCGCAACGACCGATACAACCGAACACTTTGTGGTGTAGGATTAATCCAGCTATATCCTTCAGCACTTGATATAAAAATATAGTAATTTTTTAATATTTTACTATACTATATGTACAATATGTAAGGTTAAAATATTTTCTGATTCAATATGGGTAAAGTTGCTTTTTACGCATTTTACAAATTTTAAAAGTTTCAATTTTAGGCTCCTTAAATTGAAAAATATCGTTTGCTAAATATACACCCGACAGAAGGTAATTCTAGTGGAACGTTTTTGAAATCGTGTTTTTTGATTCGTAAAGTTTTTGGAATAAGACAATCTGATTGGAGCATTTCAAAAACGTTCCATCAGAATCACATTTCGAAAAGTGTACTATTAAATTCCATCAAGCTTAACACTTTATTAAATATTTATAAGCAGGCTTGCCCACGTATAAGGTCCTGTATTTTATAGAGTTGTAATAAATTTAATAATCCTGAAATTAGTTTGTATATAAATTTTGTTTATAAGTTTGTATAAAATATACAGGTACTCTTCCTTTCTCAAATAGGTGCATCATGATTATCCGTACTAAAAGCAAAAATAAGTCACCTGATGTTAAGGCTGCACGAGACTCGAGAATATTTTAGGTCTTATCTTGGCCTTGTCTTAAAATTCAAGATAAGTCCAAGACGATACTGCGAAAAAAAATGGTTTGAATAAGAATGTGTTGTTGTTACGCAAACTAACACAAGAAGACCACTATTACCCTATTGGTCTTAAATTTGACACAATCTTTCACATGACGTTTGGTAACAAATTTAAAGTAACTTTAAAATTTAAAGTAGCTTTTTTACACATATAGCTTTACTTTTAAAAAGAAAAATCTTAATTGAGAAAATTATTGAATCTTGCGCTCTCATATATAGAGTAATTAAGAAATAACGTTTAAAGCAACTGGCTATCATCAGATTAATTGAGATAAAATTATTTATATGAGTTTAAATAACTAAATTTACAATATAATTGAAACTTTATTATACTCGAATATTAAAATATTTCAATTTTTTCTTTTACATTTTTTACCATTACAAAGCTCTGTGTAAGAAAAAAATTGTTAATACATCGAGAGAGCAGAAATCTTCAAATAATATTCACTATTTTATTTCGTAAAACAGAGTAGCAAATTCAGTACCATGAATTATTACATCGAATATAATAATTCATCTAATTATAAATCAAATATAATAATCTGAAGAAAAGTTATTACCGAATTAGCTCATAACGTGGATATATCTTGGATTTCATTGAACGACTATCAGTTACTAAAGCCTTATACCGATTCTTGCTGTAGTCGTTTTCCAAATAGAAAGCTAA
The DNA here is from genome assembly GCA_949152435.1 of Gastracanthus pulcherrimus. NCBI lineage: Eukaryota > Metazoa > Arthropoda > Insecta > Hymenoptera > Pteromalidae > Gastracanthus > Gastracanthus pulcherrimus. Next base: position 67,894,216 of record OX424576.1, read on the forward strand.
GGCTGATTCGTTCGAATTCCCTGATGGAAAATGTAATCAGAATTTATCAACTATTTCAAACTTGATTAATATGTATACTTCATTAAAGAAGTAGTATCGATGAACTCGCAGTAAATATATTACACCATAAATTACAAATCTTTAAGTAGCCATTTTAGTTTATCTAATGATTAATAAAAAGTCTCCAGCAAAAGATAATTTGGTTAATTTTTTATTGAGGTTAAATATATGACTTTTTCGTTCTTAATGAATTGATAATTTGAATTTATTTTTCTAAGGTCCTTTTTACTAGAGGTCTTACTTAGTTCATCATCGGTTAGGGTTAGTTCATTAGCAATATTATCGTTTTCTTCAATATCTTCTCTCTTTGATTTCAATGTAAGTTTCAGAGCTAATTCTAGTATATTAACATCATGATTAGCGAATTCAGCAACTTCGTGAGCTCTTCTATAAATTGTGCGTCTACATCCTAGTAACGAAGCGTTAAAAGTTTCTTTCGATAATATAGATATATTAAATTGCAAGAAAATTGCAATTATTGGTTTCATTTATAATGATTTTTTTTACCGGAGTTAGAATCCGTTGTCACTATTCGTTTCCTTCCTCCGCCAAAACTGTTACGAGTTATTTTTTTCGACCGATCCCTTTGAGCATTTGCATTTTTTCTCTTTTTTGTTTTTGGTTTGAATATCCTATAGTTAAATACATATTTTTATTTTAAATTATATATTATTAACTCTATAAGGTGAAAGGGAAGGGGAGGAGAGATGCCACTTAAGGGAAAATTCATTTTGAATAGTATACAATGTATACTGAAGTTAACCAAACTTTGCTTTTATACAGACCGGGTATTGCTACAATATCAATCAACAATAATTGCAAAACATTATTTGATTTACAAAAACATTAGTTTTTTACACGTATGGTATATTATCCGATTATTTATTTGAGCGGGTAATGTAACCGCACCCTCCGATTTTCAGAGTTTATACGTACCTACAGTAGGCATGACTGACCATCGATCGGTAAATGTGGAAATGTTTAGAGGGCGCTTTTTGTATTTTTAAACGAAAATATACCTGTTGAGCATCATATAATATCAGTATAACCGTTGAAACAAGGCCGCATGGTTATTTTCTGTTTCTAGCGTGCTTCTGTGTGTTTTTTTGTGAGAGCTTTTTTTTCTTGAAAAGCCAAAATGACTGGGAAAAATAGACTGTATCGATCAACAAAGGGATCGAAATCGAATTCTTGTTCTTCATCTAAGCCTAGAGCTTCAAAACACAGACCTTTGAATCATTACGAATCGGAGGCTGGTGTAATAGACGTGAGCGCGTCAGCAAAAAAAATGCGAATGTCAACAAGTAATGAAAGTTTTAATTCTACTCTTTGGGCCTTGGCGCCTAAGAGCGTTTCGAGCGGCAAATTAGTCCTCGATATAGCTGCGGACATTGCAGTATGCACTTTTAATGACGGATTAAGCAGTGTCATGCACATCATGCAAGTTTTCGGCATGACTATAGGGCCCAACTGCTATAATTTTTGCATCGAAACGGACGCATCGCCCGTCGCCTACGCCGAGCGCTCTCTGTCCGATGTGGTGAAGGAGGCACGCTTGAGCGCAAAAATCGCTCAGTAAAAGCCAAGAAGAGGTATGCACGGTGGTCCTCGGAAAAATTCAACCGAAACGTATTTGCACTTCGGATTTTCCTTTTGCATATGATTTGAGGTCCTTTCAGGACCACATTTCAATAGAAACTATAATCGAGGAATGAGCACTTTTTTTTTAATTCAGTTTTGAAAATTTTTTATAGGTAGTCAATGACGAAAATTTTTTTTCATGGGTAATCTAGAAAATTTATTTTTATTATAGTGTTTAACAATTGAATTATACATTAATTACATATTTACAGTACACTTTCTCGCAAATATGTACAGAAGTGTATGTTCCCTGGTAGAAAATTATCTAGTATTATCGAGGCCCTCGATTATTCCCATGAAAAACTAGATAGATCTACATAGTTCTAGATTAATTTTCCGCCAGGGTTACATTATAAATATAAATTTAAAATAATGTTTTTTTTTCCGTTGAAAATATTATTGTGGTAAAAGTTAATATAAATCATATACTTTCAAAGTATTTTAAAAAATTAATTGAAACTGAATACTACTGGGCACTAATACATTCTATAAGTACCTTGTAAGGATGAAAATGTGTATAGCGTATATATGTGTCGCGTATATTCGTGAGTGTGTTGTCGAGCATGTGTTTGTATATCTGAAAATTCCAACGATATTAGTGTACAATAATTCAGTCAGTCCTTTTGTAGCAGTCTATTTAACACCATGCCACCGATTATTATAAAAAATCACGCGCGTACTCATGAGAAAAATCGCTCTGTTATTTGCTTACTTTGTTGGGATAAAAGTAAACGGATTATTGACATAACATCAGCTTTGAGAGATAAAATATGTGAACTGTTTAAAAGTTATGACGAAAAAAATGAGTGCCTTCCAAAAGTAGTGTGTGCATCTTGCAAGTCCAATTTATACCGTAAATCTCGACGAAAAAAAGATCTCGCCAATAGGTTTTTCGCAATATAGGTTGAAGAAAGATACGAGATCAAATGCAAGTGCAAAGTGTAATTGTTTTTTTTGTGAACGAGCAAGAAAGAATGGCAAGGACAAAGTTTTTGGAGCTCAACGTAAGTCTCAGCTGAATGAAGAAAAAAAAAGAAAACCTCCAGTTATGAAATGCTGCTCAAAATGTTTTTCTAAAATACATGCAGGTAAAAGTCATATTTGTAGATAAGCTACTGTAGTACGCAAAATTTCAAGCTGTGTTACTTCACTAGATTTGAAATCTAAAGAACAGATAGCTTCCAATTTGTTAAAAAAGGTTCTTGCGATCCAACCGTAACCTGGGTTGTTTGAAATATGTGGATGTATTTGAAAAGTTCAAAACCGTTGTTGACTCGTGCTTTACTATTTCTTTAAATCCGAAATTTGTTGAATATATAGGTATATTGACGTAACTGATGTGACCGAATGTAAAATATTTAAAAAAATGATCTTTAATGGAAATCGTTATACTACTAATAAATATTTGCGTTGTCAGCGAACAAATAACTCTGTTTTTCAAACGACTAATGAGACATTTGGAATTATTTCAAAAATATGTAAAATTAAGTATGATAATGACTACAAAGTAGTAATTTTTTTCATGGTCTAAAAATTGCAAGTAACTTTTTTGTTGACAATATTGATATTACACATTTGAAAGTTGTCAATGCTGAAGAAAAAGTTAATGTTAATGTTGTAAAATACTCTCAATTACACAGACCATGTATATTATTAAAATTACGTAAGCAATTTATTATTGTTACTATTGTAAAAGGTATTTTAGGGCGACACACTAATTAATTTAATATATGTATCACGTATTGTAATAACATTATAACTATTATTATGTAATTTTTTTAATAATAAAATTTATACCTGACTATTTGTAGAAATATAGTTGTTTTAATAATTATATACAAATAATTGCTTAAAAAATATACACAAATGCGCATAATTACACCATATCATGACATAACATGATAAACTATGCCATTTTATGCCAAGCTATGCTATTTTATACCAAGCTATGCCATAACATGTCAAGCTATGCCATAAAATGCCAAATTATTTGCATTACGCCAGGTTGGAAGCTACAATTAAAGGATATGCCATATTATGCCACATCGTGCCAAATTGTGCCATTTTGTGACAGACTGTGCCATCTTGTGTCAAAGTGTACTAGCTTTTTTGTAAATAATTCAGAAAAGTAATTTTGTTTAAATTCATAATGTACCAAGTTATGCCAAATCATGCCATACTGTGCTGAATTGTGTCAATCTGTACCAAACTGTGCCAAACTGTGCAAAACTGTGCGAAATGTCCGAAATGGCACAGCTCTAGCATAGTATAGCACAATTTGGCACAGTTTGGCACAGTTGTGCACAATTTAGCACGATTTGGCACAACAAGTTTTTTCCACCAGGGAATATAGGTTACGAGGAAAGTCATACTAGCGCATACCTACATTTTGAACCCGGATTAAATTTTTAGGATATGTTCTTGAAAGCATATACCAAAAAGTGTGCATTTGATTTTCTCTAAAATTTATTATTAATTTTTGATTTTGCTTATAAAACATTAATTTTACAATAATTTTACGAGTAATGGCTTTTAATAATAAAGTTGTTCAAAATTATTTCAGAAAACAAAAAACTAAACTTTTAGCTGAATTCGTTAATTTGGTGTGCACCGGGATAAAATATAGTTTAATAAACAAATTAGTGAGAAAACAGTATTTCTATCAAAATAGTGGCTTTATTGAATAATCTCACCATAATTTTAGAAAACTATTCATTATAAATATATTTTACATATCAATAACTCTTAGAGCACATCTGACTAGTATGTTACAGTATTTAACCTCAAAAACTTATTATTCACTTCCTGAAAAACGTAAATTAATACATAAAAGTGAAAAAATGATGTTAAATGACAGAAATATCTTGTCCTACAGCGTTTGTTTTTCATTGAAAAAAAATTAATACCATCATAAAAATATTTTTACATGATGAGTTAATAGTTCAACTGACTTTATAAACAAAAAAAAAATTATTTCGAATTTTTGGTTGAAAATAACTAGAGAGCCACCTTAATACATTTAATATGTAATTTTGTCTTTAATTTTCGTTGGAACTTTCCGATTTTCGTAAAAATCCAGATATACAAAATGATAAATCAAAATAAAAAGCATATTGAAAACATAATACAATATTTAGTATTAATTAGTTAGATTTATTATTATCATTACTATCTTCAATACAAGAAATAAAATACATTCAAAGTTTATTTTACAACTTTAATTCGCGTTAGACCTATCCGATTTTCGTAAATTTCCAGATATACGAAATACTCTGGCAACATAAAAAACATATTAAAAACATAATATTATTTTTATTATTAATTCTAATAATTTATTAATATTATTATTACCGCCAATGCATGAAATAAAATATATTTCATACTCATTTTATGTCTTGAATTCACGTTAAATATTTACGAAAATCGTAAATACCCAGATATTCGAAATGCTAAATCAAAACGAAAAGCATATTAAAAACATAATATTATGTTTATTATTAATTATTATGCTTGATTATTAACATTATTATATGTAGTGCAAGAAATGAAATACATATAATATTTAGACATTAAAAAAAGTGTACTGATTATTTGACTAAGGAAAAAATACAAACCAAACATATTCAGTTAAAAAACAAGGATGAAATATACATTATTTATTTAAACAATGACAGTGTTAAATTATCTGAAACTTTGTTAAGAGAGAAACTGAAGGGTAAACGTAACATAAAAACAGAGGAACTAATTAATCCGAAAATAAAAACAGAGGGTATAGATAAGTACACTGAAATGAAAGAAGAAAAAATCGAAAGTGACATAAACTCTAGAAATTTCAATAATTTTTCAACAAAAGGTCAAATTTTGCACATGTACAAGAACAACATAAATTATCTAAGTACTGTAGTAATGGAAGTGTCAGCTGAAATTTATAAGGATATCAGGGAAAACAAAAATAAAATTTTCGTCTATGAGAATTGTAAAGTTTACGATTTGTTCAACATTAAACCATGCAATAACTGTTGCAGACTTGGTTACTATAAAAAAAAGAGTAATAATGAGACAACTTGCCTTAAATGCTCAGGAAAGCATAAGACTAAAGAGTGTAGAAGTGTAAATAAGAAATGTGCTAATTGTGTTTTTAGCAATAACAAATACAAAACCACGTATGACATAAACCATCATGCTTCTGATATGACTTTATGTGTAATTCTGAGAAAAGATATATAGACTCTGTTAACTACCCTATGAAACCTACCTTTCCATCGTGGGATACAACAACGCCTCATCAGAGGATAACGAACGGTCAATTACTCAAGCAGACATCATCATCTACTAACTCATCAAACCAGCAACAACAAGAACAAAAACAGCAGTAGCAGCAGATTAACGAACGGACGAACGAACGAGGATAACGAACAGTCAAATACTCAAGCAGACAACATCATCTAACAGCTTATCAAACCATCAATAACAAGGACAACAGCATGGACAACAACAAAATGAGCGACAGCAACAAACTTCACAAAATCAGTCCGTAAAGAATAAAGATCAAAAAATGCTAATAACTAAAAATGGGTTATTTTGAATTCTTAGAAACAATACAAAAGGACACAGTTCAAAATGGAAAAACATGTAGTAATATTAATGTTTTACTTAAAGCTTTAAGCAATAAAAATGTTTTAATTCTTCGCGTTAACAGAAGAAGTATGAATGCAAAATTTGATAAATTGAAAGAATCATTTGAAAATTCAATTAACAAACCATCTATCGTTGCATATACTGAAGCCATTGTACAAGTAAACTATAAATTATATGAACTAGACAGGTATGAGAGTTATTATAATGAAAGTAGAATAAATAAAAATGATGGAGTAATTGTTTTTGTTATTAGGAATATAATACAAAAAACTAAAGTTATTGAAGATTAAATTAGAATTATAAATACTCATATTACACTAAATAATGAAAGTAGTATTGAAATTTCTGCTGTGTATAGATTTCATTATATATATATATATATATATATATATATATAAACGAACGAACGAGGATAACGAACAGTCAAATACTCAAGCAGACAACATCATCTAACAGCTTATCAAACCATCAATAACAAGGACAACAGCATGGACAACAACAAAATGAGCGACAGCAACAAACTTCACAAAATCAGTCCGTAAAGAATAAAGATCAAAAAATGCTAATAACTAAAAATGGGTTATTTTGAATTCTTAGAAACAATACAAAAGGACACAGTTCAAAATGGAAAAACATGTAGTAATATTAATGTTTTACTTAAAGCTTTAAGCAATAAAAATGTTTTAATTCTTCGCGTTAACAGAAGAAGTATGAATGCAAAATTTGATAAATTGAAAGAATCATTTGAAAATTCAATTAACAAACCATCTATCGTTGCATATACTGAAGCCATTGTACAAGTAAACTATAAATTATATGAACTAGACAGGTATGAGAGTTATTATAATGAAAGTAGAATAAATAAAAATGATGGAGTAATTGTTTTTGTTATTAGGAATATAATACAAAAAACTAAAGTTATTGAAGATTAAATTAGAATTATAAATACTCATATTACACTAAATAATGAAAGTAGTATTGAAATTTCTGCTGTGTATAGATTTCATTATATATATATATATAATATTACTACATGTTTTTCCATTTTGAACTGTGTCCTTTTGTATTGTTTCTAAGAATTCAAAATAACCCATTTTTAGTTATTAGCATTTTTTGATCTTTATTCTTTACGGACTGATTTTGTGAAGTTTGTTGCTGTCGCTCATTTTGTTGTTGTCCATGCTGTTGTCCTTGTTATTGATGGTTTGATAAGCTGTTAGATGATGTTGTCTGCTTGAGTATTTGACTGTTCGTTATCCTCGTTCGTTCGTTTATATATATATATATATATATATATATATATATATATATATATATATATATATATATATATATATATATATATATATATATATATATATATATATAATGAAATCTATACACAGCAGAAATTTCAATACTACTTTCATTATTTAGTGTAATATGAGTATTTATAATTCTAATTTAATCTTCAATAACTTTAGTTTTTTGTATTATATTCCTAATAACAAAAACAATTACTCCATCATTTTTATTTATTCTACTTTCATTATAATAACTCTCATACCTGTCTAGTTCATATAATTTATAGTTTACTTGTACAATGGCTTCAGTATATGCAACGATAGATGGTTTGTTAATTGAATTTTCAAATGATTCTTTCAATTTATCAAATTTTGCATTCATACTTCTTCTGTTAACGCGAAGAATTAAAACATTTTTATTGCTTAAAGCTTTAAGTAAAACATTAATATTACTACATGTTTTTCCATTTTGAACTGTGTCCTTTTGTATTGTTTCTAAGAATTCAAAATAACCCATTTTTAGTTATTAGCATTTTTTGATCTTTATTCTTTACGGACTGATTTTGTGAAGTTTGTTGCTGTCGCTCATTTTGTTGTTGTCCATGCTGTTGTCCTTGTTATTGATGGTTTGATAAGCTGTTAGATGATGTTGTCTGCTTGAGTATTTGACTGTTCGTTATCCTCGTTCGTTCGTCCGTTCGTTAATCTGCTGCTACTGCTGTTTTTGTTCTTGTTGTTGCTGGTTTGATGAGTTAGTAGATGATGATGTCTGCTTGAGTAATTGACCGTTCGTTATCCTCTGATGAGGCGTTGTTGTATCCCACGATGGAAAGGTAGGTTTCATAGGGTAGTTAACAGAGTCTATATATCTTTTCTCAGAATTACACATAAAGTCATATCAGAAGCATGATGGTTTATGTCATACGTGGTTTTGTATTTGTTATTGCTAAAAACACAATTAGCACATTTCTTATTTACACTTCTACACTCTTTAGTCTTATGCTTTCCTGAGCATTTAAGGCAAGTTGTCTCATTATTACTCTTTTTTTTATAGTAACCAAGTCTGCAACAGTTATTGCATGGTTTAATGTTGAACAAATCGTAAACTTTACAATTCTCATAGACGAAAATTTTATTTTTGTTTTCCCTGATATCCTTATAAATTTCAGCTGACACTTCCATTACTACAGTACTTAGATAATTTATGTTGTTCTTGTACATGTGCAAAATTTGACCTTTTGTTGAAAAATTATTGAAATTTCTAGAGTTTATGTCACTTTCGATTTTTTCTTCTTTCATTTCAGTGTACTTATCTATACCCTCTGTTTTTATTTTCGGATTAATTAGTTCCTCTGTTTTTATGTTACGTTTACCCTTCAGTTTCTCTCTTAACAAAGTTTCAGATAATTTAACACTGTCATTGTTTAAATAAATAATGTATATTTCATCCTTGTTTTTTAACTGAATATGTTTGGTTTGTATTTTTTCCTTAGTCAAATAATCAGTACACTTTTTTTAATGTCTAAATATTATATGTATTTCATTTCTTGCACTACATATAATAATGTTAATAATCAAGCATAATAATTAATAATAAACATAATATTATGTTTTTAATATGCTTTTCGTTTTGATTTAGCATTTCGAATATCTGGGTATTTACGATTTTCGTAAATATTTAACGTGAATTCAAGACATAAAATGAGTATGAAATATATTTTATTTCATGCATTGGCGGTAATAATAATATTAATAAATTATTAGAATTAATAATAAAAATAATATTATGTTTTTAATATGTTTTTTATGTTGCCAGAGTATTTCGTATATCTGGAAATTTACGAAAATCGGATAGGTCTAACGCGAATTAAAGTTGTAAAATAAACTTTGAATGTATTTTATTTCTTGTATTGAAGATAGTAATGATAATAATAAATCTAACTAATTAATACTAAATATTGTATTATGTTTTCAATATGCTTTTTATTTTGATTTATCATTTTGTATATCTGGATTTTTACGAAAATCGGAAAGTTCCAACGAAAATTAAAGACAAAATTACATATTAAATGTATTAAGGTGGCTCTCTAGTTATTTTCAACCAAAAATTCGAAATAATTTTTTTTTTGTTTATAAAGTCAGTTGAACTATTAACTCATCATGTAAAAATATTTTTATGATGGTATTAATTTTTTTTCAATGAAAAACAAACGCTGTAGGACAAGATATTTCTGTCATTTAACATCATTTTTTCACTTTTATGTATTAATTTACGTTTTTCAGGAAGTGAATAATAAGTTTTTGAGGTTAAATACTGTAACATACTAGTCAGATGTGCTCTAAGAGTTATTGATATGTAAAATATATTTATAATGAATAGTTTTCTAAAATTATGGTGAGATTATTCAATAAAGCCACTATTTTGATAGAAATACTGTTTTCTCACTAATTTGTTTATTAAACTATATTTTATCCCGGTGCACACCAAATTAACGAATTCAGCTAAAAGTTTAGTTTTTTGTTTTCTGAAATAATTTTGAACAACTTTATTATTAAAAGCCATTACTCGTAAAATTATTGTAAAATTAATGTTTTATAAGCAAAATCAAAAATTAATAATAAATTTTAGAGAAAATCAAATGCACACTTTTTGGTATATGCTTTCAAGAACATATCCTAAAAATTTAATCCGGGTTCAAAATGTAGGTATGCGCTAGTATGACTTTCCTCGTAACCTATATTCCCTGGTGGAAAAAACTTGTTGTGCCAAATCGTGCTAAATTGTGCACAACTGTGCCAAACTGTGCCAAATTGTGCTATACTATGCTAGAGCTGTGCCATTTCGGACATTTCGCACAGTTTTGCACAGTTTGGCACAGTTTGGTACAGATTGACACAATTCAGCACAGTATGGCATGATTTGGCATAACTTGGTACATTATGAATTTAAACAAAATTTCTTTTCTGAATTATTTACAAAAAAGCTAGTACACTTTGACACAAGATGGCACAGTCTGTCACAAAATGGCACAATTTGGCACGATGTGGCATAATATGGCATATCCTTTAATTGTAGCTTCCAACCTGGCGTAATGCAAATAATTTGGCATTTTATGGCATAGCTTGACATGTTATGGCATAGCTTGGTATAAAATAGCATAGCTTGGCATAAAATGGCATAGTTTATCATGTTATGTCATGATATGGTGTAATTATGCGCATTTGTGTATATTTTTTAAGCAATTATTTGTATATAATTATTAAAACAACTATATTTCTACAAATAGTCAGGTATAAATTTTATTATTAAAAAAATTACATAATAATAGTTATAATGTTATTACAATACGTGATACATATATTAAATTAATTAGTGTGTCGCCCTAAAATACCTTTTACAATAGTAACAATAATAAATTGCTTACGTAATTTTAATAATATACATGGTCTGTGTAATTGAGAGTATTTTACAACATTAACATTAACTTTTTCTTCAGCATTGACAACTTTCAAATGTGTAATATCAATATTGTCAACAAAAAAGTTACTTGCAATTTTTAGACCATGAAAAAAATTACTACTTTGTAGTCATTATCATACTTAATTTTACATATTTTTGAAATAATTCCAAATGTCTCATTAGTCGTTTGAAAAACAGAGTTATTTGTTCGCTGACAACGCAAATATTTATTAGTAGTATAACGATTTCCATTAAAGATCATTTTTTTAAATATTTTACATTCGGTCACATCAGTTACGTCAATATACCTATATATTCAACAAATTTCGGATTTAAAGAAATAGTAAAGCACGAGTCAACAACGGTTTTGAACTTTTCAAATACATCCACATATTTCAAACAACCCAGGTTACGGTTGGATCGCAAGAACCTTTTTTAACAAATTGGAAGCTATCTGTTCTTTAGATTTCAAATCTAGTGAAGTAACACAGCTTGAAAGTTTGCGTACTACAGTAGCTTATCTACAAATATGACTTTTACCTGCATGTATTTTAGAAAAACATTTTGAGCAGCATTTCATAACTGGAGGTTTTCTTTTTTTTTCTTCATTCAGCTGAGACTTACGTTGAGCTCCAAAAACTTTGTCCTTGCCATTCTTTCTTGCTCGTTCACAAAAAAAACAATTACACTTTGCACTTGCATTTGATCTCGTATCTTTCTTCAACCTATATTGCGAAAAACCTATTGGCGAGATCTTTTTTTCGTCGAGATTTACGGTATAAATTGGACTTGCAAGATGCACACACTACTTTTGGAAGGCACTCATTTTTTTCGTCATAACTTTTAAACAGTTCACATATTTTATCTCTCAAAGCTGATGTTATGTCAATAATCCGTTTACTTTTATCCCAACAAAGTAAGCAAATAACAGAGCGATTTTTCTCATGAGTACGCGCGTGATTTTTTATAATAATCGGTGGCATGGTGTTAAATAGACTGCTACAAAAGAACTGACTGAATTATTGTACACTAATATCGTTGGAATTTTCAGATATACAAACACATGCTCGACAACACACTCACGAATATACGCGACACATATATACGCTATACACATTTTCATCCTTACAAGGTACTTATAGAATGTATTAGTGCCCAGTAGTATTCAGTTTCAATTAATTTTTTAAAATACTTTGAAAGTATATGATTTATATTAACTTTTACCACAATAATATTTTCAACGGAAAAAAAAACATTATTTTAAATTTATATTTATAATGTAACCCTGGCGGAAAATTAATCTAGAACTATGTAGATCTATCTAGTTTTTCATGGGAATAATCGAGGGCCTCGATAATACTAGATAATTTTCTACCAGGGAACATACACTTCTGTACATATTTGCGAGAAAGTGTACTGTAAATATGTAATTAATGTATAATTCAATTGTTAAACACTATAATAAAAATAAATTTTCTAGATTACCCATGAAAAAAAATTTTCGTCATTGACTACCTATAAAAAATTTTCAAAACTGAATTAAAAAAAAAGTGCTCATTCCTCGATTATAGTTTCTATTGAAATGTGGTCCTGAAAGGACCTCAAATCATATGCAAAAGGAAAATCCGAAGTGCAAATACGTTTCGGTTGAATTTTTCCGAGGACCACCGTGCATACCTCTTCTTGGCTTTTACTGAGCGATTTTTGCGCTCAAGCGTGCCTCCTTCACCACATCGGACAGAGAGCGCTCGGCGTAGGCGACGGGCGATGCGTCCGTTTCGATGCAAAAATTATAGCAGTTGGGCCCTATAGTCATGCCGAAAACTTGCATGATGTGCATGACACTGCTTAATCCGTCATTAAAAGTGCATACTGCAATGTCCGCAGCTATATCGAGGACTAATTTGCCGCTCGAAACGCTCTTAGGCGCCAAGGCCCAAAGAGTAGAATTAAAACTTTCATTACTTGTTGACATTCGCATTTTTTTTGCTGACGCGCTCACGTCTATTACACCAGCCTCCGATTCGTAATGATTCAAAGGTCTGTGTTTTGAAGCTCTAGGCTTAGATGAAGAACAAGAATTCGATTTCGATCCCTTTGTTGATCGATACAGTCTATTTTTCCCAGTCATTTTGGCTTTTCAAGAAAAAAAAGCTCTCACAAAAAAACACACAGAAGCACGCTAGAAACAGAAAATAACCATGCGGCCTTGTTTCAACGGTTATACTGATATTATATGATGCTCAACAGGTATATTTTCGTTTAAAAATACAAAAAGCGCCCTCTAAACATTTCCACATTTACCGATCGATGGTCAGTCATGCCTACTGTAGGTACGTATAAACTCTGAAAATCGGAGGGTGCGGTTACATTACCCGCTCAAATAAATAATCGGATAATATACCATACGTGTAAAAAACTAATGTTTTTGTAAATCAAATAATGTTTTGCAATTATTGTTGATTGATATTGTAGCAATACCCGGTCTGTATAAAAGCAAAGTTTGGTTAACTTCAGTATACATTGTATACTATTCAAAATGAATTTTCCCTTAAGTGGCATCTCTCCTCCCCTTCCCTTTCACCTTATAGAGTTAATAATATATAATTTAAAATAAAAATATGTATTTAACTATAGGATATTCAAACCAAAAACAAAAAAGAGAAAAAATGCAAATGCTCAAAGGGATCGGTCGAAAAAAATAACTCGTAACAGTTTTGGCGGAGGAAGGAAACGAATAGTGACAACGGATTCTAACTCCGGTAAAAAAAATCATTATAAATGAAACCAATAATTGCAATTTTCTTGCAATTTAATATATCTATATTATCGAAAGAAACTTTTAACGCTTCGTTACTAGGATGTAGACGCACAATTTATAGAAGAGCTCACGAAGTTGCTGAATTCGCTAATCATGATGTTAATATACTAGAATTAGCTCTGAAACTTACATTGAAATCAAAGAGAGAAGATATTGAAGAAAACGATAATATTGCTAATGAACTAACCCTAACCGATGATGAACTAAGTAAGACCTCTAGTAAAAAGGACCTTAGAAAAATAAATTCAAATTATCAATTCATTAAGAACGAAAAAGTCATATATTTAACCTCAATAAAAAATTAACCAAATTATCTTTTGCTGGAGACTTTTTATTAATCATTAGATAAACTAAAATGGCTACTTAAAGATTTGTAATTTATGGTGTAATATATTTACTGCGAGTTCATCGATACTACTTCTTTAATGAAGTATACATATTAATCAAGTTTGAAATAGTTGATAAATTCTGATTACATTTTCCATCAGGGAATTCGAACGAATCAGCCTTAGCTTTCTATTTGGAAAACGACTACAGCAAGAATCGGTATAAGGCTTTAGTAACTGATAGTCGTTCAATGAAATCCAAGATATATCCACGTTATGAGCTAATTCGGTAATAACTTTTCTTCAGATTATTATATTTGATTTATAATTAGATGAATTATTATATTCGATGTAATAATTCATGGTACTGAATTTGCTACTCTGTTTTACGAAATAAAATAGTGAATATTATTTGAAGATTTCTGCTCTCTCGATGTATTAACAATTTTTTTCTTACACAGAGCTTTGTAATGGTAAAAAATGTAAAAGAAAAAATTGAAATATTTTAATATTCGAGTATAATAAAGTTTCAATTATATTGTAAATTTAGTTATTTAAACTCATATAAATAATTTTATCTCAATTAATCTGATGATAGCCAGTTGCTTTAAACGTTATTTCTTAATTACTCTATATATGAGAGCGCAAGATTCAATAATTTTCTCAATTAAGATTTTTCTTTTTAAAAGTAAAGCTATATGTGTAAAAAAGCTACTTTAAATTTTAAAGTTACTTTAAATTTGTTACCAAACGTCATGTGAAAGATTGTGTCAAATTTAAGACCAATAGGGTAATAGTGGTCTTCTTGTGTTAGTTTGCGTAACAACAACACATTCTTATTCAAACCATTTTTTTTCGCAGTATCGTCTTGGACTTATCTTGAATTTTAAGACAAGGCCAAGATAAGACCTAAAATATTCTCGAGTCTCGTGCAGCCTTAACATCAGGTGACTTATTTTTGCTTTTAGTACGGATAATCATGATGCACCTATTTGAGAAAGGAAGAGTACCTGTATATTTTATACAAACTTATAAACAAAATTTATATACAAACTAATTTCAGGATTATTAAATTTATTACAACTCTATAAAATACAGGACCTTATACGTGGGCAAGCCTGCTTATAAATATTTAATAAAGTGTTAAGCTTGATGGAATTTAATAGTACACTTTTCGAAATGTGATTCTGATGGAACGTTTTTGAAATGCTCCAATCAGATTGTCTTATTCCAAAAACTTTACGAATCAAAAAACACGATTTCAAAAACGTTCCACTAGAATTACCTTCTGTCGGGTGTATATTTAGCAAACGATATTTTTCAATTTAAGGAGCCTAAAATTGAAACTTTTAAAATTTGTAAAATGCGTAAAAAGCAACTTTACCCATATTGAATCAGAAAATATTTTAACCTTACATATTGTACATATAGTATAGTAAAATATTAAAAAATTACTATATTTTTATATCAAGTGCTGAAGGATATAGCTGGATTAATCCTACACCACAAAGTGTTCGGTTGTATCGGTCGTTGCGAATTGCTCTCGAGAAAGAAGATGAGCTGGCAACTATTCGTGAATTTCAACGTTTAACTAGTGAGATAAATTCGCTTACTACCCATAAGTTTCAGATGTCAAACAATAAAAGAGTGACCGTAAAGTTTGAAGTTTCAGTAAACCATGTTTGATGGAAAATGTGTAAATACGATCACAGGGAATAGAGAGACTTGCAGATGCCCTATATGTTTACGAACCGCGCACATGTTTAAATTGCAAGATCCATTCACTCCTATAGAGGAAAATTTACAGTATGGATTAGGATTATTGCATGTTGAAATATAATCATTCGAACATTTGTTACATTTGTCGTATAAATTAACAACCGAAAAGTGGGACATTACTGAGCTACGAAAAGGTAATTTATTTATAAGGTAATTCATTGTCATTTTTTCACAATTTATATTTTTTGATGTTGATAGGAATTCATATGTGTCAGAGCAAAATATTCCATAATTCAGAAAATTTAATTTCTAAGGTTAGAAATTCATACATACATAGAGATCACGACCGAAAACTAATAGCCAATCAGAAAGCTAATAGAATTGTTACAACATGGTACCATGCATTTTTTCGGTAGGATACTTTAAATTAAACGAATGTCAGAGCTACGCTATTTATTTACTACTAAAATGACCGCTATTGTTACTGTTATTGCATAATTCTCACATTCCCATCCTCCAAAAGTATAAATTGAGAATATATTACAAAAACATGCGAAGCGCGTCTCAAGTCAATAGTTGATAAAAAGTTCTGTGTAATTTATTACTCTTCCTGATGTGAAAAAATGTTTAGTATTTAATACTACATATCAAATTATAATTATGTTTTCAGAAAAATACAATGAACGAAAAACTGCTATACAGCAAACCCTTTTTACTAATTTTGGAGTAAGAGTAGACCAAGTTTTACAAGGTCACGGTACCACAAATACTGAAAATTTAGCTAGAAAATATTTTAGCGAAACACAAAAATTTGCACAATCTTTAGGATTAAATGAACTATTTGTAGCCAATATTGCTTTATTATTGCAATTATTTAAGTGCAAAAATGAACTGAAGTTAAAAGAAACCGAGAAGCTTTGTTGGGAAACGTATGCCATGCATTATGAATTGTATCCATAGGCCCGTATGAATCCGAAGATTCATAAATTCCTTAGGCATGGCTGTGAGATAGCAAGTTACTTTCCTTTACCTATTGCTTATTATGCGGAAGATGCCCTCGAATCAGCCCACAAATACTACAGAAGAAATATGATCCTTCATGCTAGACAGAACGGCAGAAAAACCCGTATTTTAGATGTGTATAACCGAGCTTTGTATATGAGTGACCCAAAAATTTCCTCGATTAAAATTAGCGATCGATTGCGGAAACTGAAGAAAAACAAGATTACTTTAGATATATTAAAGTATGTAAAAGAAGTGTAAGTAAAATATCATTAAGTAAATATAAAATAAACGAAGCTTTATTCGAAACTGAATAATAATCACAGGACCACAACATTTTTATTGGAGTCCACCCAGACTTCCGAGGGTGTACTATACGCTTTTTGAGCCGTCGAATACGAATATATCGGCAGAATTTCTCCAGCACGTCGGGATTCCGAATAAATTTGAAGAAATGACTTTTACTGGAAATTTAATCACAGTCTAAGCTCCTAAAGCCCAATGCACCAGACAGCCTTTAAACGCCAAATCCTTAATCTCTGAAATCTCAAACCCTCAGAGCCTCCCAAGAAGTTACCGCTACACGCTCAACCTCCGAGCCCTAATATTTTCAAAGTCTCAAAGCCGTTATTCCCAAACCCTAAAACTACCAAAGCCTTAAACCCCAAGCCCTTAAGCTCCAAAGCCTGAAACTCCTAATCCCTTAACCCCCAAGTCCTTAAACCCTCAGATCCTTAAATCCCAAGACCGTAAACCTCAAAGCATTTATCCCCAAACTCTGAAACATCCTAACCCTCAAACCCTAACCCCTTAACCCTCGAGCCCTTCAACCCTCAAAGCCTCAAACCACGAGTCCTTAAACCCCAAAGCTTTAATCCCCAAACGCTTATCTTCCAAAGCCTTAAACCCCAAGCCGTTAAACCCGTAAAGCCTTAAACTACAAGTTCTTAAACCCCAAGACTTTTGGTTGAAGGGTTTAGGAGTTTCAGTGTTTGGGGATTGTGGCTTTGATGTTTGAGGTTTTAGGCTTTAAGGTTTTGAGGGTTTAAGGGTTGGGGGTTAAGTAATTAAGGGTTTAAAGGCATGGAGTTTAAGGATTTGGGAGTTTCAGGCTTTAAAGATTACGGCTTTGGGGTTCAAGGACGTGTGGCTAAAGGCTTTGAGGGTTTAAGGACTTGTGTATTAAGGCTTTAAAGGTTTAAGGACTTGTGTTTTAAGGCTTTGAGGGTTTTAAGATTGGGGGTTACGGGATTAAGGGTTAAGGGACTTGGGATTTAAAGGTTTGTTGTTTAAGAATTTGAGAGTTTCTGGTTTTGGAATTTAAGGCTTTGAGGATTACAGTTTTGGGGTTTAAGGACTTGTGGCTCAAGGATTTTAGGGTTTAAAGACTTGTGATTTAAGGCTTTAAGGGTTTGGGACTTAAGATTTCAAAACTTAGAGGTTAAGGGCTTGGGGCTTAAGGGTTTAGGGTTTGAGACCTTGGAAGTCTCAGTGTTTGGGTATTAAGGCTTGCGAATTTAAGGCCTTGAGCATTAAGGTCTCGGGGGTTAAGGGCTTAGCGGTTTTAGGCTTTGAGTTTTGTGGTTTAAAGTTTTGCGGGTTTGAGGACTTAGGCTTAGAGGTTTAGGGTTTCGCGGTTGAGGGTTTGAGACTTTGGAAGGGTTTTGATATTAAGGCTTTGCGTTTAGGGTACGGGTTTTAGGCGTTGAGGGTTTTAGGGCTCGAGGGTTAAGGGCTTAGGTGTTAAGGGCTTGGAAGTTAACTCTCTGAGGGTTAGCGGCTTCAGGGATTCAGGTTTTGGGTTTAGACGTTGTCCGGTGCGTTGTGCGTATGGGGTTTAGGCCTTTAGGAGCTTAGGTTGTGATTAAGATTCCGGTAAAGGTCATTTTTTCAAATTTACCATCTATCGTTGCATATACTGAAGCCATTGTACAAGTAAACTATAAATTATATGAACTAGACAGGTATGAGAGTTATTATAATGAAAGTAGAATAAATAAAAATGATGGAGTAATTGTTTTTGTTATTAGGAATATAATACAAAAAACTAAAGTTATTGAAGATTAAATTAGAATTATAAATACTCATATTACACTAAATAATGAAAGTAGTATTGAAATTTCTGCTGTGTATAGATTTCATTATATATATATATATATATATATATATATATATATATATATATATATATATAAGACTGAGTTCATTCTAGATTTAAATAATTTCTTAATTATATTAAAACTGATACTGATTGTTACGAATTTATAATTCGTGATATGTGGGTAGTCGCATCGCTGCTACGCAAATCCGAAGAGATGCGAGATGAGTGTAAAGGGGGGTGTTTGAAATAATTACGTGGGTTAAGATAATGTGGTCCTGCATTCTTAGTCATTGTTACTTCGAGAGGTGAGAGAGACGCGTGACGTGATTTGGGCAGACTTGTGAAGTTAGCGCCCGAAAATATTAAATATTAATATTTCCGAACTTTCCTCGGCTTAAACGATTCCTCCTTACTTGCGGAAATAGTCTCCACCCGAATTTTCATTTGCCTATTTTCCGTTTTTGAGTTATTCAGAAAAGAAAATCGTGGAAACGGGCGCGGCGCTAAAATTTAATTTGTCACCATTTTCAAGAGAAACTCTATTAAAAAATATAATTCGTATACGATTCGATTCCTCCTCGTTTATGGATTACGGAAATACTGCGGTTATATCGATTTTTCCGGAAAAGTAATGAGAAATCTTATTAATAAGTATCCCGTGGAAATGTGGTCAAATTTTCTTGTATATAACTACCTGATTCTGTTAAGTTCAATAATTCTACTTTGATTTGTTGCGAAATCACAATAAATAGCTATGAATAAATGTCCTGAAATTGGTCTATCAACATTTGTAATGTGTCTTAAATTACAAAATAAAGATTCTCAACGTCCGGATGTAGCTACTTTAATGTTCATATTGAAAGAGTCTAACATAATATTTGTCCAAGTAGGATATTCAGCACATAATGAAGTGAAATTCTTTATGAAATCCGGGCAATAAAATTCATTGCTGTTGACCTCACATATACAGGTAAGTGCATTTGACTTTATTTTTTTAATCTCTCTTTCAATGCTGTAATTTAAATCTGATTTTTCAGTGACATTTGTTTTAGTGTCAACATAATCTAATTTTTTCTCATTACAAAAATCACAACTGCAATCTTCTTTCCGATACCTAGATTCATGCGTTTTTATTACTTCAAATAAAATTTTTAAATTCTTATCAACTTTAGAATCATTTTCGATTCCAGAACTAACTATAAAATGGATGTGATAACTTTGATGAAATCTTCATAAGATGGTACTGTACTTAGATATAGAATGTTTCTTAAGTAAAAATCTGTGATATTTGGAGAAGTCTTTCCAAAACTATTCCATCTAGTTATCGATTTTATTAAATGTGCTATGTCTAATCTTAGAAAGGATGTTGGTAAATTAATTATCTTGCAGACCTAAAACTTTGATACGACACGCCAACAAGTATTCTTTATAGGTGCAGTTATTAAATACTAAGCATATAGTATTTTTAAGGGCACTGGAACCGTTAGTTGTTACTTGTTTGGGCTTTGAAGCACCCGCATCAACCCACATATTATATTCAAGCAATCGTTCAAAAAAATAGCTGCGTGATACTAAGATAAAAACTGGAATAAAGGGTAAATTTTTCCACCAATTGATGTACTCTAATGTATAAAAATATGTGAGATGAGACTTCATTTCCGACCTTTACTTTTTGACAAAACTTCCAGCAGCATCCAGAGATACTGTTAAATCCTTTAAAGAGCTAATGGTATTCTAAAAGTCCATCTATTCATGGGTGCAAAAGACTACATTGAATGGAAAATCGCCAACTTGCTTTATAATTTCAGAATACTTTTCAGTAGTCTTCATTGACAATATTGCATCTACAATATTTTTAGTCGATGTAATGCTGTATTTTTTGAAAATTCCATCCTGTCTACTTTTTCGTATAACAGGGGTACCGTGAACTAGAGGTCCTTCAACGTCTCCATATTATAAGAGAGTTTGTGCTTCATGTCTCTTATATTTTAGAGGCTTAACATGTAACAAAACTTTTTGACTGTCGTCTCTCAAAGGTCCTGAAAGTGGTCTTTTTTTAAATGTCGTACACTTCGTGAGTCTTGTGTATCAATTTCAAATTCATGACCTTCTGATGATATAACTTGAATACCTTTAATCTGATTATCACATTCGACGCAATAACCATTAAAGCTAATTGAGTCATTTTTCTTAGAAACGTAGCCTTTCTTAAATGAATAAGGACATGGTAATTTTTTAGATGTGTTTTAGATCAATTAACATTAAACATTTTTAATTTTAATTAATTTGATGAATACATGTATTACCTTAACTTCTTCATTAGTTTGACAAAAAATAGTAATTGAAACTATATATATATATATATATATATATATATATATATATATATATATATATATATATATATATATATATTATATAAACTATATAGAGCATATTTACATAAGTTCCAACTGTTACAAAGAATAAGTAATATTATTTTTTTTAAACTGATGTAATTCAATAATATAAACAGTACTCAGTATCCTTGCAAAAAAAACGAAATTACTAATATAATTTAGTTTATACTGTACGTTTTAATTCACTTAAATATTTGTTTTAATTTATAACTAACTTTTGAACCAATAGTGATAAGAAAAGTATGAGTTGAATAATGTATCTGTAATAATATATAAATCTGATTATGTATTGTATAAAAACTTTAAGTCCATAAAAATTAATTATTTTCAAATTAATAATTTCTTTGAAATTTACACAAATGTTTTTAACAGTCAAACAATTTATTATAGTTAATCAAGTTTTAAAAGTAATACTTTGTAGAATGATAAAACATAAAATATATTTTAAACCATACATATGTTTACTAACCTTAATTCGAGCAGTTAACCATCAATTTATCAAATATGAAAATACCATCTCTTGGCACACAGTGACTTAGAAATAAAAGTTTATTATATCGTTGGATAGTAATAAAATTTATGTTTTTAATATATCTTCATGAAAAACCTTGCACTTGCTAAATGGACATGTAAGTTTCTAAAATTTTTGTTAAGTTCACATGAAAAATCTAACGGTTAGATTGGTTGTGAGATTCCTGGAAATGTTTTCTTTGTTGGATATACTACGCGCATCAGTTACCGATAATGTTTTCAAAATTTTGCGCTCTTCCTTTGTTTTCGTATCGCAGCATTCGTAATTAAAATGTAATGATATAAACGTTATCATTAAAACCATTCGATAAACACAAGGTTTAACTAGTCTTATAAGAGGTTATAATTCATTGTAATATATTATTCAGTTGTATAAGAGTATAATTCTGTGGCGAACCGGAAAAACGACTTAAGTCCACTTTTTTCGAAAATTAAGTTTTGAGTGATTTTAGTATCCTTATATAGTATATTTTCAGATAAAACTGCAAAAAGTCAAGAAAGTGTAAGAATAAGTGACCCTATCAACTATTTATGATTTTTTTAACATTAATTTAAATGGAAATTAAAAACTTTAAACCTTAATATCTCAAAAACATAAAAAGTGTACTTAAGTCATTTTTCCGAGAACCCACAGAATTACAATAGTTGTATATAAATATAATTACTGTACGTTATATTTTTCTCAAAGTAATTATTATATTTTACTAAGGTATATACACATTCAACAATTATGCCTGCGAGGGAACGAGCTGTGCAACATGAAACTAGACTGAAAGTGCTATAAACTTTTGACATATTTGATAAAAATGAAAATTTTCTGCCAGAATCTAATCAGATTTCGGATCAAGCTTGGCAAAAACTTCAGCTGAAAAAAAGAAATTTATATGAATATGTTCACCAGAATCGACATCAAGTAAAAGTAAAGCTATTGAAGTACTTCAATGAAAATGAGAACGAAAAAAAGTTTACTGAAGAAGAAAAGCCTGAAGGAGATTGTTCTGAAGAGGAAAGTTTTGATGAGGAGAATTGTGAAAATACATACCAAATGCAAAACAAGAATAAAACTGATGTGATAACTAGTTTGCATAGATTGAGATTGCATATACAATTTAAGAAGTTTATACGTCAAACTAGCTATTTTAATTTTTATACTATGTGGCGGAGTCCAGAAGAACTACAATTTTATAAATTATTAATGAATGAAATATTATGTTTGGAATTACTTATTTTAGAAAACTGTGTTAATGAAATTCGAATGGCAAATCACACAAGTGGAAAATCAATTTGTATGCTGTCGTTGGAACTATAGATAAAATAAAAAAATAAAATAGATAAAAATAGCAGTAAATTGTATTTATGGTTATCAGAATGGTTAAGATCTGGTGCACCGATACCTGCAGAAATTCTTTGCCTGAGTACGTATAAAGTACTAGTACCTGTTTGTAATGCATTGAATTGGTCGAAGACTTATCAACAATATATTTTACAATGTTTTGATTTTATTAAAAATTCGTTAATGCAGACTTATTTATAGGTAAAATGTGTAATTCATATAGATGTTAGGAGTGTACTTAGTTGGATAGGTAGTTTACAATGTTTGAAAAAAGAGAGTGTGAAAAATTTGTATGTGCATTGCACTTTATATTTAAGTACTGTTGACGACTGGGACAGATTTATCAAAACTTTATAACAAATTTTTGTTTTTTTATTCAGTAATAGTGAGAACGAATTTTGCATTAACTATAGGAAAAATTTGGTACAAAATTTTCAATTAATGGATGTTTTAAATTGGAAAACACAAAAAATAAATATTTCAGATATTATGCTATCATCAGTGCCAAAAGAAATTAAGCTCTTTTTCAAAAATAAAAGTGAGGAAATAAATTATCTGTGTAGTGCTGGAACGAGTATTTCTGACGTTCCAAATGCCTATTTCTGCGAAGAATTTTCTGATCACCTAATTCTATTGTGCTGTCATTTTCCACTGTGGACAAGTCTATTAATATAAATCAACTTGTACATCCTTATCATCTTCATATGTTGCTGTTACAACCAAGTCCAAATTGAATGTAGATCAATTAATTCAAGAAAATGTTATGAAAGTAGAAAATGATACGAGAAATAAAAGAACAGAATTACGTGCACCAGAACTATTTAAGAAATCACAAGAATAGAACTTAGAACAAAGTTATTTGTACAAAAATGAAAATTGGATGGGCTTAAGTGATGAAAAATATGACTACTGCATGGACGAAGAGTTATGAAGATAAAACTCCCAAAACCAGAAAATTATAAAGCCAGTAAACAAACTAGTAGAACTACAAATAAACTATCATTAAAAAACAAGAATATAAATGTATCAGAATCCAACCGACAATAGGACTGCAAAGTCATCGAGTTAAATGTGCTGGGTTTGTCAAAACATACTTATATTGTAAATGGGAATAAGTTGCGAGTAGTTGAATATGATGGTTCACTGGTTCAAGTTACAAATACATGTCCGATTGACAGTATATTTGAGCTTATCATACTTCCCGGTTGAAAGACACAAATAAAATACTATAAAAAAAATTCTATATATGTATCCATACGGCTTCTGCACCAGGCATACCAGATAAAGAACTATAAAAGTAAGTATCTATAAGAATTTGTTAGGCATTTCGAATACATGCAAACACATTTTTTATAAGATTTTACTAGGTCATGACAATTACCTCAATATCCTGATTTTCAAAATTAACATGGTCTTTCATTGAATAAGATTTTATCATCAAATACTAATAAGTTTAAAAATTCATAAAAATGAGTACAAAGTCTATATGAATCTATTAGGCTCACAAAACCAATACTTAATTATTGAATAATTTTATATTTTTCTATCAGTATTTTCTGTGTTAAGCTTTATTAGAACTTACTGAAATTTAGAGCTGAACCGTCGAGCAAGTTCAATTGAATTTTATTGGATAACGTGTATCAAGCGCAAAAATATGTTTTGGAATGTTATAAATTTTTGCAGACAAAGAGTAATGATACAATACTTATTTATCAGATTAAATAAGTAAAAAACAATAGCTTATATGAATATTTATCATTCTTTTATCGGATATTATTTTTTATACGACTTTATCGCGATTTTGATCGTGAACGACCGAGGATGAGCAACTGATGTTCATTGGGCAGCAAATATCCAGTGTAAAAATGTTTTATGAATTTTATTAATTTGTGCAGACAGAAATATCTTACACAATCCTTCTTCATGCATCAAATTATACAACAAAATGATAATTTACACGAATATTCGTGTCCCTTTCATTAGTTTAAATCGTTTCCATTTCTTTGATTTTAAACGTTTCTTCATACGAATTTATTCTGATCTCGATCTGAGCCTCGGTGTATGCGAAATTGACTTTTCTTAACTGAGAAAGCGAGGAGTCGATTTATCGATTTGGGCAAATATACAGAATGAGTTAAAAAATATTTTATACAATTATTACTCTTTTTTAATCATTTATTCACACACAACTAGTATAAAAATACATTTTTGATAATGTAAGTTAATCATATTTTTTAAATAATGAAATACATTGTATGTATTTTGAATGAAAATTCTTAGTTTTACATCTAGTAATAAAGTCATAAGTTAGATAAGAGTAAGTGAAAGATACTATGTGATTATGGCACTTTCTAAAAATAACAACTTCGCTAACATTAACATTTTATCTCATTTAGAATGCGATTTGAGATTGAGATAGTTACTAAAATGTAGAATGCAAAGTAATACATAAAAAAGAGCTACTTTTTTTATAATTAATTTAAATGCGTAAATATAAATCCTTTGCTGTTTCTGGCCTTAAAAAAAACGGTGGCGCTAACTGCGCATGCACAGATTGCGACCACATAATATATTTGCATGCTTAAGGGATTCCTCGTTCTCAAAAACAGTAAAAATATACCTGCCTTGTTCGCTATAATAGTATAAAAGACCCCATAATCACCTTACCTCATACATAATATATAATGAAACGGCGCCAAAGAAAGACAAGACTTGGAGTTATCTAATTTACAGTCCTTTTGCGCGCTGATTATAGAACTCTCTATATACGCGCTTGTATATCGCATAATATATTAATAGCATACTCATTACTTGTAATATTAAATAAATATAAGGTATCCTTATGCATCACTACTGCTATAACCAGCGTAATCTTTTTCTTGATTTGATTGATTATCCTCCTCACTACTTTCAGATGAACTTTCATCTGTACCATCTTTATCATCATCGTCATCTTCGCCTTCGCCTTTTTCGCTGCCACTTTCAGTCGGAGTTTCTGTAGTCTCTATCATTTCGGGAATTGGGATGTCGTTATTTGCATCTGTATCTTCGGGTTTCTTGCTTTTTTTACGATTGAGATCACAACATTTTTGTGCAATATAACCTCCGACGTGTTTTTTATGCAATGCTATGTCAACTTCGTTAAATTGTTTTTCGGTTTTTAAATAATACTCAAATATCCCTGTAAACAAAGAAGATAAAAATGACTGTAAATACTATGTATTAATTATTTTGAAATCCGTATACAATAATTTTGCAATAAGTAAATATGGTAATGGCGTTATTTTTCAACTTTAAAAATAAGACTGAATCTAATTTTTTTGTGATTTTGTACATACATAAAACGCTGATATTTCTTGAGTAAAAATAGATGATTTAAAGAAAAATAAGCACATGAAATGAAAAGTATCTCTTATCAAATTGAGCACGCTTGATATTTGCTACTATAAAAAAACTAAAAGTTCTGCCAATAAAACGAAAAATATGATATTAACTTACCGTAAACAGCTCCTACAAGCTGAGGATCCAATTTTTCCTTAGGTGTTGTATTCAGCCGATTGCATTTTTTTCCTGTAACGCTGCTTTTCATCAACGTTTCAGCGCCGATGATGGACATTGCCACATTACGAACGAATGCGCTGTAACCGCTTAATGGCTTATCGGCCTTTGCATTCTTGTGCGCATCATTTTTAGCATTGTCATATGCTTTGCGTGAAATGTAAACGTTATTTCCGCAATGGATCTGAAAGGGATGATACATAATCAATTAAAATATTTAGATAGTACTTTTCGACACTGATAGGTAAGTCGGCTTTTGAGCGTATGGGACGTTTTTCGCCCGAGCGAAGAGAGGGAAAAAAGTCCCATACGCTCAAAATCAACTTACGTAAGAATGTCGAACAATATTTTATACCACGAGAGCGGAATAATCATATTGAAGTTATGATTTTGAGGTTAGAGTGGTACAAATATATTAAAGAGCTTTAAAGTAATTTATTAAAATCTTACCGTATCATCAATTTTTCTGACAAATCCAAGCGCTGCTTCGGTTGTGCTAATTTGATCCAATATATTTTCCGGGCGACTGGCTGCAATTAAAGAAATTTTAAGGTGCAAATAAACTGTTAATGAATACTGTTACATAGCAATATAGATATTGATCGCAACTCAGAAAACTAACGCGGCGTGATAGTTATAATCCCCTTGTAATAGGAGATTATCAGTGTGGATTCCGGCGCAACAGATCGACGACCAATCAAATGTTTACCACAAGACAGTTAGAGAAAAAGTGGGAATTTTGCGAAACCATACACCAGCTATTTATAGATTTTAAAAAAGCATGCGACTCTATTAAGCGAAGCAAAATGTATCAAATTCTAGTACTTCTCGGTGCACCAAAAAACTCGTGAGATTAATTCAAATATGTTTAAACGGAAGCAAGGGTAAGGTCCGAGTAGGCGGTAATATGTCAGAAGACTTCACGATACGCGATGGTTTGAAACAAGGGGATGGGCTCTCTACGGTGCTGCTCAACTTATAACGTTAGAGTATGTCGTTAGTAAAATGCAGGTTAGCCATCAGCTGGGCGCAAAGCTTAACGGAACAACGCAGATACTAGGCTACGCAGGTGATTTAGATATACTGGGGGATTATTGGGAAACGGTAGCAAGAAACGCGGAAATCCTCATAAAAGCGGCTGAGGATACAGGGTTAGAAGTGAGTGAATCGAAAACAAAGTACATGACTATGGATAAACTAGGCATCTGCAGAGGGGAGGGGGATCTCAGAGTTGGGAATTTTACTTTTGAAAAGTTTAGCGAATTCAGGTATCTCGGCACGACCATAAATGATAGAAACGAGACTAAAGTCGAGATAAATAAGAGACCCCACGCGGGTAATGCTTGTTTCTACGCCGTGAGTAATTTACTTAAGTTGAGGCTGTTGTCTAAAAACGTTAAAATAAGAATATATAGGACTATAATAGTACCAGTGGTTCTGTACGGCTGCGAAACGTGGACTCTCACTAAGCAGGCGGACAACCGATTTAGGGTATTTGAAAATAAGGTATTGCAAAAATATACGGGCCGAAGAAAGATGAGTGCAATCTTTACGCATCACCAAATATTAACAGAATAATAAAATCACGCAGATTAGGGTGGACAGGGCACGTAGCGAGAATGGGAAACGACCGTACGGCAGCGCGTTTTATGAAGGGTAGGCCGAAGGTAACGCGACATCTAGGTAGACCTAAACGCAGATGGGAGGACAACGTAAAAGCAGATCTAGTAAAAATAGGACGGGTGGGTGTCCGTCGGAGGGGTGCATCTTGGGTAGGGTTGACACAAGATGGGGCTGCGTGGAAGGCTTGCGTAGATGAGGCGATGAACTTAAAAGTTCCAAATGCCACTTAAAAGAAAAATGTAGCGCGCTTCATTTTTAATTAAACAGATATTTAAGGAAAAATTCGCAAATGAAATAGAAAGTATTTGTTATTATTAAATTATTTTGAGCTCGTTTTGTACGACTGAATTTTGTAAGTAAATTTAAAAAATTCAAAAACTTACCAAACTCATCTATTTTCTGAAAAATTTTTTCTTGCATTTGAGCATTTAAGTTTTGCCAATGTTGAGTTTCGAGCAGTTGATTTCTGAATAGATTACGGGAAGCAGTCAACTTATTTTCTAATTCTTTATTTTCTTTCTTCAGTTTCTTGTTTTCTCTTTGTAGTTCGTGTTTCGATTTTTCGTTTTTATCATCATTTGTTTTACTTGGCTTATTTTTGGGTTTCTTTTTTTTAGATTTTGAAACTGATGTACCTGGCAATACTTTACTACTTCTGCTACCTGGCTCTTCTGCTTCTGGATGTAGTCCTGATTGGCCTGTCGTAACTTTTTCTCCACCTTTTTCCTCTGATGTTACAGATTCAATTTAATTTTTTTGTAAATTATCATCGGTTACAGTATTTTCAGTACTTTTCGCTTGTGTCTTATCTTGCAGATTATCTTCTTTCTCACTTTTTTCATATTCAGATAGATTATTGCGTTCAGTATTAGAAACTAGTGCACTTTCATTATTTCCCGCTGCTGTTGCATGCGGCGGAAACGTGACTGTGGATTCAGTTTTGTGTCCATTTGTCTGTATTGAAAAAAATGTTATTAAATTCTTAATTGTCATTTTTTTAATTTTTAATTTTTAACGTACATACAAAAAATTTGTAATTAAATAACATAAGAATTCTACTGGAAACGCGACACACATTTAAGCTACAACTTTGAAGAACATAAAATTACAAATATACAAGTTTACGGTTATCAAATAGATTTAACACTTAATATCCTATAGCGACATAGAATAGATAATTTTTTAGCAGCTAATGTAATTATTACTATTATGAAACAAGACAAGTATAAGCAATATCACAAAATTATAATACTTACAATATCATTTAGTGATGTATCCATGAACTCAGAGTTATCTTCACTATTTATTTTGAATGCTTCACATCCAGACGCAACACCACGATCAACGGGCTTTAGAACTTTGTCTGCGATGTTTTCCTTTCCAGGAGTATGCTGCAATTAGAATGATATCAAGGGTCAATAGTATGTTAAAAAATATATGAAGAAATCAAATACACTATAAACAATTCTATGAAACTAAATTGATGAAATTTAAATGTGTTAAAGTTTACATGTTCTTGAATGGGCACGACAAAGCAAACGTCATTCTTTATATTAATACATGCATTTATACTTTTCGAAAAGCAATATGTATAAAGAGTTTTACCTCAGATTTTTGGCCATCATCTTTGTTAACCACTTTTGGTTTCTTTGAATTGTTAGGTGTTTTATTAATGCGTTGGTTCTTATCCATATTGTTTTTTTTTTCCTTAATTTTTCTTTTCTTAGTAGCGTTTGCTTCTTCAGTTTCATTATCTGCAATTTTCTTTTCTTTGGATTGGATATGCTTTCTTTTTTTGTTCTTTAAATTAGAGGCTCTATCTTTTAAATGTTCTTTTTTAATATTTTTAGCACTGATTAAGTTGTCATCATTTGTTTTCTGCGAACCAGCTGTTCCTGCAATCTACAACATATTTTCATTTGTAATTTTTATCCCTCCTTCAAAAAGTGATGCGATAAAAGTGAAACCGCTGAAAACGAGATATGATTGGTTGTCTCTGAAATGGCGCTAAATTTTGAAATTCTAACCTTAAAATTCTACGCGCGCGGAGCGCGCATAAATGTACCTAGTCCTCTCATAAATAACTAGTCATGAACAATATAAAATACCGATCAAGCCCAGTGTGTAAATAGATTATTTACCCCATGTAACTGTTTGTCACATGAAAAACATCATTGTGAGGTAAATTATCTACTTATATAGCCGTGTTGAAAAGTACTGTACATAAATTTTAATTTTTTCTACGATTTGATCATGTAAAATTTAAGTTATTTCAATGTAAAGTAATCATCCATATATAAAAGGGATATAGCGTCAACTTCAGAGCGTTATCAAGAATTTCATTGGTCAAAAATTACGGTTGGATTAGTGCCTATGCACGCGTAGCGCGCTTGCATAGAATCGCTAGTTAAGGTAAAATTAGTATAATATTTAGATACAAAGTGCGACAGAGTTGATTGTAGCCTAGTACGAGTGTGAGGTTCGTCGCCCGAGCGAAGCAAGGGTGACAGTCATATGAATGTACAATCGTTTTTCGCACGTTTGTCGAAAAATATATTTTCATCAGGGGCTTAAAAGAAATTTTTTTAATTTGCACAATGGGTTAAATAGTTTTTTTGATACAGTGCTTTGCAGTTACTGTTAATGTAATATAGAGTATAAAAGAAGCAATAAAATCGGTAGAACCTATTTGTGATTTAATCTGATCTATATGACTAATATTTTAAATGTTTAAAAAATTCATTTACCTTTAATGGTTTTCGAAGGTATTAGGTAAAAATGAAATGTATGTATTGTCTCCATTATCGATTACTATAGCTTTCCGCTTAACTGTACTTATATTGTAAACTACAAGTTCCGAAATTTTTGTTACAACTTTAAAAATATGTCTTAAAATTGGCGTTTCGTCGTTTCCGTTGAAATCATTATCGCATATTATCCATTCGCAACCGCATATATAACATAACTCTTTTCCTTTAACGAAATAGTGAATTTGGAATATTTTTTTATCTGTTAATTCAACTATTGAGTCGTCAGTTTTAGATACTCTTTTGTAGTTCACTGAATGAATGTAAGACGATTTGTAGATGCATCGATTGAAACATGTCACATTAAGGTATTTATTTTTTGTAAAAGAACGTAAAAGAGTTTGTACGTTTTCGGTTTTATCTTCTTCACCTATCAACGTAACATTGTCTAATTTAGTGCAATTTTTTAATAATGGTCTTCGTTGTAGTAAAGTCTTACAGTAGCTTACAGAAGATTCGGAATTACATGTATTATTTACAACGTAACTTTCAAAAATGCATTTTTTCAACCATTTTTCGGCAATCTGTGTGCAACAGCCATTAGGAGCATTAATTTGTCGAGTAAAATAATAAATAGCGCTTTCAAATGGAAAGGCAGAGTTAGCCCATAATGGACCTGTTTTTTTGACACTTTCACAATAATGCAGCAGAGAGTGAAGGTTATATGTTACGAATTCTAAGCCATACAGTATTTCACTTTCGCCGACAAATTTGAGAAGGTTATATTCACACTGCTTCAACTCTGCTTCAGAGATTTCTTCTTTTAATAAAGTATAAATGCTGTCGACAAAAAGTAAATACGATCGGAACATCTCGTCATCTAATATATCCTTCAAACATGGTACGCTTACAAATAATAACCATATTTTCCATTCTAAGGCTTTATATTTGCTGCTGCAATGTAATGGGCGCAAAGAACGTCGTAGATCGTGAGTTAACTTAACTGTTGCCATTCTTTTATTCAATATTTCTTTTTGTGATTTGTTTAGCATCGAAGACCAGAAATTATACAGTTGCTTAGTAACCCCCATTAAAGCGCCGTGCATGTAATCTGGTGGAAGATTCCAGACAATATCGAAGTTCTTTATGTTTAGTAATAAAGATTTTCCGCGAGCCCGAGTCGCAGAGAGTCGAGTCAGGTGTGCGAGAAAAAGACAGAGAGCAAGAGAGAGAGTGAGAAAGAGAGAGATAAGTAAGCGGTGTGTGAAAACTGAAGCGAGCGGCAGCAGTGTAGCAGCGACGACGACGAGGACGTTGGAGCGCGCGACGTCTGCGGATACGGCGACGGTTACTTCGAACAGTCTACGGAGATAAGCTGCTCAACAATCGACGGCATCAGGATGTCGAACAAACCGGAACAAGTCCTGATTATCGATCCTTCAATTATAATAGCAAGCTAGTAAGCAGATATTTTGTAACATAGAATGTAACTTAAGTTTAAACATTAATGATTAAGATTCTTTAGGTGATTTATTGTATAATCGCTTTTAAAATTAATAAATATCCTCTTACATCTTTGAAAAAATGATCATTTATCTTGTGTACCAAGTCATTCAATAAATAAAAGTATAATGATTGATTAAAAATTTTTTTTTTTCAGATATATATACAGACGTCATTAAAACGTCCTTTTGTCGTCATTATAACGTTTTATGGACGTATATACTAGGTTGGAAAAACGTCTTTAACACGTCTTTATAACGTCTACAGTTATTCGTTTCCTAGAGCTTCTATTAATAAAATACTTTTAAATGATGTTAATAAGACGTTTCTGGAACGTTACTTTCAGATATAAAAATGTCTTAAAGACGTCTTAAAAACGTTATTCACTGTTATGGAGACGTATTAAAGACGTTTTTTTAACGTTTAAAGAACGTCTTTAAAGGCTTCTATAAAAGATTTTTTGGAAAAATTCCGCGGCCAAAATGACGTTTAAAAGACGTTTTTATAACGTCCTTTTGGACATTGAAAAAAGATGTTATGTCGTCTTTTTTAAGACGTCTTAATGACGTCTTAATAACGTTTTGTCTTATCAGGGTTCACTCAAAGATATACATATATACAGTATTATGTTACAAGTAGATTGTACTTATTAAGTAGTGTTTGTTGTAAATAATTGATCAATGTTGCAAAGATTACTATAGAAAGTAATAAAGATGAGCCTCATGAATTTGTAGTATACTGTATATGGGTCTACAATTTATTTCCAGAAATGTAACAAAATTGATGTACAACATAAACAGCTGAAAAGTAAATAAAATGTGTAATTATAAATATTGATAACTTATTTAAGGAGGCTCCTGCGCGTAATGTCTCGAACTCGGACATATAATTTTTAAAGTTTAGAATACGCGCAATCTAACGGTGCCCTTATTTATACCGCTTATCGGCCAAAAACTCAAGAAATTTGAGCTCAAAGTTGGCAATTTTAACATGGACTCTTATGGCAGACAAAGTTGAATCAGTTAATTACGAATGAAATCTGATTTGTCCAGTAATGTCATTATATCAGTTTTGTAGGAAAAAACCTCCTCTTTCAAATGACGTTATTTAAAATATCGGTTATCGAACTAAAAAAAGAGATATTAGCGAAAGCTTGAATAAATTCGAGTTATATCCGGCAGAACTTTTTACATGCAGCACGCACGACACACGACACGACGCTATAGTAATATATATATAGATATAGCTATATACCACCTATTGGCGCGCATGCGCGGAAGACGAACCTATCCTTCTCGCATATGTTATTCACTGCCGAATCCAAAATAGTATCTGTATTAATATTTATTGAATTGTTAATGTTTATATTATTAAAAGTTTGCTGCATTTATATACATTATAAATACATTTAAGATTTTCAAGTATAAATATATGCATAAAAGTTATCATCAAATTTTCGATTCAATTTGACTAGTATGGTAGACGCAGGAGCCTCCTTAAGAAATCATCATTATAGAAAATTTTATTAAACGTTAATAGTTTAGAGTCCAGATCATAGGAATTAATTGAACCAGAAAAAACAATTCAGAAAAAAACTGCTATAGAATCTTTAAAACAAATCTGTGGTAAAAACTCATAACGACTATAGTGCAATTTTGAAGTGAAGGAAAGAAACTGAATCTCCTTTTGCAACTTTTAACTTTTTGATATGAAAATGTACCATGCTTAGATTTATTTTAAAGCCATATAAATAAAGAGTCTGTCTAAAGGCCACCCTAGCGGACGCGAAGCGTCCGCGAACGGTACACGAACGGTACGCGAACGGTGGAAAACTCTGCCTACTTTCGCGTACGCGAATCGGAAAATTTTGGCGTACGAACCGCGAAATTTTCCGAGACCTTCTCGAACGCTAAAAGAACTTGCAAGTCCGTTCAGTTTTTTTCGCGTGCGCACAGGATACAGGTTAGGAATGTTGCGTTGTAAAGTTCCTTTTTTTTCGCGTGCGCTCCGCGTTCTTTTTTGCTTTGCATACACTAAAATACTTGCTGAGGAAAGGTTAGGTGTTCGCGTACACTAACCTTAATCGGTTAAAAGAAGCGTACGCGAAAAAAGTAGGCTGGTTCTATTCGTACGACAGTTCGTTATTTTACGGCAATCTGTCGTACAAATAAGGAAATTAATACTTTTTAAAAAGATTAAACCGATACGGGAAAATATTACTCTTTGCGCTGCGAGGACGGTCATTGGGTTATTTGGTTATTATTTGCGGGGGTTAAACCGATACATGGGAAAAATTACCCAACGAGCTGTGGGGGCGGTCATTGAGTTATTGGGTAATTTTTTAAAAGGATTAAACCGATACGGGGAAAAATTACTTAATGCGCTGCGTGGGCGGTTATTGGGTTATTTTTTCAAAGGATTAAACCGATACCGGGAAAAATTACTTAACGCACTACGAGGGCGATCATTGGATTATTGGGTTATTTTTTCGGGGTTTAAGGCGGTTCATAACTTACAAATCGACCAATTTACTTTAATTTTTCTTTCTATTTTGTGAAAATATATCAGTTTTGATGAGTATATGAGGAATTCTACAAAAAATCGGCCAATAAGTGGTACGAAAAGTGACGAAAAATAAATGATGAGGCACGCCTCTACAACTCGATTTTTCTTATTGTATAGGTCCTATAATATTCGAAAACAATTTCCAACAAACGAAAAAGACTTTGTGACAAACTTTTTATTTTGGATATCAATTTTTCTTATGGGAATTTAACATGAAATTTTTTTACCCATACGGTCATCATTGATATAACGATCACTTGACTCATAATAGTGCAAACACTTTTTGACGTATTAGTATGCTAAGTACAGAAAAAAGCTTTAATTTGAGATGTAACGCGTTAAAAATGATTAACAATATCAAAAGTTATGAACGATCATAGATAGAGAATAAATACGAAAAAATAGTAAAAAATACAAAATAATGACATTTAGTGGTTATTTCGTGTTTATTCACTATCTTTGATTGTTTATAACTTTTGATATTGTTAATCTTTTATAACGTGGTACGTCTTAAATTTAAGCTTTTATACTTTACATTCTATAACGTAAAAAATTTTTGCACTCATAATGATCAAGTGATAGTTATATCAATGATGACCGTTTTTAGTAAAAAATTCTCATGTTAAATTCCCATAACAAAAATTGATATACACAAAAAAGTTATCACAAAGTCTTTTTCTCTTGTTGGAAATTTTTCTTGTATACTTTAGGACCTATACAATAAGAAAACTCGAGTTGCGGAAGTGTGCCTCATCATTTATTTTTCGTCTTTTCAAACCACTTATCGGCCGATTTTTTATACAAATCCTCATATATTTAAAAGTACTATCTCTTATGAACATGAAAAAAATTTGTAATCAACAATTGTGCTGATACAAGCACGATTATTGTCAATTGAAAACAAATCACTAAAAATGCCGAAACTTATCGCCTAATTTTAATCGTCGTGGTTTTAATTAGTTCTTTGAAAGTTTTTCCATACATCTACCAAATGAAAGTTTGAAAATAATTTATGTATGCCAAGATAAAGCTTATTGTTTATAACTGAACACGTTATGTACTTACTCTCGAGTTAAAGAATATGGATTTTATTGGCATCCATAAATTATTTTCAATTTTTCTTCCGGTTCATCCATGAAAATACGTTCAAAGAACAAAATAAGATCACGATGATTAAAATTGGGCAAAATACAAAAAAGTTGAAATTTTTTGACATTTTGTATGGCTTATTTGCAATAAAATTAGTCATGTACAAACATTTTCAATAGTTAAAAAATAACCAAAAAATTTATGATATGCTAAGCTATAAAATTAACGTACAACCTACTAACCGCATAACCAATAACTGTTATTTTTAATTGATGAAGTAGGCGTGATCAAAAACTATTATCATATATCGTAATTTATTTTACAAGAATACAATTATGGAGAATTTAACAAATACGTTAAACGTATAAATCAAATGTTTCATATTTTATGGTTTTTAATTTTTTACAGAATCAGATACGCTGCAATGCAACAATTATTCTTATTATTTATGTTATTTTTGCTAATTTCGTAGCTATTATTTTCGATTTTTATCAACAATAGTACAAAATGTAAACATATAATACATACGATAATTGTTTTACTTCTTTTATTACTCTAAATATAAAAGATTGCTATTTTTTAAATGTATGAAAAATTTAAAAAATGGAAAGTTACTCTTAAACTAATTTAATATTCATTTTATTTTCACTAAATAAAGTAGATAAAAGGCTATATCGTAGTATCTGCATTTTGATATTAGCGCGTATTATATTACATGTATGTACTATACGCGAGTTCGAGAACGCGGGAAGTCGCCTGACTTCACACGACAGATCTGTACGCGCATGCGCGTACTAAGCGATCTGAACTCAGAAGATACTCCCGCTTTGTAAACATTGTTTGGAAAATTACCTAGCCTATCTCGGTCGTGCAATCTGTTGTACAAATTATAGGTTAGAAATGTACACATTGCGTATTACTAATTGTTTATTTATGATTATTATTGAATAAGAATGATAGTAAATGATATTATTCGTTCGGTAGTATATTATTTCTTATTCGTAGGTTAGATTTTTTTTAAAAGTGTTAATTTCCTTATTTGTACGACATATTGCCGTAAAATAACGATCTGTCGTACGAATAGAACCAGCCTACTTTTTTCGCGTACGCTTCTTTTAACCGATTAAGGTTAGTGTACGCGAACACCTAACCTTTCCTCAGCAAGTATTTTAGCGTATGCGAAGCATAAAAAGAACGCAGAGCGCACGCGAAAAAAAAGGAACTTTACAACGCAACATTCCTAACCTATATCCTGGTGCGTACGCGAAAAAAACTAAATGAACGCGCAAGTTTTTGTAGCGTAACCGAAGGTCTCAGAAAATTTCGCGGATCGTACGCCAAAATTTTCCGATTCGCGTACGCGAAAGTAGGCAGAGTTTTCCACCGTTTGCGTACCGTTCGCGTACTGTTCGCGGACACTTCGCGTCCGCTAGGATGGCCTTTAGACAGACTCATAAATAAACTTGAAATTTCTACCGTTTATGGGTTATGACACTTACCTCTATACACTAAGTAATCTAATTGTTAACTAAGAATTTATAAACAATATCTATTCTGATATAATGGATATTAAACTTTATATTCTCTTACTATACTATAACAGAAATTTCTGCAATATCTATTGTAGTCTTCAAGAAATGTAATTGTTAATTAAGAATTTATAAACAATATTTATTCTTATATAGTGGAATTTTAAGCTTTATGGTCTCTTGTTTCAATATAAAAGAGAGTTATACAATATCTATTCTAATTTTCAAAAAATGTAATTGTTAATTAAGATTTCAATAAATAATACGTATTGTAAATATTAGCTTTATTAACTTTAAAAGTGCTATATTACATATCAGTAAACAGTTTTATAAAATATATTATACTTCGAGTAATTCAAAATTTATCTAATATTTGCCCAAACCATACAGGCGGTAAATTTAGTAATTATTAACTTTAGTGGCCTTATATTACATAGACATAAATAGTTTTCTAAAATATACTATAATTTTTTATCAATTCAAAAGCTATCTAATATTAGCATAAACAATACATGTTGTAAATTTGGTTTTTCCTAACAGTAGTGGCCTTATATTGCATTACGGTAAATAGTTTGTAAAATATCTGTTTGTAAAAATGTTTCCAAGCGTTATGTAGGTAACAGGATATCTGTCGGACGATAACATACCGGCAATCTCGATAAAAGTGTGTATTTAAAACCTGTACATTGGAAACATGTCAGTTATCGTTTGCAATACTCAAAAGATATGTAAAAAACCTAAAAACATATAGTAAAACAAATTATACTTAAAGCTCCAAACCTTATCTACAAATGGGGGAGCAATTTATATATTAGATCTATTATTCATTATTCGTCGGCAGCGATGGTCCTTTGGATAACGTATCTGACTTCTGATTTTTTGATGCGGGTTCAAATCCGTCCCAATGTTTTTTTTTAATTTATTTATCGATATTGCCGATATGTTATCGGCCGAGCGTTATTCTGTTACCTACATGACGTTTGGAAATATTTGAAAATCGACTGTCGCGCTGCGTGTGGTGGGGGTGCTTACTAACCCTTGAGGTGCCGCACTTTGTTTCCCAGCTTTGCGCTTCTATTAAGGTCTATCTTCTTTGCGGTAAGCGCGATCGTTGTATTCGCGCTACCTACGTATACGTGGCTTACGCGGCGGCGCTTATGCCTCCTGCTGTATGTACTATACTATGCACAATATATATATATATATATATATATATATATATATATATATATATATATATATATAGACATTCATACAAGCGCTCTAGATGATTCCGTCATTGCGAAATATTAGCAGTTGCTGCTGATAGATAGATAGATAGATAGATATACTTTTTATTTTGATAATATCAAAAATATGGTACAGAAATTATGTACGTAATATTTCATATTAAGATTAAATTAACGTATTTGTCATAGTATAACATTTTTTAAGTCACATAATCATGTTATCACATTTCGTCACATTTCGAGCAGGTATAGTCAGTTATTAAAATTAGCATCCGCACGATTTACAGTAGATATCTATCACGTCAATTTTAAAATATTCACACACACTATAGTCACTTTCATGCATCCAATCACGCCTATAAATACATTCCTACTGGTTGCTAAAATAATATTCTTAATGTAAAACCTGATAAAATAAACGAATAAATAAATAGATAAGTAAATAAATAAATAAATAAATAAATAAATAAATAAATAAATAAATAAATAAATAAATAAATAAATAAATAAATAAATAAATAAATAAATAAATAAATAAATAAATAAATAAATAAATAAATAAATAAATAAATAAATAAATAAATAAATAAATAAATAGATAAATAAACAAATAAATAAATACATAAATAAATAAATAAATAAATAGATAAATAAATAAAAATACATAATAAACATATAAGTAAATAAATATGTAAATACATAAATATGTACACAAAATAAATAAATAGACAGGAATAAATAAATAAATAGACAGGAATAAATAAATAAATAGACAGGAATAAATAAATAAATAGACAGGAATAAATAAATAAATAGACAGGAATAAATAAATATATAGACAGGAATAAATAAATAAATAGACAGGAATAAATAAATAAATTAAGACAGGAATAAATAAATAAATTAAGACAGGTACAATACATAGAATATTAACATGAGCAACACATATATTGAACACTTAATTTTAATTTTGTTAATCACCGCTCTGCTGTCTGAGATATCTCATCAGCGCTGTTTTGAACTTACATAGGGACGGAAGATATCTCACATCGCAGGGAAGGTTGTTCCAGAAACGCGAACCCTGAGCTCTAAACGAGTATAGGCCAGTGTCAGTGCGCGATCCCGGAACCGAGAGCTCTTTTACTCCATTCCTACTGGAAGTCCTGGCCGTGTTTTTTAAAAAGAGAGCCGCAAGGTACGGAGGTTGTCTCGTGTTTATTGCTTTATACAATAACAACCCCGCAAAATACGCTCGTCTTTCCTTTATAGTAAACCAGCCAAGATATTTCCTGTGAGGACTGATGTGCTAATCCCGCCTAACACCACATATGTATCTCACACATGAATTTTGCAACCTTTGTAACTTTGTCTCGAGCTCCTCTGACACATCAAGATATGCCACGGAACAGTAATCTAAATGCGGGACTACCAGCGCACAAGCAAGCTGCGGTAGAGACAATCGTGCGAGGACAAGGCGCGGGCTCAGCACTCTCCGCTTTCTCAATCAGGTCAAAGACCACGCTTTATGACTGGAAGTGTGAAGGTGGCCGTCAGCCCCTCTTGCTCAACGAGAGACGAGGTGATTTGGAGCCTCAGCACCGGCCTCGAACAGCCCGTCGAAGTCTCTGGCGTCAGTCGCGAAAGTACAGCGACACAAGCCCTTCCAAATTCAACGTCTGACCGCGAGAGAGAACCACCTAAGCTGGAACATAGAACTCTTGTGTTGGATGACCTCTTGACTGAAGGATATTGAATCTGGAACAACCAATCTGTCAGCTACGCCATCACTGCGTGTAATAATAAATATTGTGTAAGTCTAAAAGAATATATTATATATAAAACTTTATAGAAGCAGGAGTACGGGCTTATAGAACTCAGAGCGAGCGATCTATAGTTTAGGAGAGTGGATAAGTAAAAACTGTAAAACTATCAATTAAATATTTTCCCAAATAAATTAAATTATAAACACATCTCCAATTCTAATATAATCTTTTCGAAATATAAACTTTCTTAAAAGTATTCCTATATAAACAATTCCTTTGTATATAAAAAAATATATCGTAACAGAATATCTCTTAAAATAACATAAAAAGAATAAACGAGAAGAGGAGGACAAGGAGATAAGTATATAAATCAAGGTTAGACCTGCAAACGCGTCTTTTGTCTGCCGTCATACTCACGTGCGGACCCAAGGCGTCTGCCGTCACCCACGTGCGGACACAAGGCGTCTGCCGTTACATCAACGTGCGGATACAAGTTATCTGCTGTCACACCAATCGTGCCTAAGGAAAGTAATAGTCGGTGGGAGTTCGCGAGCGAGATCACGGCTTTCGTGCTCAAATAAAAATATTTGTGTCGCGAAATAGTCCGCACAACAGAATAGTAATTCGGCTGTTACAAATTGGCATCCCTGGTGGGGAACCAATCGTTACTTGCTATTATTTAAAATAAATTAACGTAAATTAAATTTATAATGTAAATCTAAACGTAAAGTTAAATGTATAAAAATTTCTCGATACCGATTAAAATAAAACATAATATACGGAACTGACTTCCAATTAACATTACTACGTTTAACGCAAAAAGTAACTAAATAGGCTAACGCTACAGGCGGTGTATCAAATCGCACCTTTGCTGAGGTAAGTACGATTACAGACCTTGACGCAAGATCACAAGCGTTAATAGAATAATATAGTCAACAGAGTGCCTTCAGCATGGGCCAATTGCCAAATTTGACGAACAGGTTCTTAAGTATACAAGATGAATTAGCAAATCTTTCATGTAGTAGCAATCTAGATCGATACATCCGACATCTGCCAAATTACAATGGTATTAGTCCCTTACAAGAGTTCATACAAAATGTGACCAAACTATTAATTCAACAGATGAACTGATAACCTTATTGAAAGTCAACTACGCGCCTTCAAAATCATACTATCAGTATATAGGAGAATTTTACACACTATCCATGAGAAGAAACGAAAAGGTTTGTACCTATCATTTAAGATTATTAGCTTCAATAAGTGGAGCACAAGCGGCCCTTCTCGAGAATCTCACATAACCGCATGAAGATGTAGACCAAAGACCACAATTAGAATTATAGGCATTAGAAGCCTTCAAGAGAGGGTTACCAGATACCTATCAGTCATCTATGATCAACCCACCACCTAACACCCTAGCTGAAGCATTAAAAGTACATTGCAAAACAGAATATGGCGACATAATCATAATAATACCCACATCAGACATATCCGACCTGTAGAAGACAATATCGCAAGAGGACGAACATCGTCCCCCAGAAGTGAAGAGCGTTATAAAACACAAATCCATAGCCAACGCCCTACTTCTCCACATCGGAACGAATCCACCACCTCGCCTTATGAATCAGTCAGAGCCAGATCATTGTCATCAAAAAGGGTAGATTTTCATGACCCGCAACAGTATAATTGTCAAGGAATCCAACATTATTATGATTCATCCGATATACAAATGAAAAAAACAAACGAAAATTCAAGGCAACCTATCCAGAATTACGGTAACATCCATCACACCGAGACCCCTAGTGGGATTTTAAAAAGACCCCCTACTCCTAATACACTTCAACATTACTCCCAAGTACCCCATAATACCGCCCACCCCTTTTTACCCTATATATACTTCTCCAGTCCCATCAGCACATCCATATTACCCGACTTATACCTTTAATCCAAGTATTTATCAAAATACTTTGCTAGGACCCCCAATGTTTCCACCCAACCCGTCCAATTCACCCCCAGTAGGGGAGAACTGGGTATTGCCGGTTACCTAAGCAAATGTGCTTGTTATTTTCACTTTTAAATTTTTTTTTTACTTTAAATAATTATTACGTTAGTTCAAACAATAGATTTTAATTGTTTCTTATTGGTTTAATATAAAAATTTAAGCTGATATCAATGCAATCAAATGCGAGAGTCACCTACTTGATGTACAGATTAACATTTCTATACGTATCACTATTACAGGAATATCAGCTCATATCGTTATCACCATGGGAACCGTGATATTAAATATATTCGGCAACGATCACCTTGAGGAAAGGTTCACCATTACTAGAATGCGCAATTCTGGGAGTCCCATGCTTTAGGAGAGAAAGTTAATGTTAATTTCTACCCACAAGTCATGGTAACTCACGATAAACCCGTAACACCGATACCCTTCCAAAGACGAACCCATGTCAGAAGATTTGGAACTTAGCTTATTCGATGCCCCAGTTCATGTAATCGAACCGCTATACAACTTAATAGACATGACAGCCACTGACCATGAAAGTCAAATTTTTTAATCCAGAACCTCCCACTATGAGAATGTGATCAGCCAAATACTAATTCTAAACCCTCCTCTCAATGAAATGCCATACCATTCTGAAGACTATCTTCTAAAAGACGAAGAAACTGAAAATTCTGACAACATACATTTTAATATCAAGGGAAAACCACTAGAGAAAAATACCTTGTATACCATACTTCCAAGGTGCAAAATACCACTGAAAATACCTATAAAGGAAGGCAGTCTTGAAGGTAAAGTCTATCTACCACTCACCGATACCATACCCGGAGTATTTATGGAAACTGCAGCCGTGAATAATCAACAAGGAAACTACTATATTTTTGCTATTAATACATAAGAGACCGAAGTCCAAAATGAGATCCCACCACAAGAATTACAATCTTTCGATTTTGAGGACTCCAAAGATCTTTTCCCTTCTGATGTAGACACCCCTCCACTTAAGAAAGGACAAGACTGGGTCCAAATTATCATGGACAGGCTGCGAAGGAAACATCATTCTCGCCAATTCTTTCAACAGATCCGCGAAACCGTTAACAAATTTCCAGATTTATTTATGTTAGAAGGCGATTCCCCTCCACGAGCAAAACACGTACAGCATCTGATCGAAACAACAATAATGTACCCATATATACAAAACAATACCGGTACCCACCTATGCTCCACAAAGAGGTACGAGACCAAGTAAACAGAATGTTAGATGATGGGTTAATACAGCATTTGAAGTCACCATGGACCAGTCTATTATGGGTTATACCAAAGAAGATTGGACCTGAAGGAAAAAAGAAATATCGACTAGTCATAGATTATAGAAAACTTAACGCTAAAACTATTCCTGATGCGGACCCAATACCTAATATTCAAGAAATCCTGGAATTAATAGGAAAAGCCAAGTTCCTCTCGGTCTTCGACCTCAGCAGCGGGTTTCACCAAATACAAGTGGCAAAGGAAGACCCTGAAAAGACAGCTTTTACAACGCCCAATGGTCACTCACCCCGCCACATTTCAGCGTTATATGGATTTTGTGACCTTGGGATTACAAGGGATAGAACTATTTGTTTACCTGGACAACATAATCATATTCGCCGCCACGTTAAAAGAACACCCAGACAAAATTTTTAAACTGTTCACACGCTTGTCCGAGGCAGGACTCAAATTACAAATTGACAAATGCGAATTTCTCACTCTTGAAGTGACGTATGTAAGGCACAAAATTGATAGCAACGGAGTTAGACCAGATCCAAATAAAATCAAAGCAGTGAAAGATTTTTCTATTCCTAAAACTACCACCAATATCCGACAATTCCTAGGATTGGCTAACTATTACCGGCGTTTCATTAAAGATTTTGCTGAAAAGGCAAAAGCCATGAACGCCTTGTTAAAGGAAGGTA
Source organism: Gastracanthus pulcherrimus (assembly GCA_949152435.1). Taxonomy (NCBI): domain Eukaryota; kingdom Metazoa; phylum Arthropoda; class Insecta; order Hymenoptera; family Pteromalidae; genus Gastracanthus; species Gastracanthus pulcherrimus. The sequence continues at coordinate 67,939,087 of OX424576.1, forward strand.
AGAAATTCGTATGGACTAACGAACAACAAGAAAGTTTTAACACCTTAAAGAACGCCCTTTGCGAAGCGCCCGTGCTGATCAATGCAGATGTGACTAAACCATTTATTCTAACAACCGTTTCGTCAGACATAGCTTTAGGAGCAGTGTTAAGCCAAGGAGAACCTAATGACAATATGTCCTTATCCTATATGTTTAAATCCCTAAGTAAATGTTAGAAGAACTATACTACAACCAAGAAAGACTGCTTGGCGATAACAGCTGCGATAATGCATTTCAAACATTATCTACACGGTCGAAATTTCACCGTATACGGAGATCATGAGCCCCTGACTTATATAGAATCTACTAAAGATACAATGAGCCGATTAAATCGCCGGAAAGCACGTCTATGGGGTTACCAATATACTTTTATTTATATAGAAGGACGTTTAAATACCAATGACGATGCACTCTCTCGAAATCCCTATAGACCTTCACACTAACGAAGATAATTCCACAGTAAAGAGACAAGCACACAACAGACTACTAACGCATTCACCATAAAAGCCCCTAAACCGACAAAAACTTCCTTAGCTCGACTACAAAAAGCCAAAGGTTTGAGTGAGAGTGGAGATTCAGAAACAAATAAATCTAAATAACCCCTCAGAAGAGGACGAAAGAAAGGTTTAACCGAAGCTGCCGCACTTACTACAAAGACTCCCGATAGGCAGGCCAACCTAGACGCCAGTACAGTAGGAAAGAGATTGTTGATATGAAATCATAAAAATCCACCATAACGGGTGACACTCCAATTACCAACCTTCCCCAGCGACTTAGAAACTTTCTCAACCAATATAGAAGACCCATCTGGTGAGGGAAGTGGAAATCAAACGGGAGTAGACGATGTTCCAGTACCCCTAAAATAACGCTCACTATTACCAAGTCTAGTAACATCCCTCGAAGAACCAGATTCTGACACAGCTATATTCTCCACCGAAACTGAAAAGGAACAAATAGAAGGTGCGAGCGAATTAGAGGAAGAGAAAGATCCAGACTCCGACTCAGAGATTCCGAATTACGAACTTTGTAGAACCATTGTATCTGGACAAGGAAGAGACTCATCCTCTTCTTCCGAAGAAGAACAAATGCAGCCTCAGTTCCAATCCACAATGCGCAGGTCAACTGCCCTGACTGTCTTTCCTGACTTCTCAGTCGAACCATCCGAACCAGAGTTACAACCATCCAACTTCATCATTGAAGAGTTGAAGAAAATCAGAGAAGAATGGGTACAAACTCGATACTGGTGGGACTCGAAGGCATAGGAATTCGACCACTCTTCTGTAGAAGAAGACTCGTTACCAATGGACTGGACTAAAAGGAGAAGTAGAAGACTATATTCGCCGATGTAAGGTATGCGAAGAATAAAAGTTGGTTCGTATATAAACCCGCGAACCTATGATAATTACCGATACTCCCGCCGAAGTATTCACAAAACTTGCCGTAGATACAGTGGGACCTTTCTCCAAAACAACAGCGAGTAACGTACATGTACTCACAATGCAATGCTTATTATCCAAGTACTGTATTGCCGTACCATTACCAGATATAAAAGCCGACGCCATCGCCCGCTATTTTATAGCCCCTTTTGGAACACCTAAAATAATATTAAACGACGGCGGCACCAGCTTCAAAAACAAATTACCAAAAGAACTATCTGAAATATTCGGATTCCAACTGGCGACTACCACAGCCTATCAACCTCAGTCCAATGGTTCTCTAGAGAGAATTATTTATTTAAACCAGAAAGATTCACGTACATAAAATTACAGAAAGATGTAAATCCCTACAGAGGTGAACTAAGTTACCTGTGCGCAGGTCCGGTACATAAAATTAAGAAAAGTGATAAAAAAAAAAACTTAAAGCATAACTAACTTACTTAAAACTAACTTAAAAACTAAACTAAACTAGTATCGTATACATCTCATAGTAGACTAGAAACATTATAAAAATATTGTTTGTACATAGATATATTTAATATAATTGCACCTCGTACTGCGATCCAAATTATTGTATAGTACATTGGTAATATAATTTAGGGCATCTTTTGTACCTATCTTTTTCATGAAACCAAATTGGTGATCAGATATTATATTATTTTTTTTAACAAAATCAAAAATTCTATTATATAATACTCTCTCAAAAATTTTAGCTATGTTAGATACTAAAGAGATTGGTCTGTAATTAGAAACATTGTGTTTGTCATCAGATTTGTAAATCGGCACAATTTCAGCATTTTTTAATGTGTCAGGCCAGATGGCTTTTTCAATACATAAATTAAATATATACTCCAGTGGTTCCGCAATATAATTACAGATAACGTTCAGAGTTTGAGCATTGATTTTGTCTACACCACCATTTTATAATTTCAAATTATTTATAATGCTCATGATTTCATATGCATTTGTCGGAGTTAAAAAAATAGAATTAGCATACATATCTGGCATTTTTATCACAGATATCGAAAGTTTATCTATCTTATCACTCAATTTTTTACCTATTTCACAAAAATACTTATTCATATTATTAGCTATATCTACACTATCTGTAATTTTGACATTATCAAATTTAATATAATTTATAGTTTCATTCAATTTCGTTTTTTTTCCTATTTTCGTGTTGATAATTTTCCATAGTTTTTTAGGGTTGTTTGTATTATTTTCGACTAAATTTTTATCATATTTTATTTTAGCATCTAGGATAACCTTATCTAAAATTTTTGCATAATTTATGTACTGTTGTCTAAGTTGTTCATTTTTAACATCCAGTTTCCATAAATTGTATAAGAATTCTTTTGTTTCGCATGATTTACTAATAGCTTCAGTAATCTAAATTTTCCTACATTTATTTACGCTTTTTCTTTTCCGTGTTTTTGCTTGTTCCATACATTCTTTGATTTCGCTTATCAATTGGTTAGTAGCTATGTTTGTATCATGAATTGACATAATTGAATTCTAGTCTCTTGTTTCAGCAATGTTTCTCAATTTTTTATAGTCTAATATTACAGTAGGTCCGGAGTCTTTAGTTTTGATCTTATTTATAGAAACAAAAATAGGGTAATGTCTCAATTTATATGTATCTGTACTTAGGCTATCAGTTTTGATATATATGTTATCAATACATGATACATTGCAATTTCTTATAGATGGTCTAGTGATACCAACAAAACCAGGTATATATCCTTTGTCTAAAAAGTTACAAAGAAATTCCTGGCTTACTCTATCCAACTCTAAAAGGTTAATATTAAAATCTCCTATTACTAAGTGATTTTTTAAATTTCTTTTTTTACTGAAGAATTTGTTTAAATATAGAATGAACTCAGTCTTAGGTATGTCATGAGATCTGTACACAGCAGAAAGTTCCATACTACTATTATTACTTAGCTTAATATGTATATTTATTATCTTAATCCTTCCTAATTCAATAGTTTTAGTTTTAACACCATCGTTTTGATTTATTTTACTTTCATTATAATAACTTTTATAACCTTCTAATTCATATAATTTATAATTAACTTGTACGTAAGTTTCAGTACATATAACAATAGTTGGTTTGCTAGTTAGACTTTCCAATAGAATTTTTAATTTATCAAAGTTAGCAGACATGCTTCTAATTAACATGCATTATAATATCATTTTTATCATTATTTTTAATTAACTTAAGTCTTTTTGTCGTTTTGCGTTATTTCTTGTTAATATTTGCTGATTTTGTTACTGTTGTTGCTGCTGTTGTTGCTCTTGTTATTGTTTTTGTTGCTGTTTGTTTTGTTGTTTTAAAATCATTTCACTTTGCATCTTGTTTTCTTTTTGCCGATTACTTATCTTCTCTTGGTAACGCATAGGTATTGATTTTACTGTCGATAAAGTAGGTTTCACTGGGTAAGTTGTTTCAATAAATTTTTTTAGCTTATCGCAGAGATGCTATGCTACGAGGGTAGTTCAACAAGTCTTTAGAATAAAGTATAAAAACAATTTTTTTTGGGTAAATTTTTTTTTATTTTTTAACATAATCTCCTTGGAGCTCTATACACTTGGTCAATCGCTTTTTAAGTTTTTTTAATCCTTCAGAAAAGTGCGTTTTCGGAAGTTCCTCAAAATAAGCACTTACAGAGGCAATGACGTCTTCGTTGTCCGTAAATCTCCGTCCACCGAGCCATTTTTTCAAGTTTGGAAATAAGAAAAAGTCACTGGGGGCTAAATCTGGTGAATACGGTGGATGTTCGACCAATTCGAATTTTAGTTCTTCAATTTTAGCCATTGAAACGAAGCATGTGTGAACTCGGGCGTTGTCGTGATGAAAGAGAATTTTTTTTCTCGCCAAATGTGGTCGTTTTTTTTTAATTTCTTCTTTCAGCTGCTCTAATAATGATGCATAATACTCACCAGTAATTGTTTTATCCTTTTCCAAGTAGTCAATAAGTATAATTCCACGTGCATCCCAAAAAACTGTAGCCATAACCTTACCAGCTGACTTTACGGTCTTTGCCTTCTTTGGAGCTGGTTCGCCTGTGGAAATCCACTGTTTGGATTGTTCCTTTGTCTCAGGAGTGTAGTGGTGTATCCATGTTTCATCCACAGTCACAAATCGACGAAAAAATTCCTCAGGATTCCGACTTATGCGCGCCAAAAGAGCCTCAGAGGCGACCACTCTATTGCGTTTATTCTCAGCTGAGAGCAAACGCGGCACCCATCTTGCCGATAGCTTTTTCATGCCTAATCTTTCATGTAGAATTGAAACAACTGCACCTATAGATATCCTTGTGGCCTCAGCTAACTCACGCACTTTTAATCTTCTATCCTTCAACACCATATCGTGGATTTTATTGATGATTTCGGGAGTAGTTGCTTCTACGGGCCTTCCTGAACGTGGTTCGTCACTTATTGATGTACGACCACGCTTAATTTCAATTACCCAGTTATAAACCGTTGCTAAGGCAGGGGCAGATGTGCCATGAACTGAGTCCAATTCATTTTTTATCTCATATGGAGTTAAACCCTTTAAATGAAAATGTTTAATTACCGCTCTGAACTCGTTTTTTTTCATTTTTCTTAACAAGCAATTTTTTTTTTCAATTGGTTATAAAAACACGTAAACTCAGAAGAGTGGACTGTGACTGCACCATATATCTAGTCGGGAGTGGTGCTGACTGAAAATAGATGATTTGGAGCGATTCGCGCGCCATCTGTTGGTCATTCTAAAGACTTATTGAACTACCCTCGTATATTAAATGATTTCATTCGCATCAAAGTCACAAACAAAACAGATAGAGATCAAGTAGTACCATTCGCTGACCATGAATACAACACTTCGGTACAGATACAAACCGGCTTCACTCCTTACGAAATAGTATATAGGCGCATCACACGAAGCCCTCATCAATTACCTAAGGAATTTTAAATGGAATCGTACAATTCCTATTTATGTAATCTAGTAAAATGTTTAGGCGAAATAAGAGAAACAGCACGCAAGAATCTTATAAATTCAAAACACCGCAACAAAACATATTACGAGAAGAGAGCACGTTCCCAACACCTAGAAGTCGGAATGTAAGTTTATGTTTTAAAAGAGCCGAGACATGGAAAATTGTAAATAATAGAAATTCACAAAAACAATAGCGCACTAGTGGAATCTACCAACGGAAAGCGCAACCTAAAACACTTGGATGAGATTAAAAGATGTTATGAATAAAGCACCACCAATACCACCATACTGATCTATATAAATACCACCCCCCTTAACATCTGTCGCCCCAGCCCGACATAAGGTCAGACATGGCGTAGAAAATCTCTCATGGAGTTACAATTTTCATAACTGTTTATCTAGTTATTCACATCTCAGCCCAAGAAAACCGAATGAACTCCCGAATAGTATATCTACCAAACAACCCCGGTATGTACTATGAATATCTTCGGGAAGTCAAGATCGCTCGAACTCAATGGCGAATAACCATAACACTAGATTTACAACACCTAGAGAAATCCCTAGCTAAACGAGAATATCAACTACATCATACTTTATCTACTTGTGCTGAAAAAATGGAAAAAGAATGTAAGTCCATCATCCCAATAGATAGGTTGACTCAAAGTTTAAAAACAATTGCAACTTACCATTCAGATGCTAGTCAATATTTCGCTACACCTAACGTAGACCCCAATCTTCCCAACCACGCCCCCCACATAATTACGAAACGTCGAGCACCATTAGAACTTATTGGGTGGGCTTGTAGGAAACTATTTGGAACCATGAACGCCGCCGACCGCAATTTATTGGACAAACAAATAACCGAATTATACGACAGACAACAAAATATTTCGACTCAAGCAGCCGAACAAACACATATAATCCGCTCTAACGTCGAAGAACTACACAGGAAATACAATTATAATCAAAACACCTTCAAGAATTCCGCAATAAAATCCTGCAAATCTTAAACACAAATACTTATAATAATGCTGTTCAAGTCAATCAAACATCCGACACCCAAATCATATCATTATGGGCCGTTGAATTCGAACAAAATTTAGAAAACATGATAACCTATTATAACATTTTTGAATAAATGAAAATTACGCCCGATTTCCTTTTTAGCGTGGCAAAAACACACGTAATCGCCGTTAAGGGCAGGCTAGCCACTATATTAGAATTCCCCCTCACAGATCATACTTATTTGTTTAACTATAAATTACACCCTCTTCCCACCTTCTCTCCCGTTTATTCAAATAAAACCAGGTATTTCAGTATTATAGCCCTTTTCTTCCAACCTCTTAATTACCGAAAACCTGAAAACATTCGCATTGGTAGATCCTAGCTTTTCCCCCCTGTCTTACATATAATCACACACTCTTGTGGCCACCCACACCGTGTTACACGAAGAGACAGAAGACACACCGCGCGAGTATTTAATGTACCCCGACCAAGCCTAGAAGCTCTCTCGAAATGTGACATATTTTTATCTCTACAATCATCCATACACTGGACGAAACTTACATCTACTGACGAATGGTTATTTTCAAAACACCAACCTATCATCATGAGAATACCATTTTAAATAATACCGGAGTACTAGCCATTCATGGGAAATACTTAGCCCATGCTAAGGGCATGACCATCTATAGTCTAAATATTCTACGGTCATCACAAACACTGATCTACAACCCGAACGTTAACTTAGACTTAACTGCCTTATTGCTCACTTTCAATACTATCATCAGCGAAATAAAATTTGACGAAGGTACAGCCATATAAACTACTGATTGGGCTAATAGCGCAGACGCGACGTCTTTAACTCAAATAGAAAATAGCATTAAACAAATGGCCCAACAAAAGAGAATACAAGAAATGAATGTCATTTACATAGCTTCTAGTTGTGTCGGTAATCTTTTCCTTATTATTGTATTATACTTCCTCTTCAACAAATTGACTCATTTCCAAAAAAAAAAACGAAAAACCAAAACCATTAACAAAAGAACTACTACACACACCCCACCCGACCTTGAAATGGCCGAAATTGCAGCTTCTCAAACCCTATTAAGACACAATCATCAGGAAAAACCCACGATTAAATACGTATATCAGGAACCGATGCCAATTTCTCCTACCTGGCAGAGAAACCATCCCTCAGGTCACACTATACCATACATATGCAAATACGACAATCCCTTCCAAATTCAAGAATTACCTCCAACTCTTCACAATCAAAACCATAACTCCTAACTTGGCAACACTCACCTCTTCCCTACCCAGTTTTTCATCAACCAATAAACCAATAAATGCCCCGGAACAATTGACGATTCCTCTGTCGGATCCTAAATTACCACCTTAACGTATAACTTTCGCCTAATAATAAATCTAAAGTTGAATTCCACAAACCATCCCGTACCTCGTCCGCGAGTCACTCCTCGTCTGCGATTCACACCGTGTCCGCGAGTCCCACCGTGTGACGCCAGACACACTTACCCGCGTATTAATAAATAATATCTGCCAATGCCAAGATCCCACAAAACACATATATAACGGTAAACATTTTACATATAAAAGTATACCTTTTTACATAAGATACATCCAAGAATAAAAGAAAGAAAAATAAGAATCCATATAAATAGTACAGAATTTATTTCCTTTTTCCAATAACCAAATAAATCATTCTACGCACTTACATACTTTTATTTTTATACAACTATACATTAATAAAGTATTTAAATTTCACTAGAAAATATCAACACAGACTCCACATATATACGAAAATTCCCTTGGAATGTATCCATACGAAACGAAAAACCGTACATCACCAATATATATCTACTTCGTTCAAAAATGGGGAATTAAAATCCCACGCATCTGCTTCTCGTTCCGGCAGCCCCTCTTGATTCCGCTGGGTCGCAGCTCACTCCAAACGTCGGAAAAGCCGCGTCAAAGTACACTGCGTGAACTGAAAACAGATATTTATTTTTACCCCTCTGTGCCAAAACCTGATAATAACAAAATCTAGCTTAAATAATCACAAATACTTACATCCACGCGTTCGTACCGCAAGTAACGGCTCGAACCATAGTAGAGACGAACCATCTAGTTCAGCAAAACTCGAAAATTCTTTTTATTATTCTAAGAAGTCTCCGAATCACTCGGTAAACGAATGTTAATGTACCAGACCTGTGTGACGCTCATATATTTGACGTTATTTCATAAATTTTTTTGGACAAAAATTTTTTTTCGTGATACAATTTTATAATTTTTTTTTATGTTTGACAAGGCCAAAGTTAATTCGCCGAAAAAAAAGCGAACGTGGGGGGGGGGGGAGGGAGCACCCACGGTCCTGTGGTAATCTGAAAGCAAAAAGTCAAATTGATTATTATTCTGTAGGCTTCTTGCTATTACTGGAACCTTTAATATGCACATATTTTTCATGGCGAGCTTTTGAAAAATAAAATTTATTTTCGCGATTTTTTTATGACCTAATTGTTTAAAAAAATTAATTAATTATTAAAAAGTTCAATGTTTTTTAGATCTCAGTAATAGTTTGTCATGTTAAGAATATCTGGTAAAAATTTCAAGTCAATCGGTTAGTTAGTTTTTCCTCAGTGCTTCCCCCGCGACCAAAAAGTTGGTTTCGAGAAAAACGCGTTTAAATTTTTGATAAGAGATTTTGAATAGAAAAATGATACTTACACTAATCAGCTATGCCTGCTACGTACAAAATTCCTTCAGCTTCTTCATAATCATCGTACACTTTTAACTATAATATGTATACCTGTATGAATATAATCCAGGTATAAAGGGACGAGGATACAATAGAGAGGGGGCGGTCGGAACAGCTGCCGCTGACGCATTATGACTTTCAAAAAATGTTAAAATTGAAAAATCGAAAATTCTATCCCCTGACACTGGTCTGGTACCTTAAATGATTCGACTGAACACGCGCCTATCTAACGGAAAGAAAAGAAGCAAAAACTAAATAGAAACGTATATATATATATATATATATATATATATATATATATATATGATTCTCGGATTAGTTAGAGGATGCTGGTAACATCTTTTTATTATTTCATCATGCATGGCTTCTTTAAAATAGAATAAATTTTGCTTTACTGTTATATGAAATATATAGCAGTATCTCACTTGAGTTGGATAGCAAGAGTGAAAGGCTGAGAAATGCGTCTCGTGATATGGTGTGTATCGGGTTTATGCTTACGTTTCTATTTTAGGCCAAGCAATACAGATCATACAGTACATGTTTCATGACAAAATTAATAGCAGGAACGGAACAATGTCATTATGTCTCGAAATAGTTGCTGATAGTGAGTGTGTAGTTTGATACTCCAATTTTCAATTCGTTTTTTTGTAATTAGCGATTATTTATGAAAAAAGGCATTTTTCGCGTTTTTTGCATATAACTTCGAAACTATTTATCCGATCGTAATACTATCTACGGTTTTTTAGTTTTTGCTTCATTTCTTCCCGTTAGCGACGCGCGTTCAGTCGAATCATTTAAGGTACCAGACCAGTGTCAGGGGATGGAATTTTCGATTTTTCAATTTTAACATTTTTTGAAAGTACAATATATCAAAAATATTGTGTAAAATTTTTCGGTCAAAATTCGTAATAGTTTTAAAGTTACAGAGAAAATAAACGCGCAAGTAGCTGAGCCGCCATAATGCGTCAGCGGCAGCTGTTCCGACCGTCCCCTCTCTATTGTATCCTCGTCCCTTTATACCTGGATTATATTCATACAGGTATACATATTATAGTTAAAAGTGTACGATGATTACACAGGCCGACAAAATTTTCCTGAACCAATAACCCAGAGACCAGACCATACTTTTCCGAAGGTTTTTGGCACGCTGAATCCAAATCCGGCCTCAGAATTGCTCTATCACCTCAGGTTTTCGAGATATCCTAACCTAAAAGTGCAAAAATCACCGTTTTTGGCTGTTTTTGAGGTTATGTTATGCCGCTAACTGATTTTTTAATACAAAACGATCAGCGGCATCTGAAAGTACTAGTCTTGCCCTTCAAAATTCATTTTTGCTTGTTTCGATTCGACTTTTCCTTCTCGAGATATATCGCTTTCAATCTGTAATGTATCAGTGTTTCTTATCTACTAGACATCCTATCCCATAGTTCCGTTTATACTCGGATAAACAAACTCTTCCTGATATTGCTGTCAAACCGCTTGCAAATGCATACCTGGTAGTTTTTGGGGTCACTGATCACAAATCTGGAGTCAGAATCTCCGAATTCAAAATGGCGGATCCAATATGGCGGCTATGATTACCACGATCCGTAGTAAGTCACAAAAAATCCCGGAAAAGCTCTGGAGATCGGTTACTCGGGGGTTTTCAGGGTCGCTGATCTCAAATCTGGAGTCAGAATTTCCGAATTCAAAATGCCGGATCCAAAATGGCGGTTATGATTACCACGATCCATAGTAAGTCACCAAAAACACTGGAAAAGCTCTGGAGATCGGTTACGCGGGGGTATTCGGGGTCGCTGATCTCAAATCTGGAGTCAGAATTTCCGAATTCAAAATGGCGGATCCAAAATGGCGGTTATGATTACCACGATCCATAGTAAGTCACCAAAAACACTGGAAAAGCTCTGGAGATCGGTTACGCGCGGGTTTTCGGGGTCGCTGATCTCAAATCTGGAGTCAGAATTTCCAAATTCAAAATGGAGGATCAAATATCGCGACTATCGTTGCCAAGGGCCATAGCCATAGTTGACCAAAATATTGGAAATGGTCTTTTAAGTCGTCACTTGGAAGTTTCCCGATTCTCCGAGCTCGAATCTGCAGTCAAATATTCCAAGTACAGAATACCTACTGACCCACCCAATATGTTACAAAATGACGGATGTAATATAGCAGCTAGTCTTACATAAAGAACCTCACTTTGACTTCTTATGAAAACGTTGTCATTGCTCCTGAAACGATCGTTTACATGACTTGCGCCTATAGACAGTCGATACGTTATGTCTATGCAGAGACCAGCAGTAGTCCGCCATCATCCGCTCATCCCACCTACCTTGAAAATGCCGCTCCTTTTGTTTGAAATCCTGATGAAAGCGTTCACCCATTTCTTCGCTGAATGCGCCATTATTCTCAGGAAAGTAGTCTAAATGAGAAAACAAAAAGTGCAATTTCATACTCATCAGGCACCCTAATTTTTGGAAATTCGTTAGCATCGTAGATACAATAGATTTGTACTTTGGATCTCGATAGTTTCCTAAAAAATTGTCTGTGACACTTTTGAAGCTCATCCAAGTATCTTTTTGTACGGGTGTCATGGTTTTTACAAAATCATCGTCTTTCATAAGTTTTCTAATATCAGGCCCAACAAATATGCCTTCTTTAAGTTTAGCATCCGACAAATGCTTAAACTTGGATGCAATGTACTGGAAACATTCGCCTTCTTTGTCTAAAGCTTTAGTAAATTGCTTCATAAAGCCAAGCTTGAGATGCAATGGAGGCAATAGGATTCGACGGGTGTCGACAAGACTCTCATGAATGACATTGTGTTCACCAACCTTCATCTGGATTCTTTGTAGCCAATTTTTCTTTACCCAGTGCTCCTGTCGGGAACGACTGTTCCAAAGGCAGAGAAAACACGGATGTCTCGTGTTTCCCGACTGCAAACCTACTAAAATATTTATCATTTTGAAGTCACCACAAATCAACCATTTGTGCTCATTATAATAATTGACTTTTTCAAGAAGAAATTGAAAGCTTTCGTACGATTCTTTCAATACGGTGGAATGGCCAATGGGAATTGCCGCATATTTATTTCCATTATGAAGCAGTACTGCTTTAAGACTATCTGTTGAAGAATCTATAAAGAGTCGCCAGTTCTCCGGCTTATAAACTTCTTCTATCTCATATAAACTAATCAAACCTTTAATATCGTTGCAATATACAAGGGAATTCTCTTTAGTAAAATACTTCACGAACTTATTATCTCTTCCTGTAGACGTAAATTTTTGTCCCAGGGGATAGAAGATTTCTTTCTTTGAGTCTGGAAGCGCATAGCTCTGCCAAATCTTTACTCAAATTCAATTCCCGCACAAAATCATCCAGAGCATTTTGATCAAAAAGTTGCGGTTTTCCGTCGTCAAAAGAAAATTCATCGTCACTGCTTTCGGCCTCGTCACTTTCAATCGTTTGCCTTTCTTGCTCCGCTTGTGGCTGAGGAACAGTATTTGTATTCCGTTCTATTTTTCCAATTTTTGGTGGTGTTACACTAAGCACCTTAGGATACACAAACAAATGTTTATTTGTATGGTTTCTACCAGTTATATCACATCCACAAAAGTAGCAGTCATCATCATGATTTCTAGGTTCACGCCACACTACTGTTTCAATTACAACATCCTTTTTTATACTATTCCAGTTTTTCAAAGTTCGGCGACAATCTTCACAAATAGAATTAGGAACCCAGGGTTTATTTAGATTTCTCATAGGCGATTGATAACATTCTTCGAACTGTGCTCTTATTGTATCACTGATGTTTCTACGGTAAGTTTCTGCCTCAAACTTTCCGCAAACATTGCAAAATTTATTAACTTTATTTGCGCACGGGATTCTCGACATTGTAGATGACTAATCCGTTAGCCTGTCGCTCAAACACGATCTCTAACACGGAAAGTCTTATGTTTCTTGAAAGCACTGAGTGATCTACACTGGATGTACATCAGATCCATACATGCACACTACGACGTTAATGTATCTAATACCGTATTGATTTATTTATGGGTTGATGACTAATCCGTTAGCCTGTCGCTCAAACGCGATCTCTAACACGGAAAGTCTTGTTTTTCTTGAAAGCACTGGCTGATCTACACTGGATGTACATCAGATTCATACATGCACACTACGACGTTAATGTATCTAATACCGTATTGATTTATTTATGGGTTGATGACTAATCCGTTAGCCTGTCGCTCAAACGCGATCTCTAACACGGAAAGTCTTGTTTTCTTGAAAGCACTGGCTGATCTACACTGGATGTACATCAGATTCATACATGCACACTACGACGTTAATGTATCTAATACCGTATTGATTTATTTATGGGTTGATGACTAATCCGTTAGCCTGTCGCTCAAACGCGATCTCTACCACGGAAAGTCTTGTTTTTCTTGAAAGCACTGGCTGATCTACACTGGCTGTACATCAGATTCATACATGCACACTACGACGATCATGTATCTATTACCGTATTGATTCAGATTTCAAGCAAAAGGAGCGGCATTTTCAAGGTAGGTGGGATGAGCGGATGATGGCGGACTATTGCTGGTCTCTGCATAGACATAACGTATCGACTGTCTATAGGCGCAAGTCATATAAACGATCGTTTCAGGAGCAGCGACAACGTTTTCATAAGAAGTCAAAGTGAGGTTCTTTATGTAAGACTAGCTGCTATATTACATCCGTCATTTTGTAACATATTGGGTGGGTCAGTAGGTATTCTGTACTTGGAATATTTGACTGCAGATTCGAGCTCGGAGAATCGGGAAACTTCCAAGTGACGTCTTAAAAGACCATTTCCAAGATTTTGGTCAACTATGGCTATGGCCCTTGGCAACGATAGTCGCGATATTTGATCCTCCATTTTGAATTTGGAAATTCTGATTCCAGATTTGAGATCAGCGACCCCGAAAACCCCCGCGTAACCGATCTCCAGAGCTTTTCCAGTGTTTTTGGTGACTTACTATGGATCGTGGTAATCATAACCGCCATTTTGGATCCGCCATTTTGAATTCGGAAATTCTGACTCCAGATTTGAGATCAGCGACCCCGAAAACCCCCGAGTAACTGATCTCCAGAGCTTTTCCGGGATTTTTTGTGACTTACTACGGATCGTGGTAATCATAGCCGCCATATTGGATCCGCCATTTTGAATTCGGAGATTCTAACTCCAGATTTGTGATCAGTGACCCCAAAAACTACCTGGTATGCATTTGCAAGCGGTTTGACAGCAATATCAGGAAGAGTTTGTTTATCCGAGTATAAACGGGGCTATGGGATAGGATGTCTAGTAGATAAGAAACACTGATACATTACAGATTGAAATCGATATATCTCGAGAAGGAAAAGTCGAATCGAAACAAGCGAAAATGAATTTTGAAGGGCAAGACTAGTACTTTCAGATGCCGCTGGTCGTTTTGTATTAAAAAATCAGTTGGCGGCATAACATAACCTCAAAAACAGCCAAAAACGGTGATTTTCGCACTTTTAGGTTAGGATATCTCGAAAACCTGAGGTGATAGAGCAATTCTGAGGCCGGATTTGGATTCAGCGTGCCAAAAACCTTCGGAAAAGTATGGTCTGGTCTCTGGGTTAAAAATCTTGTCGGCCTGTGTTATGAAGAAGCTGAAGGAATTTTGTACGCAGCAGGCATAGCTGATTAGTGTAAGTATCATTTTTCTATTCAAAATCTCTTATCAAAACTTTAAACGCGTTTTTCTCGAAACCAACTTTTTGGTCGCGGGGGAAGCACTGAGGAAAAACTAACTAACCGATTGACTTGAAATTTTTACCAGATATTCTTAACATGACAAACTATTACTGAGATCTAAAAATCATTGAACTTTTTAATAATTAATTAATTTTTTAAACAATTTGGTCATAAAAAAATCGCGAAAATAAATTTTATTTTTTTTAAGCTCGCCATGAAAAATATGTGCATATTAAAGGTTCCAGTAATAGCAACAAGCCTACAGAATAATAATCAATTTGACTTTTTGCTTTCAGATCACCACAGGACCGTGGGAGCTCCCCCCCCCCCACGTTCGCTTTTTTTTCGAGGAATTAACTTTGGCCTTGTCAATCATAAAAAAAATTATAAAATTGTATCACAAAAAAAATTTTCTTTCCAAAAAAATTCATGAAATAACGTCAAATATATGAGCGTCACACAGGTCTGGTACATTAACATTCGTTTACCGAGTGATTCGGAGACTTCTTAGAATAATAAAAAGAATTTTCGAGTTTTGGTGTACTAGATGGTTCGTCTCTACTATAGTTCGAGCCGTTACTTGCGGTACGAACGCGTGGATGTAAGTATTTGTGATTATTTAAGCTAGATTTTGTTATTATCAGTTTTTGGCACAGAGGGGTAAAAATAAATATCTGTTTTCAGTTCACGCAGTGTACTTTGACGCGGCTTTTCCGACGTTTGGAGCGAGCTGCGACCAAGCGGAATCAAGAGGGGCTGCAGGAACGAGAAGCAGATGCGTGGGATTTTAATTCCCCGTTTTTGAACGAAGTGGATATATATTGGTGATGTACGGTTTTTCGTTTCGTATGGATACATTCCAAGGGAATTTTCGTATATATGTGGAGTCTGTGTTGATATTTTCTAGTGAAATTTAAATACTTTATTAATGTATAGTTGTATAAAAATAAAAGTATGTAAGTGCGTAGAATGATTTATTTGGTTATTGGAAAAAGGAAATAAATTCTGTACTATTTATATGGATTCTTATTTTTCTTTCTTTTATTCTTGGATGTATCTTATGTAAAAAGGTATACTTTTATATGTAAAATGTTTACCGTTATATATGTGTTTTGTGGGATCTTGGCATTGGCAGATATTATTTATTAATACGCGGGTAAGTGTGTCTGGCGTCACACGGTGGGACTCGCGGACACGGTGTGAATCGCAGACGAGGAGTGACTCGCGGACGAGGTACGGGATGGTTTGTGGAATTCAACTTTAGATTTATTATTAGGCGTTATACGTTGAGGTGGTAATTTAGGATCCGACAGAGGAATCGTCAATTGTTCCGGGGCATTTATTGGTTTATTGGTTGATGAAAAACTGGGTAGGGAAGAGGTGAGTGTTGCCAAGTTAGGAGTTATGGTTTGATTGTGAAGAGTTGGAGGTAATTCTTGAATTTGGAAGGGATTTTCGGATTTGCATACGTATGGTATATAGTGTGACCTGAGGGATGGTTTTTCTGCCAGGTAGGAGAAATTGGCATCGGTTCCTGATATACGTATTTAATCGTGGGTTTTTCCTGATGATTGTGGCTTAATAGGGTTTGAGAAGCTGCAATTTCGGCCGTTTCAAGGTCGGGTGGGGTGTGTGTAGTCGTTCTTTTGTTAATGATTTTGGTTTTTCGTTTTTTTTTTGGAAATGGGTCAATTTGTTGAAGAGGAAGTATAATACAATAATAAGGAAAAGATTACCGACACAACTAGAAGCTATGTAAATGACATTCATTTCTTGTATTCTCTTTTGTTGGGCCATTTGTTTAATGCTATTTTCTATTTGAGTTAAAGACGTCGCGTCTGCGCTATTAGCCCAATCAGTAGTTTATATGGCTGTACCTTCGTCAAATTTTATTTCGCTGATGATAGTATTGAAAGTGACCAATAAGGCAGTTAAGTCTAAGTTAACATTCGGGTTGTAGATCAGTGTTTGTGATGACCGTAGAATATTTAGACTATATATGGTCATGCCCTTAGCATGGGCTAAGCATTTCCCATGAATGGCTAGTACTCCGGTATTATTTAAAATGGTATTCTCATGATGATAGGTCGGTGTTTTGAAAATAACCATTCGTCAGTAGATGTAAGTTTCGTCCAGTGTATGGACGATTGTAAAGATAAAAATATGTCACATTTCGAGAGAGCTTCTAGGCTTGGTCGGGGTACATTAAATACTCGCGCGGTGTGTCTTCTGTCTCTTCGTGTAACACGGTGTGGGGTGGGCACAAGAGTGTATGATTATATGTGATTATATATATATATATATATATATATATATATATATATATATATATATATATATATATATATATATATAATTATATAAAATTATAAAATTACTTTCTTCCAAATCGATACCATAAGTAGCAAAGTAACCAACGAAATACTCCGTAAATAATTTAATTGTTTACATAAAATACTATAGAATATAAAATGTTAATACCCTTACTCTTATTTGCAAATCCATAATAATAAAATCACAAAAGAAACTTTAAATATATACATTCATCTCTACCTCCATTCTTTTAATTATTTCGAAAGAAATTGGTATTAGTATTTCATGAATTATCTTTGCAAATAAGTGTAGCCTCACACTATAATTCATTATCTCTACAAGAGAACTAAATATATATAACAAAATTTTGTAAACAATTAGATTATTTAAATAATTCACGTAATTCCGCTGGCCTCCGAAATGTTCATGAGTTAACAGAAAAAATTTATAATTAAAAAAATTGCGAAATGATATCTTTGTATTAAGCCAAACACTAAATGTATCTTCCGTTGTAAAAATACCTGCCCCTTTTAGAAATTGCTTTAAATAAATTAAATTGTTTAAACTTTAAAAAAAATTTATACGTCAAACATATAGATAACACACCTACGCCTTAGTTGTAAAATTAGACACATAAAGAATTCTATATTTATACTTATTTTCGCCAGTAATTATTAATTAATTAAAAATTTATAATTTAGGAAAATGTGTAACAACGCTTTTATATTAATCATACCAACTGTAATATATACTTGATAAACTTTTCCCATATTTTAAGAACTAGCTATAAATAAACTAAATTATTTAAATAATTAATTGTGAAGAATTTTCAAAATTTTCGAAACAGTTCCTCACAGCCTAAAAATATTTAAATAAAACATAAAAATATTTTTCTATGTACACATAGAGCTACCTTAAATAACAAATTAGTTACCAAAATAATAATTTTTAGTCTATAAGTTTCAGAGTTATTGAGCTATAAATAGTAGATAATTATCAATATCAAGTTTGCAACAATTTACGACCTTACGGTTTAGCCCCAAAAGTAGGAAATCGAAAATTTTGAAAATTAACAATGTTTAAACAAATTGTTAACGAAGTACCTAATTATAAGCTAACAATATACACTTAAGATCATAAACATTATACGATCATATTAATAAAATATATTATAGAATTAAGCATATTAACTCCGTATAACCCCCTATACCTATACAATAAATTCAAATATCGCTTTATACAAAGACACAGTTACTGTTAATTATAATCCTATAAGATTTAATTAAGAAGATTAAATGCCAGGAGTCACTACTCGACAGGCATCAATCAAGCACAGAACACTTAATTACCGACGTGCAACAAGTGGCTAGTGCTGCCCCACCCATGACACCGTTCTTCCTAAGTATTAATTAGTCAGTACCGCTTACGATCACCATGGCTACGCATGCCGACATTACGGTCTTCAAAAACTATATATCAACAGCTCGCGAGTTGCTTATTGGAGCCAACGAACATCCCACGGAAGCCCAAGCAACATAAAAAATCGCAAACCACAGGTACGACCACGCCAACAGTGTCTACCTCAACCTAGTAAGCGGAGAGGCGTTGCGCCAACAACTCCGTGAGTGATATACGTTACATGACAGACGTTCCGCAAGCTAGTCACCGAAATGTCTGTCTCGAGTGCGAGCCGGCCCAATCATCTGACGTTACGGTCCAGTGCGAGCCGATAATAACAATGAACGTTATAGTGCACGAACGACCGACGAGTCCGCCACGGCCTACAAGTGCACGTCCACCACGCCGCCAGCCAACGGATCCGCCACGGCCTGCAGGCGCACGTCTACCACACCGTCGGCACAATGAGTCCACCGCTGCAGACAAGCGCACTCTCACCTCGCCAACAGCCGAAAAGGACAAGGGTCTTTGCGGCCCACCACTTCCGAAAAGAATAACCAGGTATACTCGGGGCCACATGAACCCGGAAGAAATAATCGCGGAAGAAAATAGCAAATACGCAGAATGGAAGAAGAAAGTCCGCCTGCCGAGAATAGGGCCATATGGACCAAGACACACAACAATACTCGAAAAACCGGAGACAAACGAACAAGACAACGCATCGCCAATGGAAAAAATGTCCACAGCCATTCCCATCAAATAGCATGCAGAATGGCATAACCCTGCCGAGAAACCAACATACACCAAAGAAACTTCCCGCGTATGGTTCTTTGGGGGACCCAACAAAAAATAAAAAAAGTGGTATCAGACTCTGCTTCCTATGTATAAAACGAACAAGCGAAAAGACAGCCAACGCGGGAACAATACGCCAACAAATCCCACAAAAAATGGGAGAAAGATCGTCTGCGAAAATGAAAATCGCGTGCAAGCAAAAAAGAAATGGAAACCAAACACTAAAAGCAACAACGCAGCATAGTCCCGGCGCACAGTGGGCGCTTTTGCTTTCTTTTGTTCAAAATCGTGTAACTTTGGATAGAACTTAGATATCCAAATGATTCTTTTTCAGAAGAAAGCTAAGGATTTAGGGAATACAGGAAAAATATGCTAAAGTTACAAAAAGTGATAATTTGTTATGAAAATTTAACCCAAAAATGATTAAACTACGAAAAAAATTAGTTTTCTTAACATATCAACGTCAAAAAATATGTTATTTATGTGTTTTGAAGATATTTCTAAAGATATTGGTCTAATTAACAAAGTTAAGAACAAAAAATAAATTTTAACCTAAAACCACATATTGGAAATCGATCCGATCACCATATGCAGGGACTCGCCTGATGTGAATCATCGGTAGACTAATATAATATGAAAAATTCTTACTCAAAATAATTTTGAAAACATATCTCTTATTAATTTATGAAGTAAAAATGACGGAACCAATATGGCGGCCATCTACCTAATCTGCCTCATCTAATAGCCGCAAAACCATTAAAATTGACTTAAGAATATAGAGAACGGGGTTTTTATGGTCGCTGATTACGAAACTTGCATCAGAATTTCGGAATTTAAAATGGCGGACCCAATATGGCGGCCATCTACCTAACCTGGCCCATCTAATAGCCGCAAAACCATTAAAATTGACTTAAGACTATAGAGAACGGGGTTTTCATGGTCGCTGATTACGAATCTTACATCAGAATTTCGGAATTTAAAATGGTGGACCCAATATTGCAGCTATCTGCCTAATCTGGCCCATCTAATAGCAGCAAAACCATTAAAATTGACTTAAGAACATAGAGAACGGAGTTTTCATGGTCGCTGATTCCGAATATTACATAAGGATTTCGGAATATACAGTATCGGGCCCAATTTGGCGACCATCTACCTAACCTGACACATCAAATAGCCGCAAAACCATCAAAATTGACTTAAGAATATAGAGAACGGGGTTTTTATGGTCGCTGATTACGAATCTTGTATCAGAATTTCGGAATTTAAAATGGCGGACCCAATATGGCGGCCATCTACCTAACCTGGACCATCTAATAGCAGCAAAACCATTAAAATTGACTTAAGAACATAGAGAACGGAGTTTTCATGGTCGCTGATTCCGAATATTACATAAGGATTTCGGAATATACAGTATCGGGCCCAATTTGGCGACCATCTACCTAACCTGACACATCAAATAGCCGCAAAACCATCAAAATTGACTTAAGAATATAGAGAACGGGGTTTTTATGGTCGCTGATTACGAATCTTGTATCAGAATTTCGGAATTTAAAATGGCGGACCCAATATGGCGGCCATCTACCTAACCTGGACCATCTAATAGCAGCAAAACCATTAAAATTGACTTAAGAACATAGAGAACGGGATGCTCATGGTCGCTGATTACGAATCTTGCATCAGGATTTCGGAATATACAGTAGCGGGCCCAATTTGGCGGCCATCTACCTAACTTGACACATCAAATAGCCGCAAAACCATCAAAATTGACTTAAGAATATAGAGAACGGGGTTTTCATGGTCACTGATTACGAATCTTACATCAGGATTTCGGAATTTAAAATGGTGGACCCAATATTGCAGCTATCTGCCTAATCTGGCCCATCTAATAGCAGCAAAACCATTAAAATTGACTTAAGAACATAGAAAACGGAGTTTTCATGGTCGCTGATTCCGAATATTACATCAGGATTTCGGAATTTAAAATGGCGGATCCAATATGTCGGCGATCTACCTAACCTGACCAATCTAATAGCCGCAAAACCATTGAAATAGACTGAATTATGTAGAGAATGGAGTTTTCATGGTCGCTGATTACGAATCTTGCATCCGTATTTCCGAATTCGAAGTGGTGGACCCAATATGGTGACCATCTACCCAACCTAACCCATCTTATAACTACAAAACAACTGCAATTGACTTGAAAGTATAGGTAAGTGGATTTTCGTGGTCGCTTATTACGAATCTTGCATGAGAATTTCAGAATTCAAAATGGCGGACTTAACATGGTGTCTATTTACCCGACATGACCCTTGTTATAGTCGCAAAACCATTGCAATTAACTTTAGGAGATAGGTAACGGGGATTTGGTGGTGGTTGATATACTGTAATAATACGTGTTATTCGCCATTTATACACGCAAATATTCAAATAAAATAATACGCATTTATTTAGAAAATATTAAAAAATATATTATCATTCTATTCTTGAACAGACTTAGACAGAAAATATTCAATTTTACAAACTGTGTCTGAAAGGCAAAGAAAACACGCTCACGAAAAAACAAAGAACCTCTGTTCTACGCGATGTTGGGGGGTCCGAGTTCAAGTGCTTTTCCGGGAAGAAAAGCGTGTCGCTTGCACGACAACAACATGTGGCTGGAAACAGCCTCTAGACTACATATACAAAAAAAGGGACCGGAGGAGGAGAGGAGCTCAACTTGGCTACAACGAATTTGTAGACCACGAATAAAGTCGCGATATTCATCTATTTTATTCTCCTCGTTATTTCTCGTTTCAAACACTTTTAATGCTGCCGTAGCCGGTCTCAAGCCCGTATTAGACGCAGAGAGAAAGTGTCTTTGTTAATCAAAACATCCTTATTTCAATCCGCATTTATTATATTTTTATTCGTTTATTTATTTATAATTTATTTAAATAAACTAGCCTAACCTAACCCCAGCTGGGTCATTACAATACGCCTACATCTCAGGATCTATTTAACCGATTTCATCCATCGATAGCTCATTTTCTGTTTTTGCTATACGAAGGGGGAAGAGCATACATTTTTTGTTTCGGTGACGTGTTTTTTTTATAGCCATTTTTCGATTTTCAATTATCAATTTTTTATATTTTCAATTTTTTAATATAATTTTATTAATGTTTATTTACATTTTAACCATAAACTAGTAAGGAGGAAGCTAAGTGCCAAAGAATTAGCAACGTTTTATTTAATTTTCAATAGAATTTATGGGGTAACACCACTGTAGGAATTTCAAAAAATCGATTTTTTTATTGGTTTAAAACATGTCTTGAACCTTCTAGAATATGTTACAAAAGGTCTCATTCCAAAAAAAAAAAAGTTTTTATTTGAAAGGACCACGGAGGAATCAAATGGGAGAGTGTGTCTCTATGAAATGGGCTAATAGTATATCCAAATTGTAGCTTATTATCTCCCGAACAAAAGTCCCAGTCCCAATGGGCCCAAGTCCCGAAAATGAACAGATTTTGAGTAAATAATAATTTAAATCGCTGATTTCGGTCAAGGTTAGAGAAACTGAGCGAGCAACTTCAGATGGTTGAAGGGCGCAACAAGTTATTGTTTACATAACCCAATTTCACATTAACATTATTTTACGTTGGCAGCAAAAAACTTGCGGAGGCACGTGAAGGGCTAAAATTCGCGTCGTTGACAACGACAGCGGTAATTCGCAGTATTTTTCCTCGGACTCGTGTAACCGCGTCGTTAGAATGTTGCGGCGATAATAGCAACAATACGAGAAATTCATATCCAATTTTCTGAATTTTTTTCGTAGGATAATTAAATGTGCTTTTATCATTAATATATTGCATTAAATCGTAATTTCATCTGACTGTCCTACATAAGTAATTTCCTTCTCAGGGCGTACACTAATTAAAAATGATTCTAAAACAGCACGGAGAAACCTGCATTCATTTGAACAGCTATGAAGATTACCAGCCGCAAATCATTGTAATAAGCTGAGTCAAAGCTATGGCACATAAGTCGACATTATGTTTGCCAAGCAAAATACCGTAGAGCTGCCAACTCGTAAACGTAGAAACAAGGTTGTTCGTAAACGACGATGTCACAAGTATAGTTCAATTCAGATTCGGCTCTAAACCGTGATTTCTTTTGGACAGATACCATGTCGACGCAGCACACGGAATCTGATTTGTTCGAGTATCTTGATTTTCCTAGGACAAGACATATGTGACATCCGCGCCAGCTTCCCCGAAATAAAGCGAAAAATAGCTTCAGTGTGATAAATAACGTCTCTGAGACCTTTTCTCGTCACTCGAAATCTGGTCCTTTTTACATAAAGAACTATCGGGGATATGGGAAACAAGTTACGATTTGTTGTAATAAGATAGTAACGTTGTTCTCGAAAAACTTTGATTATAATTTGAACTTTTCTCATTGTGCTAAAAAAATTCCGCGCAAAGTTTAATCAGATTTATATTCCAAAGCATGCGAA
Source organism: Gastracanthus pulcherrimus (assembly GCA_949152435.1). Taxonomy (NCBI): domain Eukaryota; kingdom Metazoa; phylum Arthropoda; class Insecta; order Hymenoptera; family Pteromalidae; genus Gastracanthus; species Gastracanthus pulcherrimus. The sequence goes on from OX424576.1 coordinate 67,963,072, forward strand.
TTGTAAAATATTCAATGAATTTAATGTACAGACGCGTCATAAATTCAGCATAAGTTACACAACTATTTTTGTGTACACATGCATGCCCACTTAATGGTACGATAAATTAAAGCAGCTTAAATTATATAATTCATTCGAGTAATCTCTATCTCGCTTTCTCAAAGAAACTCTATCAAACCTTTCCGAGAGATTTTCTTGACGACCGAGAAACACTCCAAGAGTTTATCTCGAACTATAACTCAAGTTTATGTATATTAATCATTCAATCATTGTAATAAGCTGAGTCAAATCTATCTGGCTCAGTAGACAGAGTGTTGGGCTCTTAATCCAGAGATCCTGGGTTCAAGCCCGACTCTTGGATTTTCTGACATCGGGGCACCTCTTTGTTTATATACGTGTCGAACATAAAAGCTCCAGTGGTACGGATACCACTGTATAAACTGAAGGTCCAGCTAAGATGCATGCGCGCTACATTTCGGTGTGGGGCACATGCACCGCAACTATAGGGAAATGGACCTCACGGGCTCTTTTCCACTCTAGGGCCATAAAGTGAGCCCTAGGGAGGAAAGGTAACACTTTCCCGCAATAGTGCTTTAAATGCTACTTTCCCGCCCTTGGGCTTACTTTCCCGCCCTTGAACGGAAAATATAGCTACTTTCCGCCCTTTATTAGATGCACTCTGAAGCGATCTTCCGTTGCAGGTATTGGATAAAAAATATCGTATGTATCATGGGTGAATAGAAGGCGATCCTGACAAGTGTGATTACCACCCTCGCTTTGCTCGGGTTGTAACTTTCACACTCGTCAGTACTCGCCCTCGTTTCGCCCTTAATACACACTATACTATAATACTTACTATCTAAAAGTTTATTACGGAAAAGCAAGTTGTATATACAAATTATTAATTAAAAACTGCACAAACTTCGGCTTTGTGTTAATGTTAAGGTTGATTTTGGATTTAAAAATAGTATATTGTGTACCAAGGGCGGTAAGTGGGCTTTTATAGACCGAGTACTGCAACCACACGAGGTCAAAAAGCACACTTAGCTCTTGGTACATACCATATTTTATGTGACGCATGTATGGATTTTTTTTTTTTGCATATGAAACAAGGCGAATGTGAGCGTCTTTTACTCGGCAACCACCCGTTTATTAGAACATTCTACAAATTTTAAGAATTCTAAAAATTCCAAAAATTCCAAAATGTTGAAAATTTTCAAAATTTTCAAAATTATTTAAATTTTTTCAAAATTTTCTAAAATTTGCAAAATTATAGAAAATTACAACAGGATACTTTTAGGGATACATTTCTGGATACTTTGCAGTTTACTTTTAAGGATACATTTCTGGATACTTTTAGGGATACATTTCTGAATACTTGACAGGATACTTTTAGGGTAACATTTCTGGATACCGTTCAGGATACTTTTAGGGATATATTTCTGGATATTTTACAGGTTACTTTTAAGTATACATTTTGGATTCTTTTAGGGATACATTTCTGGATACTTTGCAGTTTACTTTTAAGGATACATTTCTGGATACTTTTAGGGATACATTTCTGAATATTTTACAGGTTACTTTTTAGGATATATTTTTGGATACTTTTATTGATACATTCCTGGATACTTTACAGGATACTTTTAGGGTTATATTTCTGGATACCGTAGAATTGATATTAAATCATTGAATGTATCGACAGATTATATGGAAATTAGATTCGTCGAAGATAATGACAGCGTAACTGCACGTCTAGTGGAACAATGTTTATACTATTTCGGTCTAACACAATTAGCGCGTGTCGAAAAATATAAATAATTACACATATTACGTGAATTAGCGTACAATAGGCTGCGCTTGAGATATTGTACTACGTGAGACGGATAAATGAAACGGTGTAGCTGTATCGCGGAGCAATAATATTTATACCTCGAAATGCTAAACGCAAGCGAGCAGATTCTTAAGTTGGACGTTGGACGTCGACGGCACCCTCAGCGGAGCCCTTGCAGTCGGTGTCGTTCGGCCTTGATGTCGCGTTGTCAGTACCAAGCCAGAGAAGATCGAACTCGTTCGCCCTGTCGCCTCGCTCGCCGCTATCTTAGTCGTACTACGATTTGATACTCTCAATCGTGTGTTGAAAGCTCGCTTCTCAACGATCGCATTTTAATAAATTAACTCACTTACCCCAACCGGGTTTTCGCTGTGCTTACCATTTCACAAAGTATATAAGTCGTATCAGTAGCCTCGTGACAGGTTGGCTCCGACTTCGGCTCTTTCTGCGCGCTTCGGTCTATTTACATGTACCGTTACACGATGCTCATATTCCTCACTCATCCTTAGATGATAACGTAGACGTAGAGATCTTGCGAAATTTTATAAAGAAAGAGACTTTTGAATAAATTCAAGAAAAAATTCGAGATAGGCAATGAAGCTAAATATGTACTTGTCACTTGTCTTTAATGCAGTCATTCTATTGAAATTGATTGTATTCAGTGTGACAAATGTTTACTACGGTTTCTTTTTTCGTTTACAGAAGTAACAGCTCCCAAAAAGGCATCGCTTTTCACATATCGTGAGTGTTGCTGTTTCAAATGCATTTCCATTAATGAATTATAATTAAATATGTATTTTAATTTCATTTTATAAAAGCATAAAACAAAAATGGAAATTCGTGTTATTTGCCATTTAGAGTATTTCTTATCTAGCAAACGAGTACGATTCCATTCTTAAACGCTCGATGGTAGCTGCATAATCTTTCTACGCAAAGTTCATTCGGCTTGGTAGTGCTTAGTAGTAGCGAGCTGGCCAAAATATCGTGTGCTCATAGCGATCCGAAGCCTAGTACTGCAATCACACAATGGAGCAAAAGGCCTCTGCCCCATGGAGTATACCGTACTTTTTATAACACATGTCTGATTTCCGAGCTCTTTGGGCTTAAGAACATGGGCTAACTGTAGTCGTTTCGCGATTCGACGTAATACTCACTTGTTGGATAAATAAATATTTCATATTGTATAAGTTCTTAACAGTTCTGCGATGAAACCTATTTTATATGGTCCAAGTTTCAAACTAATCAACGATTGTTGATTTCGAAGACTTAATTTTTTTAAAAGTAATTCTTTGTAAAGAATATTGATGTATCTTATTGATAGTGGGGTTTAAGATTCATACTAATATAATAAAAAATTAAATAAGCACTTTGTAAATTTCAATAAGTATTTTACAAGACAAAAACTCTAATATTTTAACAATTAAAAGTATTATATATGATATAAGTTTTAGAAGACTAAGTTTGAAGATGTGAAATTAAAGATTCATTTCTATAAAAGAATATATATTTTGTTTTTTATAATAATCGCGAGTTCTTGCTTGCACATTAATGTGGTGTTATGTAAACAATAACCTGTTGCGCCTGATGACCATCTGAATTTGCTCGCTCAGTTTCCCTAACCTTGACCGAAATCAGCGATTTAAATTATTATTTACTCAAAATCTGTTCATTTTCGGGACTTGGGCCCATTGGGACTTTTGTTCGAGAGATAATAAGCTACAATTTGTATATACTATTAGCCCATTTCATAGGGACCCACTCTCGCATTTGATTCCTCCGGGGTCCTTTCGGGACATATACCGACCGTCTTCCGCCGCTCCGGAACGGCCGATCGCTTACCTGCGAGAGGTATGTACCTGATGAGAAGGACTGCCTTATAGCTTGCCTATTGTTCGCAAACTTCCCTAATGCTCCTATAGGTATCGATCTTAAGCTATTATGAGTCAGTTAGGCTAGTTTCAAAACAAAGTACGTTAGTGTAGCGTCTGTATATCGTAAGAAAACGATGCTTACATTTTCACTTTCAAAACTATATTTTTGTGAAAGTTTTAATTATTTATTATTACGTTGAACAAAATGGAAAAAGAAAAAGTGTACGCAGGAAGAAAAGGCACGAAAAAAACTATCCAACACGGCATCGGAGCCGTAAATCGGCGAATCGTCCGATGAATGGAAATCTAAATATTGTAAGTCTTGCAAGCACTGGAAAAATAAAACTGAAACATTTGAATACGAAAAATGGTATGCATCATACGCCGATTTATGTCAAGGAAATCATAAAGGTTCATCTGGTAAAATGGAGGTAGATGAAAATGTTGTTATTGAAATGTTTTCTCATTCCGACAGTTTCCACGGCCTAAAGTATGTGAATTATATTGGTGATGGTGACAGCAAGACTTTCAAAGGCATACTGGATTCTAAACCGTACACTAATTTTGAAGTACAAAAAAAGAGTGCATCGATCATGTACATAAAATAATGGGAATGGGTCTTCGGAATCTAAAAAAACGACGAAAGTCCTTGGAGGAAAAGGAAAATTCACAAATAAGTTGATTGATAAATTATCAATTTATTATGGTTTGGCAATACGGAGAAATCCAAATTGCATAGAGAAAATGAGGAATGAAATCTGGGCAACTCTGTATCATAAAATATCGACCGACGACAATCCTCAGCACGATAATTGTTCGTTGAACACTTTTCATCGTGAACCGCCACTTCTTGAAGAAGTCTGCGAAGCCATTAAGCCTGTTTATACAGAGTTGAGTCGAGATGAGTTACTGCATTGCTGCTTAGGAGGTTATACTTAGAACAGCAACGAAAGTTTCAATGCCACCGTTTGGAACTTGGCTCCGAAATCGTACTCGAGTGGCAAGAAAGTTCTGGATATTGCAGTGTGCAATTTTAATGATGGCCTGAAATGTGTCCTTCGAATCATGAAAGCTCTGGAGATGGATATAAGTCTGCAGGCTTACAATTGTTGTTGTGAAGCCGACAATAAACGCATCAGGCACGCTGAGTGCTCTCTGTCCGACGCAGCGAAAGAGGCGCAATCGAACATAAGAGCGATAAGAAAAGAAGACGAGGAGGAGAATTTGCATTTGGAAGGGCAACTTTATGGTCCTGGCATTGCAGACTAACGATAAAAATTTTTCTTTTAATCATTTCCTCATTTTTTTACGTCCGAAACTGATTTTGAAACTTTAAGTTGATTTTTCTCGAAACGAGTTTTTCTCAACGGGCACGCAGCACCACTTGAACAGTTTTCATCCGATCCATTTGAAATTTTAACCATATCTTAATTATTATATTTCGAAGTGAATCACGTAGGGGATTTTTAATAAATTGATTTAAACAATTTTTATGAACAAAAACGTGCCTTTTTTCATGAAAATTTTTAATTTATTTTCAATTCACTGCCAAATTTGCAAAAATCAATATTTTTAAAATCCCCTACGTGATTCACTAGCTATTAATATCAAGAATAAGTGTTTTTTTTGTTCCAGGTTGAAATGTGCGATTGGTACACTGCGTACCGCGGAGCGCTTCCGATGCAAGAGGCCTCAAAAGATCGGCTATAAAACAGCCATTTTGTATTTTTTTTACTCAATTTTTTTTAAATATACTATAATATTAGACTAATAAGATATCCAAATATCATTTCTTTACAACCTTTCTTTCCATTAAAAAAAATACACAAAATCACGCTTTTTTTCGCTATTACAGTGGTGTTACCCCTTAACTATATTTTTTTCAACCACATAAAGGCCTTATTTTTAGACTTCAAAAATTAGATGTATTTTTTAGGTCCATAAATGATCGACTGGCGTACTAGGAGTTGTATAGGCACTTTTGTGTTAAAACAAAAAGCTGTCTCCATGATTTTTTTGTTAATGATCCGCAAGATCAAATTCTTATTTTTTCATATTTTAAGATGTGAACCTTAACCCATTTTTTCCCAAGCGGCCATTTTATAGTCGATTGGTTTTTTGCCTAAAACCGCCATTTTGAAATTTTCCAACGGAAATTTAAAAATTCTGACTTCAGAATCGGAAAGAGCGGACAATTTTACTTCAGAAAAGTGCTATTGATTATTATTATTATTTTTTCGACAATTTTTTAGGCAAAAAACCAATCGATTATAAAATGGCCGCTTGGGAAGAAATGGGTTAAGGAGGTTCAGGGGTTACAAATCGACCAATTTATTATAATTTTTCTTGCTATTTTGTTAAAACTTCTTAGTGTCAATCATTGTATATCTTATACTAGTATACCTGATGCACATAAAAAAAATTTTGAACTAACAATTGTGATGTTGCAAACACAATTATTGTCACCCCTATTGAAATAAAAAAATTTACATAAATTTACATACATGTGTCAAAATGTACAAATGTTTACGAAAATATACAAAAGTGTATATTTTTGTTATAACTGGAACAAGAAAATTGTGATCGCATCGGCATACTGTGACACATTTTTGTATGTTTTTCACTTTTGTATGTTTATGTACATTTTTATATGAAAAATTCTGCTTACTAAAAAGCATCAAGTTAAACTTCAATAATACCAAATAATCAAAAATATTTTTTTATAACTGCCACTGTTTTTTAAGTAACTAAAAGTTTCTTTTTTTAAAAAAATAAAGAAATGAAAAAAAAATGTTTGCCTTAAATATTAAAAAATATATTATCATTCTATTCTTGAACAGACTTAGACAGAAAATATTCAATTTTACAAACTGTGTCTGAAAGGCAAAGAAAACACGCTCACGAAAAAACAAAGAACCTCTGTTCTACGCGATGTTGGGGGGTCCGAGTTCAAGTGCTTTTCCGGGAAGAAAAGCGTGTCGCTTGCACGACAACAACATGTGGCTGGAAACAGCCTCTAGACTACATATACAAAAAAAGGGACCGGAGGAGGAGAGGAGCTCAACTTGGCTACAACGAATTTGTAGACCACGAATAAAGTCGCGATATTCATCTATTTTATTCTCCTCGTTATTTCTCGTTTCAAACACTTTTAATGCTGCCGTAGCCGGTCTCAAGCCCGTATTAGACGCAGAGAGAAAGTGTCTTTGTTAATCAAAACATCCTTATTTCAATCCGCATTTATTATATTTTTATTCGTTTATTTATTTATAATTTATTTAAATAAACTAGCCTAACCTAACCCCAGCTGGGTCATTACAATACGCCTACATCTCAGGATCTATTTAACCGATTTCATCCATCGATAGCTCATTTTCTGTTTTTGCTATACGAAGGGGGAAGAGCATACATTTTTTGTTTCGGTGACGTGTTTTTTTTATAGCCATTTTTCGATTTTCAATTATCAATTTTTTATATTTTCAATTTTTTAATATAATTTTATTAATGTTTATTTACATTTTAACCATAAACTAGTAAGGAGGAAGCTAAGTGCCAAAGAATTAGCAACGTTTTATTTAATTTTCAATAGAATTTATGGGGTAACACCACTGTAGGAATTTCAAAAAATCGATTTTTTTATTGGTTTAAAACATGTCTTGAACCTTCTAGAATATGTTACAAAAGGTCTCATTCCAAAAAAAAAAAAGTTTTTATTTGAAAGGACCACGGAGGAATCAAATGGGAGAGTGTGTCTCTATGAAATGGGCTAATAGTATATCCAAATTGTAGCTTATTATCTCCCGAACAAAAGTCCCAGTCCCAATGGGCCCAAGTCCCGAAAATGAACAGATTTTGAGTAAATAATAATTTAAATCGCTGATTTCGGTCAAGGTTAGAGAAACTGAGCGAGCAACTTCAGATGGTTGAAGGGCGCAACAAGTTATTGTTTACATAACCCAATTTCACATTAACATTATTTTACGTTGGCAGCAAAAAACTTGCGGAGGCACGTGAAGGGCTAAAATTCGCGTCGTTGACAACGACAGCGGTAATTCGCAGTATTTTTCCTCGGACTCGTGTAACCGCGTCGTTAGAATGTTGCGGCGATAATAGCAACAATACGAGAAATTCATATCCAATTTTCTGAATTTTTTTCGTAGGATAATTAAATGTGCTTTTATCATTAATATATTGCATTAAATCGTAATTTCATCTGACTGTCCTACATAAGTAATTTCCTTCTCAGGGCGTACACTAATTAAAAATGATTCTAAAACAGCACGGAGAAACCTGCATTCATTTGAACAGCTATGAAGATTACCAGCCGCAAATCATTGTAATAAGCTGAGTCAAAGCTATGGCACATAAGTCGACATTATGTTTGCCAAGCAAAATACCGTAGAGCTGCCAACTCGTAAACGTAGAAACAAGGTTGTTCGTAAACGACGATGTCACAAGTATAGTTCAATTCAGATTCGGCTCTAAACCGTGATTTCTTTTGGACAGATACCATGTCGACGCAGCACACGGAATCTGATTTGTTCGAGTATCTTGATTTTCCTAGGACAAGACATATGTGACATCCGCGCCAGCTTCCCCGAAATAAAGCGAAAAATAGCTTCAGTGTGATAAATAACGTCTCTGAGACCTTTTCTCGTCACTCGAAATCTGGTCCTTTTTACATAAAGAACTATCGGGGATATGGGAAACAAGTTACGATTTGTTGTAATAAGATAGTAACGTTGTTCTCGAAAAACTTTGATTATAATTTGAACTTTTCTCATTGTGCTAAAAAAATTCCGCGCAAAGTTTAATCAGATTTATATTCCAAAGCATGCGAATTGTAAAATATTCAATGAATTTAATGTACAGACGCGTCATAAATTCAGCATAAGTTACACAACTATTTTTGTGTACACATGCATGCCCACTTAATGGTACGATAAATTAAAGCAGCTTAAATTATATAATTCATTCGAGTAATCTCTATCTCGCTTTCTCAAAGAAACTCTATCAAACCTTTCCGAGAGATTTTCTTGACGACCGAGAAACACTCCAAGAGTTTATCTCGAACTATAACTCAAGTTTATGTATATTAATCATTCAATCATTGTAATAAGCTGAGTCAAATCTATCTGGCTCAGTAGACAGAGTGTTGGGCTCTTAATCCAGAGATCCTGGGTTCAAGCCCGACTCTTGGATTTTCTGACATCGGGGCACCTCTTTGTTTATATACGTGTCGAACATAAAAGCTCCAGTGGTACGGATACCACTGTATAAACTGAAGGTCCAGCTAAGATGCATGCGCGCTACATTTCGGTGTGGGGCACATGCACCGCAACTATAGGGAAATGGACCTCACGGGCTCTTTTCCACTCTAGGGCCATAAAGTGAGCCCTAGGGAGGAAAGGTAACACTTTCCCGCAATAGTGCTTTAAATGCTACTTTCCCGCCCTTGGGCTTACTTTCCCGCCCTTGAACGGAAAATATAGCTACTTTCCGCCCTTTATTAGATGCACTCTGAAGCGATCTTCCGTTGCAGGTATTGGATAAAAAATATCGTATGTATCATGGGTGAATAGAAGGCGATCCTGACAAGTGTGATTACCACCCTCGCTTTGCTCGGGTTGTAACTTTCACACTCGTCAGTACTCGCCCTCGTTTCGCCCTTAATACACACTATACTATAATACTTACTATCTAAAAGTTTATTACGGAAAAGCAAGTTGTATATACAAATTATTAATTAAAAACTGCACAAACTTCGGCTTTGTGTTAATGTTAAGGTTGATTTTGGATTTAAAAATAGTATATTGTGTACCAAGGGCGGTAAGTGGGCTTTTATAGACCGAGTACTGCAACCACACGAGGTCAAAAAGCACACTTAGCTCTTGGTACATACCATATTTTATGTGACGCATGTATGGATTTTTTTTTTTTGCATATGAAACAAGGCGAATGTGAGCGTCTTTTACTCGGCAACCACCCGTTTATTAGAACATTCTACAAATTTTAAGAATTCTAAAAATTCCAAAAATTCCAAAATGTTGAAAATTTTCAAAATTTTCAAAATTATTTAAATTTTTTCAAAATTTTCTAAAATTTGCAAAATTATAGAAAATTACAACAGGATACTTTTAGGGATACATTTCTGGATACTTTGCAGTTTACTTTTAAGGATACATTTCTGGATACTTTTAGGGATACATTTCTGAATACTTGACAGGATACTTTTAGGGTAACATTTCTGGATACCGTTCAGGATACTTTTAGGGATATATTTCTGGATATTTTACAGGTTACTTTTAAGTATACATTTTGGATTCTTTTAGGGATACATTTCTGGATACTTTGCAGTTTACTTTTAAGGATACATTTCTGGATACTTTTAGGGATACATTTCTGAATATTTTACAGGTTACTTTTTAGGATATATTTTTGGATACTTTTATTGATACATTCCTGGATACTTTACAGGATACTTTTAGGGTTATATTTCTGGATACCGTAGAATTGATATTAAATCATTGAATGTATCGACAGATTATATGGAAATTAGATTCGTCGAAGATAATGACAGCGTAACTGCACGTCTAGTGGAACAATGTTTATACTATTTCGGTCTAACACAATTAGCGCGTGTCGAAAAATATAAATAATTACACATATTACGTGAATTAGCGTACAATAGGCTGCGCTTGAGATATTGTACTACGTGAGACGGATAAATGAAACGGTGTAGCTGTATCGCGGAGCAATAATATTTATACCTCGAAATGCTAAACGCAAGCGAGCAGATTCTTAAGTTGGACGTTGGACGTCGACGGCACCCTCAGCGGAGCCCTTGCAGTCGGTGTCGTTCGGCCTTGATGTCGCGTTGTCAGTACCAAGCCAGAGAAGATCGAACTCGTTCGCCCTGTCGCCTCGCTCGCCGCTATCTTAGTCGTACTACGATTTGATACTCTCAATCGTGTGTTGAAAGCTCGCTTCTCAACGATCGCATTTTAATAAATTAACTCACTTACCCCAACCGGGTTTTCGCTGTGCTTACCATTTCACAAAGTATATAAGTCGTATCAGTAGCCTCGTGACAGGTTGGCTCCGACTTCGGCTCTTTCTGCGCGCTTCGGTCTATTTACATGTACCGTTACACGATGCTCATATTCCTCACTCATCCTTAGATGATAACGTAGACGTAGAGATCTTGCGAAATTTTATAAAGAAAGAGACTTTTGAATAAATTCAAGAAAAAATTCGAGATAGGCAATGAAGCTAAATATGTACTTGTCACTTGTCTTTAATGCAGTCATTCTATTGAAATTGATTGTATTCAGTGTGACAAATGTTTACTACGGTTTCTTTTTTCGTTTACAGAAGTAACAGCTCCCAAAAAGGCATCGCTTTTCACATATCGTGAGTGTTGCTGTTTCAAATGCATTTCCATTAATGAATTATAATTAAATATGTATTTTAATTTCATTTTATAAAAGCATAAAACAAAAATGGAAATTCGTGTTATTTGCCATTTAGAGTATTTCTTATCTAGCAAACGAGTACGATTCCATTCTTAAACGCTCGATGGTAGCTGCATAATCTTTCTACGCAAAGTTCATTCGGCTTGGTAGTGCTTAGTAGTAGCGAGCTGGCCAAAATATCGTGTGCTCATAGCGATCCGAAGCCTAGTACTGCAATCACACAATGGAGCAAAAGGCCTCTGCCCCATGGAGTATACCGTACTTTTTATAACACATGTCTGATTTCCGAGCTCTTTGGGCTTAAGAACATGGGCTAACTGTAGTCGTTTCGCGATTCGACGTAATACTCACTTGTTGGATAAATAAATATTTCATATTGTATAAGTTCTTAACAGTTCTGCGATGAAACCTATTTTATATGGTCCAAGTTTCAAACTAATCAACGATTGTTGATTTCGAAGACTTAATTTTTTTAAAAGTAATTCTTTGTAAAGAATATTGATGTATCTTATTGATAGTGGGGTTTAAGATTCATACTAATATAATAAAAAATTAAATAAGCACTTTGTAAATTTCAATAAGTATTTTACAAGACAAAAACTCTAATATTTTAACAATTAAAAGTATTATATATGATATAAGTTTTAGAAGACTAAGTTTGAAGATGTGAAATTAAAGATTCATTTCTATAAAAGAATATATATTTTGTTTTTTATAATAATCGCGAGTTCTTGCTTGCACATTAATGTGGTGTTATGTAAACAATAACCTGTTGCGCCTGATGACCATCTGAATTTGCTCGCTCAGTTTCCCTAACCTTGACCGAAATCAGCGATTTAAATTATTATTTACTCAAAATCTGTTCATTTTCGGGACTTGGGCCCATTGGGACTTTTGTTCGAGAGATAATAAGCTACAATTTGTATATACTATTAGCCCATTTCATAGGGACCCACTCTCGCATTTGATTCCTCCGGGGTCCTTTCGGGACATATACCGACCGTCTTCCGCCGCTCCGGAACGGCCGATCGCTTACCTGCGAGAGGTATGTACCTGATGAGAAGGACTGCCTTATAGCTTGCCTATTGTTCGCAAACTTCCCTAATGCTCCTATAGGTATCGATCTTAAGCTATTATGAGTCAGTTAGGCTAGTTTCAAAACAAAGTACGTTAGTGTAGCGTCTGTATATCGTAAGAAAACGATGCTTACATTTTCACTTTCAAAACTATATTTTTGTGAAAGTTTTAATTATTTATTATTACGTTGAACAAAATGGAAAAAGAAAAAGTGTACGCAGGAAGAAAAGGCACGAAAAAAACTATCCAACACGGCATCGGAGCCGTAAATCGGCGAATCGTCCGATGAATGGAAATCTAAATATTGTAAGTCTTGCAAGCACTGGAAAAATAAAACTGAAACATTTGAATACGAAAAATGGTATGCATCATACGCCGATTTATGTCAAGGAAATCATAAAGGTTCATCTGGTAAAATGGAGGTAGATGAAAATGTTGTTATTGAAATGTTTTCTCATTCCGACAGTTTCCACGGCCTAAAGTATGTGAATTATATTGGTGATGGTGACAGCAAGACTTTCAAAGGCATACTGGATTCTAAACCGTACACTAATTTTGAAGTACAAAAAAAGAGTGCATCGATCATGTACATAAAATAATGGGAATGGGTCTTCGGAATCTAAAAAAACGACGAAAGTCCTTGGAGGAAAAGGAAAATTCACAAATAAGTTGATTGATAAATTATCAATTTATTATGGTTTGGCAATACGGAGAAATCCAAATTGCATAGAGAAAATGAGGAATGAAATCTGGGCAACTCTGTATCATAAAATATCGACCGACGACAATCCTCAGCACGATAATTGTTCGTTGAACACTTTTCATCGTGAACCGCCACTTCTTGAAGAAGTCTGCGAAGCCATTAAGCCTGTTTATACAGAGTTGAGTCGAGATGAGTTACTGCATTGCTGCTTAGGAGGTTATACTTAGAACAGCAACGAAAGTTTCAATGCCACCGTTTGGAACTTGGCTCCGAAATCGTACTCGAGTGGCAAGAAAGTTCTGGATATTGCAGTGTGCAATTTTAATGATGGCCTGAAATGTGTCCTTCGAATCATGAAAGCTCTGGAGATGGATATAAGTCTGCAGGCTTACAATTGTTGTTGTGAAGCCGACAATAAACGCATCAGGCACGCTGAGTGCTCTCTGTCCGACGCAGCGAAAGAGGCGCAATCGAACATAAGAGCGATAAGAAAAGAAGACGAGGAGGAGAATTTGCATTTGGAAGGGCAACTTTATGGTCCTGGCATTGCAGACTAACGATAAAAATTTTTCTTTTAATCATTTCCTCATTTTTTTACGTCCGAAACTGATTTTGAAACTTTAAGTTGATTTTTCTCGAAACGAGTTTTTCTCAACGGGCACGCAGCACCACTTGAACAGTTTTCATCCGATCCATTTGAAATTTTAACCATATCTTAATTATTATATTTCGAAGTGAATCACGTAGGGGATTTTTAATAAATTGATTTAAACAATTTTTATGAACAAAAACGTGCCTTTTTTCATGAAAATTTTTAATTTATTTTCAATTCACTGCCAAATTTGCAAAAATCAATATTTTTAAAATCCCCTACGTGATTCACTAGCTATTAATATCAAGAATAAGTGTTTTTTTTGTTCCAGGTTGAAATGTGCGATTGGTACACTGCGTACCGCGGAGCGCTTCCGATGCAAGAGGCCTCAAAAGATCGGCTATAAAACAGCCATTTTGTATTTTTTTTACTCAATTTTTTTTAAATATACTATAATATTAGACTAATAAGATATCCAAATATCATTTCTTTACAACCTTTCTTTCCATTAAAAAAAATACACAAAATCACGCTTTTTTTCGCTATTACAGTGGTGTTACCCCTTAACTATATTTTTTTCAACCACATAAAGGCCTTATTTTTAGACTTCAAAAATTAGATGTATTTTTTAGGTCCATAAATGATCGACTGGCGTACTAGGAGTTGTATAGGCACTTTTGTGTTAAAACAAAAAGCTGTCTCCATGATTTTTTTGTTAATGATCCGCAAGATCAAATTCTTATTTTTTCATATTTTAAGATGTGAACCTTAACCCATTTTTTCCCAAGCGGCCATTTTATAGTCGATTGGTTTTTTGCCTAAAACCGCCATTTTGAAATTTTCCAACGGAAATTTAAAAATTCTGACTTCAGAATCGGAAAGAGCGGACAATTTTACTTCAGAAAAGTGCTATTGATTATTATTATTATTTTTTCGACAATTTTTTAGGCAAAAAACCAATCGATTATAAAATGGCCGCTTGGGAAGAAATGGGTTAAGGAGGTTCAGGGGTTACAAATCGACCAATTTATTATAATTTTTCTTGCTATTTTGTTAAAACTTCTTAGTGTCAATCATTGTATATCTTATACTAGTATACCTGATGCACATAAAAAAAATTTTGAACTAACAATTGTGATGTTGCAAACACAATTATTGTCACCCCTATTGAAATAAAAAAATTTACATAAATTTACATACATGTGTCAAAATGTACAAATGTTTACGAAAATATACAAAAGTGTATATTTTTGTTATAACTGGAACAAGAAAATTGTGATCGCATCGGCATACTGTGACACATTTTTGTATGTTTTTCACTTTTGTATGTTTATGTACATTTTTATATGAAAAATTCTGCTTACTAAAAAGCATCAAGTTAAACTTCAATAATACCAAATAATCAAAAATATTTTTTTATAACTGCCACTGTTTTTTAAGTAACTAAAAGTTTCTTTTTTTAAAAAAATAAAGAAATGAAAAAAAAATGTTTGCCTTAAATTTTACAGAGAATCTAAACATATGTAGATATAAGAACGGGCTTATCTAATATAATAAAATATCAGCTTATATAACACCTTATAAGACATATATTGATCGTTTTCTTATAAAACAGTTACTGTTTTTACTTTATTGTTGTATGATTTAAGTGAAACCCAGTTGAAAAAAGCTACATGTAATTCAACGTCTTGTTTTGTAGTTTCTAAATCATTATTTTAAATCACACCACATAATACATATTTATGCTTAAGAGAATCTTGGTAAGTTGCGAAAATTTTATTATAATGAATTCTCTACCATCTCTTCGACTTAGAGTATTCGAATATGGTAATGCCACGCCTAATTTGCTGTAAAAATACTGACTATTAAGTTAAAAGAAGCAATAATATAGATAAATTAAAACTTTTTTATGTTTATTAATTTTGTCAGATATTTAAATTGTGTTTTTCATACTTATACTAATAAAAACGGAAATACCAGAGTCTGATATTATTATTATATTACGTCATTAAAGATCGAACTTATCTTTAAAATCTTTATATATTGTTCTGTTAGCATAACGTAAAGCAAGGTTGGTTCAGCCGCGTCTACATATGATAATATATTCTTTGTCCAAAATTATTTAAAGTTGTATAGAATCATATAGTATCATATGTGTGTATAATATACATGGAATTTGGTATTTTATTTTTCTTTTCCTTTTATTTTTCTGTAATTATTACATAGAATCATTATCAAATTGCATATATTTACTTCACCGCAACGTAGGAAATTATAAATTTAGATGATGTGCAAAATGATATGAGTCATATATTATCAACAATGTACATGTAAATCCGCATTTCCACATTTTTATATCACATAATAATATTCTTCTGCTTCGCTGTAATTCGGGTAAATTTGTATAATTAATATTTTGTATTTCCTTTATAGAATCATCATTACATATAGGTTGCCCCGCTGTAAACCGAACAATATTGTATAATTATATTGCGTGCTTTCTTAAATAATAAATAACCATTCATGATGCAAGTTGCAGTTTATTCATTGCTGGATGGGACCGCTTCAACAGTGAGTACGTGTGCACTCGCCGATTGAATGAAAGTCTTGTCGAAATATTTAACTGTCTCGCACCGTGTCATTTGTGGTTTAACTGCAATAAGTTATAATTAATTAAGAAAAATTAATCGTTTTGGGGGTAGATTGTAACAACACAAAGAATTTCCATTTTTTCATCAATTCTACGAATTTCATTCTGTTTGGAACCTAAACTCGAGGACATTACCCAAAGGACACGGTGCGAAAGCCAGCTTGAATCAAAACTCTCGAACTCGCTTTACCGGAAGTACGCGGGCGGAAGTGCCTAACCTCGTATTTCCAGAAATTTCCAAATTATCACTTTTTATCCCGAATTGAAAGTAGGAATTTGGGAAAACTATTTTTCACCTCCGGATAGGTATTAATTAGTGGAACCTATAAAAGTTAAAAATCACTGCGATCCAATAATTATTTCTTGTGTAATTAATTTATTTCTCCGTGATAAATATTTCTTGTAATCTGATCGTTTTCTTAATTAATTGAAAAATATTGGAATTTGGAAATTTAACTTGTTCCATGGGGAAGATACATTTTAATATAGTTTAGGAAAATTAAAATCGCCGCGATCCAACTATTAATTTGTGAGTAATCGAATTTAATCGATTTTAATACAACCGCAGTGAATACTATTTAAAATCCGAATCTTTTCTTAATATCTTGGGAACCGGAAAATATAACTCTTTAAAGCCTAGAATAATATCGGCATTAGAACAAATATAATTAAGGATTTTGGGGTCTGGCATAAGTGGCCCATGCATTACAGCGACTGCAATTCTGCGAACTCAGAGCCGTTGCAATCAACTTTGCTGATTGCGCGTCAGAAAGTTAGTACACGTGCAACGACTGATGACATCATTAGTCAATCACTGTACGACACACTTCACTATTCAGAAGGGGAAGTACTAGCTCCAAGCCGACGAGGCTACTAGCAGCACCTCGTTTTGTCAGTCTCCGTGCCATTTTCAACAATTACTGTTATACTCCGGGTATCCAACTCTGTGCTTATACCAGTACCTGTAATACGCGTGCGTGATTTCCCGAGTTGTGGAAATTTTATCTTTTATTATTGTGAACATCAGTTTCTTCTTCGTCCGTGTAACTGCGTCGTCGTAAATTTATAAATAAATAAGGAGTGGTTAACACGGTATAACATATATCGAAATATACAAAAAATTTAAATACAATTTGATTACTATATTTCGCTTATCCCCGATTTATAAACCCATTCTAATAAAGTAAGATCTCGCTCCTAAATTTGGTGCTGTGTGTCTTTTATTGAAGTTCCCATATATATATATATATATATATATATATATATATATATATATATATATATATATATATATATATATATATATATACATAGATAAGTGATATAATATAGTTGTTCATATAACGAGAAAAAAGGGGAACCCTCCAGTGGGCGTGATTCTTATATACATCACGTCGATCGTGTTGGCCGCTGCTTATTATAATTCCAACTGGAAGCAAAGGCGTAAAGCAGAGTAGAGGCTAGTAGGACAGCTGGCTAGTCTTTTTGTTCCTTACTGTCGTTGTTGTTTTGTTGGGGTGTAAGAGCCGGTGCGCTTTTACCCATCTTGTCCCCCTTTCCTTGGGGCAAATTTATCATCTGCTGAGGGGATCGGTCGATTCGAATCAACGCCATTTCGTCACCAGACCACGCAGTAAAACTCTATGTCCGCCAGAATCATTACAAATTAAGATCTGTCTCTCTTGGGCCTTAAGTTGGCCAGGAAAGTAGGGGAAGGAAATAACGTCATATTTTCTTTTTTTGCATCTTGCCTAGTAAGGACCATAACGAATGGTGACAGCTTGGGCGGATCTTAATTTCTGTTAAAATTTTCTGAAGTTAAGTTTTTTTATTATTTTCCCAATTTGGGAAATTTCTGTGTTTTTGAAGATAAAAGTCCCTATAATAACGGTAATAGCTTAGACGGTTTTTTTTTAAATACCGTAAATTTCACGAAATTAAAATTTTTTTCCCCTTCGAAATTATATGTTTTTTTTTCTTTCCTGCAAATAAATTGCAACCATAAGAATAATAAAAGTTTAAAAGATTTGAACTCTGTTTAATTTTGATGAAGATTTAATCCTTCCTTAAAATGTATAAAATTTTATTCTTTTTAAATTCGTGATCGTGTTTTAAGAGGAAGAAAAATTATAAAATTATTTTTTTTAAATCCTTAACACGAAAGAAATAATAGTGTTTCGGGGGCTGCCGAACCAGGCAACAGCGAATTTATAATAACAGCCGTCTATTGTGCCGTCTGTTGTGCCGAGCTCGGTAGAAAAGGAGATGACGATCCTGCTTAAGAATAAACTATCGGATAGCGCGTACGTGATGTTTCGAAATTTAGATTGCAATACGTTCGACGAGTTTATCGACAGGTTAAAAACTGTGCTCTCGCCGACCGAAACACTCAACAACCTACGCGGTGAATTGGACGCTAGCGTGCGAGGATGGAAAGAAACCGTCAAATCATATATTACTCGCGTTCTAGAACTATATGATGCGCTTTTAAACCGAAAATGTTTAGATTTAAACACAGAGCTTACCCGGGACGAAAAGAGCGAGATCGAGAGAGAGCACACAATACAGAATGTGATCGACGATGCCATCCGTGTTGATCGACAACTGGAGCGCGACCTTACTAAACATGCGGCGAATTATTATGCACCTAGCATTGTCAGTGCTAAGCTGTATCAGCCGGGCAAGTCGAGCACAGCTGATGCTGAGCATAGAATCACAGCTGCTAAGCCGCCAGATGCAAGTGTCGAAGGCGGAGGGCGTTCACTCGAGCAGCGAGTCGATGACCCCGCTAAACATACGAGCAATGCGTACGCCAACAGCATAGTGTGTAACTATTGCAATAATCATGAATATATTAAAGCCAGGGCGCGCTGACGGCTTCTCCACCCCGGGCAGTGAACTTGATCGAAGAGATAGATCTACTCAATAGATGAGGTGCCAGACGGGACCAAAACTTACGTCGGGGTAGAGGCCAGCGAATTACACGAAGAGGTTGTCGAGGCTATAATAGACTCCGGCGCGAAGCCCAACCTCATAAAAAACACCGACTTAAGGGTGACGTCCTAGTGTGTGAAGGGAACAAACCCTTACTCCGAAGAATATCGGGAGTCGAATTGACGTCCTTCAGAATAGCATATATCGATTTTTACGGGAATCAGTCCGAGTTCATGGTCATCCCGCAGAATTTCCCGATTAAGGCCGACATGGTCCTTGGCTCACGATTTTGCGAGGACCGATAGGCCTCGGTTGATTTCGGCAGATGCTCTTTTTAATTCAAGAGCAACGAAATGCCGTTTATCAACGAAATTCGTTTCAGGACCATACCGGCTCACATTACTGTAAATATTAAAATTAAAATTAAAAATGAGTATTGGGAAGAATAAGGGTATGTCGAAGGATTCTTCGTTTTTAACGAGGAATTTGAAAGCGGAGACAGAGTGCTCGACTGCTCTGATGGCTATGACACTCTCCCTATACGAAATAACGGAGATAAGACCATCGAGCTGGAGTTGTCAGACGTAATCGTCCACCCTCTCGACGCGATTGGTGACATAAGAAAACGTCAAGAAAAGGCCAAGCGAGGTCGATGACCCGCGTACACACATGACGTAAACAATTACGATCATGTGCGTAAACGTTACTCGTTATGTGGTCCGTTGTCTGAACTGTTTGATCTCAACCTTGACCCGAAATTCGAGGCAAGAATCCGCAGATGAACGTATAGTTGCTGTGTTGATTGCGACACAACCTCGTCCATCGACCCCCACGATGCGTCTTGCATTGCGGAAGCAGGGTCAATGTCATCAGTGACGAGCCTTGAATGCAATAATGTCACGCTGAAGGAAGGGGTGGGGAGACCCACCCACCTGCAAATATCGGGCCACGTAATTCCCTTGGTGGTGAGCCTATTGACACACCGTTAACCATCTGTGAAGATGTCTCTGCGGGTGAGGTCGAAGGAGTCAATGACCTCGATCTCCTCCTCACAGTCGACGATGCACAGCCGTCAGTTGATGACGACGACCCTCTCGTCTTTGCAAGGACTGACGTTGAGAACGATGACTAAGCAAAATGCGAGCAAGCAATTGTGGAACCATTGACATTCTCCAAGTTGGCTACCGATATTGATAGTCAATCGCAGCCAATGTATATGATCAACAAAATCAGCTACATTTGAGCGATTATTTAGAACTCGGAGAAATAACGCAAACAGAAGAAAGCACATATAGCTTCACCGACTCATTTAAGTAGCAGCCGAGCGAGGCTGACGATTGCATATATGATGTCAATGCCCTCAAAAATGCATCCAGAGCGTAGCGCATTCTAGAGGAGATCGATACCTCTCATCTCGATGAAGAGGACATCGATAGATTATCCAAATTAATACACAAAACACAACATGTTTTCTATCTATCGGACGAAGCTTTGACTGCTTCCAATTTTGTCGAGCTCCAAAGCATAACAACTGACGATGCTCCTTTCAATATTCGATAGTATCTCATTCCTCAGGCCCTTCAGGAGGTCGTAAGGGAGCAAGTAGACAAGCTACTCGCCAGTGATATAACAGAGAGGAGCGATAGTCCCAATAACGCTCCGCTCTGGGTATTTCGTAAGCGCCCCAGAAGGAAAGAAACAGTGGAGTTGTTGTGGACTTTCGCAAGCTAAATGAGAAAACAATGGAGTTCGCGCGCCCCATCCCAAACATCTAGACCACCCAAGAGGAATTAGGGAGAGCGCAGATCTTCATAGTAGCTGACATGGCCTCAGGGTTCCACCAGCCTCTGTTAAAGCCAGAGGACTGCTGGAAGACAGCGTTATTTACACCCTGGGGTCATCATTGCTTCAAGCGGGTCCCGTTCGGCCTAAAAAAACCCTCTTGCTTCGTTTCAGGAAACTGTCAACAAGGTCGTTAAGCAGAAAACCGGCCAACACGCCTTCTTCGATGACATAATTTTGTCAGCTACAGACTTTGACGAACACGATAAAAACTTTATCGAACTAGCAGAGAACTTGGGTCGAGCAATTCTACAGCTCAATCCAGCCAAATGCAAATTTTATAAAACCTTTCTTCGTTCCTTTCCTCGGGCATATCAATTCGCCCGCGGGAATACAGGCGAATCCCGAAAAGATTTGCGTGGTAGCAGACTTCCCTAGGCCAGTTTCAAAAAGGAACATTAAGCATTTCCTCGGCCTCTGTGGGTACTATCGCAGGTTTATCAACAATTTCGCACTAATTGCAAAATCATTTAGAAACTTATTAAAGAAGACGAGCCAATTCGAATGGTCGGATGCTTGCGAGGAGGCCTTCAACACCCAAAAGCGGAGTTGATTAAGGACCCCATTCTACAGCACCCGAACTTCGAGTCCCCATTTTATGTGACGTCCGACGCATCAGGATTCGCTGTCGGTGGAGTTTTGAGTAAAAAACGAGCTGACGGCGCGGATTTACCCTTGGCGTACATGAGTCGGTGTATGAACAGCGCCGAGCAAAACTGCAGCACAATAGAACAGGAACTTCTAGCCATCTTGCACTGTGTAGAACAGTTCAAGCACTGTCAGTACGGGCGGCATTTCACTGTTATAACTGACGACGAACCTATTGTATGGCTCCATAAGGTGAAGGATTCCACGTCCCGCCTCAAGAGTTTTGAATTAAAAGCGCAAGATGGTTATAATTTTTTGGTGGAGTATATCCTCGGATACACAAATAAGGTAGCGGATGCGTTCTTACGCAACCCTACCGAAACGCCAGTATATGACATTAAGTGGTGAGGAAGCTGCTCGACGACTCCTCCTCGGACTCGTCCGGCCTTTTCACCACTTCACATTGGCAAAAACTCAAGGAGCCTCGGCTCGAGCTAGAGCAAGTAGGCCGCGCCGCTTCACCTAGCGCATCCGCAACAGACAGGGACGCAGCTAAAGGAATCATTGCACCGCCGGCCGATTCAACCACTGATCCGGCCAATGGCGCCGAAAATCCACGTGGGGAAGCCCCCTTTCCCGTATCTCTTATTCCCTCAACCCCATCTTCCCCTCCGGACTCTTGCGAACTTCCACATACTTCTTCGAATCTCCCCCCCCCCCCTCACCCCCCTGAGATATCTGACCCCTTATGGTATCATAAGGGTGACTTCTTGATAGTCAGAAATGTGACAGGTGGGTTTTACCTATGTAGATCCACCCAAAACATTTATCAGACCACCAAGCGCTCCCATGTTAGGTGGCTATTTCAGGTAGAGAGGAGCGAAGATGTGTACACGCTCCAATACCTAGATTACATCGACCCGGGATGCATCTTGATGGATGTAGTCCTCGAGAAGATCAGGAGGAGTAAATATCAGCTGTCGCCGCGGGATCGACTAACGGCGGAAAACATCATTTTCGCCTCGATCGAGGCGAAAACGGGGGGAGTATCACGTTGATCGTTCCGGACCGTCACCGATGACGAGCTCACGCCTCTTGCCGAAGACCACGATCAAACTCCAGAAGGTTCCTTGGGTGATCTGAATTTTACGGGCAACACCAATCGCGGCACTCATCCCGTCGCCTTTAGCGTGGGTGAGTCTGATATGTTAATTATAGAGCCTCGTCGCGGTGCTCTCGGCAAGAATTTTTCGGGCCCCATCGCATCCTTCAGCTCTGACCCGAAAGCCGTAACGCGAAAATTACATATAAAAATTAGACTAGAATAGTACACACAAATAAGCTTAGACACACTCGGCTCCATCTCGAAAACGACGAGGACACTAACGTCGATCGAAACGATAATGTAGAATAAGACTCAACTATAAATACCTTATGATTCTGTCGCAACCATTTGTAATTCTGCTGTAGAACTCACCTCTCAAGATCACGACGTCCCTTACAGAGCAGCCGTCCTCCTCGTCTTCTGTTTGGCGTCTTCCGAGAGCGTAGTGCAGGGCTACGACTGTAGTCGGGCTACTCCCAACATCACCACCATCTCGCTCCTCGAAGTTGGACCGTGCGTGCCACCTGGCCTTGACGTCGTCTCAGCGCCGACTCAGGTGCAGATTCTACAGAAGAATACCTCTCGGAAGATATCTGTGGCACAGTGTCATGTTATGGTGGACTAAACCATGTTTTACTGTGGCATGCACTCTCACAGCTCACTCGTACGTTTGTCGCGAGAACAGTGTTTTGACCGAATTAAATTTCGTCAAATGCAGTACGGTCGCGTGTTAATAACAGACTTAATTCCGGACATTACAAATTATAAAACCATACCTCGTGCTGGCTCGAGCAGCGATAACGGGGCGTGTAAAGAAGAAACGGTTCTCTTTCGGGACCAAGAATTCGAAAATGTAGTTGTTACAGTGAACCTGGAAATTACTTTTAGCGAACGTGTCGGGCGGTATAACCTTAAGGACAATGTACTGATTACCGCAACGGGCCGTAAGTACGGGTATTCGAACCTCGAGTGCGTGGGGAATGATTTAATCGAATACCATTGGTCTATCGTCAACGCTAATGCCTGTAATTTTGACTTGTTTGCAGTGCTATATGAAGGTGTAGGTACTCGAGTTTCCTCCCGAAACTCTACCCATCCGCCAGCATACTTTGGAAACACCACCAAGGCCATCCAGTTTGGACTGGCAGCGACCGGGGAAGAGATAGTCTGTGGGTATAGACTAATCAAAACCGAGCAGGCAAACCTGTTCATCCTGGAGGGGCCACCAAGTCCTTTGCCACCAAGTCTCATCTCGATGCGAACGAAGTGTCGTTGATCATGTACTTCAACGCCAATGTCGGCCACCTCCAACACCATCTGGCTGACCAAATCGGTCGAGGCGAAAACGGGGTTAACCGGGCGAAACCGATTTGGTCAGCCAGATGGTGTTGGAGGTGGCCGACATTGGCGTTGAAGTACATGATCACCAGCATGTATGCCGACTTGGTGCAACATACATGTCAACTTGAGCGGCAGATCATCTTGAACGTTCTGCCGCTAGCTCACACTCAGCCGGATGTCCTCGCAATCAAGATCATGCGATCTTGAGGCTACACGGCGATTGCTGCGGGCGAGGTCGCCCACATTATTCAATGTCAGGCGGTCACATGTAAGCTAAGAGACACTGAGTCCTGCCAATTGGAGATACACGTCACCTGCGAGGAGGAAGAGGTATTCTTGAGGCCAGAGACTCGCATCATCACTCATGCCGGCACTAAGGTACCGTTCAGTCCACTGGTCCCTGCCCTTTTCTCAATTAACAGGAGATGGAGACAGTTGACAGGCAAATCATTAAATCTCGAAGAGCCGAAATCATCTAATCGGCCGAACGACCTACCTGGGTCTATAAAGACATCGCAGACTTTTGGAGAGCGGTATCTACAGTCCTGAAGATGTGGAGCGGTTCCAACAGCACGTGGCTTTTCCCAGCGAAAAGACATCGTTGCTGGATACGATCGTCCGGAGGTTCACCGGGGACAGCGTCTGTTCCGCGAGTTTCAAGAACTTCCTGGATGGAGACGCCATCCGAGACCTCACCACCAGCCACTTCCAGCAGATATTGAAAGCTTTAGTGCACGCCGTAATCTACGGATATGCCCCACACTTCTTGTGCGGATGGAGCGCGCACGTGTTGGTAGTACTATGCAGCTCCGTCGCCACCCTACTGCTCTATGAAGGGTCAACCTCCACCAACCAGTCCATGAGACGCAGCCGCCATCATCTAGACCGACACCTGCAATAGGAGGCACTTCGTCTCACTCCACTATACCATCCAGCTTGTCCAACATCAGGCGCTTCGAAGCGCTACGCCCCCGCCTGAACGAGCAAACCTCCCGTTTTTTTAACAGCGAGTAATTTTGGTCCTAAGAAAGGGGATGTTACATCCCGGGCCTCCAACCATCCGAAAAATTTTAAGTTTTTCGCAATCTAAAGACCGCCGGCCAACTATATCATTAAAGATCCAACTTATCTTCAAAAATTTTATATATTGTTCTGTTAGCATAAGGTAAAACATATTCCTGCCTGCCGGCAGCATGTCAGCTGGCAAGGTGGGATCAGCCGCGTCTACATATGATAATACATTTTTTGGCCAAAATTATTTAAAGTTGTATAGAATCATATAGTATCATATGTGTGTATAATATACATGGAATTTGGTATTTTATTTTTCTTTTCCTTTTATTTTTCTGTAATTATTACATAGAATCATTATCAAATTGCATATATTTATCTCACTGTAACATAGGAAATTATAAATTTAGAAGATGTACCCTACTAAGCGCAAACGTGCAAAATTATATGTCATATAGTATCAAAAATGTACATGTAAATCCGCATTTCCACATTTTTATATCACGTAAAAATATACATCTGCTTCGCTGTAATTCGGGTAAATTTGTATAATTAAAATGAGTACCTTAAGATCATATGGTGTCATATGTACACACATCGTACTTGTAATTTCATGTTTTGTATTTCTTTTATAGAAACATCATTACATGTAGGTTGCCTCGCTGTAAACCGAACAATATTGTATAATTATATTGCATGCTTTCTTAAATAACAAATAAGCATTCATGATGCAAGTCGCAGTTTATTCATTGCTGGGTTGGACCGCTTCAGTAGTGAGTTCATGTGTACTCGCCGATTGAATGAAAGTCTTATCGAAAACCAGCTTGAATCAACCCTTTCGAATATTCTGCGGAAGTGCATAATCTTGAATTTCCGGAAATTTCCAAATTATCACTTTTTACCCCAAATTGACAGTCAGAATTTTGAGAAACTATTTTTCACCTTGTAACGGTCCATATTGGTATGGTATGGATATGGGTATATTTTAATTATTTATTTATTAGAATACTTTTATATACTAATGTTTTATTGATATATGCAAAGAATGAATGATAAGAATAAATAAAGTGAAGATGAGTAAATGAATTGAAAATCGCGTTTGCGCGTTAGGCTGATATTCACGAAGCGAATATCCGCACAAAAAGGAATCGCGGAGAATAAGGATGTGTGCCTCTATCCATGTGAGATATGACTGATGGAAAGGGTAAGAAAAATGGGAGCCTGGTTGTTAGGCGACGTTAGCGGTGCGAGGCCGAGCCGCCAATGAAAGTCGCGAGGACGAACAACCAAAAGGATTGAGATAGCTGCCGATCGGAGGATCGTCAGTCAGCACACAGCCGCCTAGCAAGCAAGACCTTCACTCCTTCTGCTCATATAAAACGATTTGAACAGCTGACTTATATATGCATTAGATTACTTATTACTATTGGCGAATATATGAGTAAGCGCAAGTTGTTTTAATGGCGTAGAACTGTGAAGCTGAATAAATGCGAGTCTTGGAACTTGATATTTTATATAAATAATATATAGCATATTATTTATATACCTATACAAACACACATATATACTCATCCTATATTTTCCTTATTCCTTTCTATCATTTAGGTACCTCGGGGGAAAGATAAATAATTAAATAAAATAATAAAAGATTATAATATTTAAATGAAATAATAATAATAATCACGAATCCTTACAATGGCGCTCGAACAGGGACTCCAGATTTAAATAAAAAAAACCTAGTCATAAAAAACTGAGTATGAAGGAAAATTCGGAGATTCGAAGCGTTGGAAAAATGTTCGCGCGTTTTCTGACGCTTAGCTCCAGTGAAGTGACGCGGCGGGTTAATTGTTTGTGGAGGGATTTAACAGTGCTTTTCTTAATAATAACTTATTGTTAATTAATAGTAAATTAATGATAAAAAATAATTTATTGATAACCTCAGATCGCGAGGTCAATATAAGAAGAAACAAGTGATGTATGAAAAATGTGCAAAGACTAGAATATTCACTCCTATATTAAATTTTTATTAGTTACTTTGGCTAGTTCCTTGATTTATTATATAGGGCTAGTACAACAGATAAGTTATAATTATAAAAATAAATAACATAAATTAACATTTAATATTTTTTTACTTATTATTGAAAGTATGAAAGCAAAAAGGGAATATCAACGTTAATCGTGTTGGACAAAATGTTTAAAATTCTAGAGTATGAGTTAATAAAAAATATAATGTTAATATAAGAGATGCAGCAAAATGAATTTTAGCACTAAAAATAAAGTTTAATTGAACACAAATAAGTGTAATCAAACAATTCAGTTATATAAATAAACCAATTCGAAAAATGAATTAATAAATAAAGATATTTATTAAATAATAAATCTACAATAAATTGGAGAATAACACAAGGGACTGTATTTTGAGTATTGATGCTCAAAAAGAGCTCGGGTTTGTTACTGATATAGGGAGAAAATTTATTTAGAAGAAGAAAATGAAATTATTGATACACTTTCATATAAAAAAAAGTTGTTTTGAGCCTATATGAACTTCGATATAGATATATAGAATCCATAGAGGATGACTATGTTGAAGATTTTCATAATTGGAGCGAGATGCAGGGGGAATGTGCACTGAAAGACGACGCAAACCGTCTCGAACCGCTACCAGAAATATTCACGAATGAATATATCACCCAAAAAGGGGGTAATTCGATGAATGAGAATTCTCAGGGTAAAGAAGACCCTTATGAAATAACTTGGCAGGAAATTGAGGAGAAAAATCCGAAACTGCACAAGTAAAAACAAAAATACAATTGATAGGCTCAAAAACCTGATATAGAAGTATAAAAAAGTTTTTTATAAAAATCCAGGGCGCTTAAATTCTTTTGAGTATGATTTTAAAGTAAAAGATGACTCACCCTTTTATGTCAAACCTTATCCGATCCTTATAAATCACCGAGAAAAGGTGAGGGCGGAAATACACAAAATGTTATAATGAAATACTATTAGATGATTATACATTGTAAAAGAAAATAGAAATCATAGAAACTTACAATAAAAAAGATTTCAACAAAATGAGTGCTGAAAATATAATAAGGAAATTTAAATTCGGATGTTACGATGAAGATTCAAATTTATCTAGAGTAGAATATGCTACAAAATTGCTAAACTTAGCTAGAGGAATTGAATCGTACTCTGAAAAAGATTTAACACTAAAATTAATAGGCCATTTTTCAAATAGTATTCGGTATTATGAAAGTAAGCAATAGATAGAAGATCGATCAAATTTTTTGAAATTTTTGTCAAAAGAAGACAATGAAGATCTGAAACAAAGAAAATCAACATCAAGTACAATTGAAAATCAAAAGATACAAATTGAAAATATTTTAGATGTTAAATGTCAAAATATTAATCACTGTCCTATACAAAATGAAATTAGTCAAAGTTCAGAAGAATTTAATATGAAGTCAAGTCAAATAAAAGAGGCTGCTTCAAATAAATATAAAATTGCTGCGCCGATTTTTAAAGAAGAAATTTCAGAAAATCCGATCA
The DNA here is from genome assembly GCA_949152435.1 of Gastracanthus pulcherrimus. Classification (NCBI taxonomy): domain Eukaryota; kingdom Metazoa; phylum Arthropoda; class Insecta; order Hymenoptera; family Pteromalidae; genus Gastracanthus; species Gastracanthus pulcherrimus. The sequence goes on from OX424576.1 coordinate 67,991,641, forward strand.
AATTCTTGAGAGAATTTAAGCGATATTTAAACCCCAATAAGATAAGTATATTTGAAGTAAAATATGCCTTATCGAACTCATTTAAAGGTTCAGCTTCTTCGTGGTGGGATATCATTAAAGACTCGGTGAAAAGTTTTGAAGATTTTGAAAGAGAATTTTTTGAAAGATTTTGGAATGTGAATGTCACAGATTATTATGCGCAAAATTGAATTTGGCATCTATGTATCTTGTGAAAAAAAGTCGGACTTAGAATACACCACAGATTTAATGGGCCACGCTTTAGATGTAGAAAAGCACACTGAAGAAGAGCTAATAAGGAAATTAGCAGGCCATCATGATGTGGATATAAGGCTTGTGGTGAAATCTCAAAAAATCAAGGATAGATCGACGTTTCTGAGCTTACTTGAGTGCAAAGATAAGGAAACGTACAGAGAAAAAGATACTCGTGCTCGGGAAAATTCAAAAACACAGGGATTTCAAATGAAAGGCCGACGACTGTTTTTTAAGGGGCGAATCGCCAGAATTATAAATACATTGGCAATCAAAATAATAAATATAATAACAATTCAATACAAGAAATTTCGGAATGGGGGGACAGTGATTATAGAACAAATAATGAAACTGAAACTAATAGTATAAAGATGCCACAAGATAAGATTGAATTAAAAAATGCTCAATGCAATATTTTAAGGTCAGATCCATCTCGAAAATAGAGGAAAATCAAAGGGAACAGATACCAATATTTGGGACAGAGGCACAAAAAAGCGAAAATGCTTGTGAATCCTCGAAGTCTACTAAAATAATTAAGGACACACTAAATGGAGAAAATTCCAGTGTGATTTCCAAAATAAATCAAGTTTAGTTACAAATAAATAAAGATTTGCAAAATTCAAAATTTGAAGATATTTTCCAAGAAGACAATGAAAATATTGAACCCAAGAATCAAAATGTTACATCTAATTATGACGATAAAATTATCAAAGGTGAGAAACATCCCTGTAAGAAAATAAATAATGGAATCGGACCATTAAAGACTACTAATTTCAAAAACAAGAAATCACGAGGCATGCGCAGTTTTGCCTACGTGAGTTACATTTTGCTTGGCATGCGCAGTTTTGCTATAGCAAATGTAAATAATTCCAGTAGGAATAAATTGTTAGCGTACGAGATTTACAATAGAAGGAGACAACGACTAGTTTTCTGTCAATTCAAGCCACAGATGACATCACGTAGGTGATCAGTCGAACTATTGTGTGCAGTGTTACAGGTACGTTAGTGTAAAGTGCGCGAGTTATTAAAAATGTTGCTAAAACGAATTAATAGTGTAAAGTGTAAATATATAGATATATAATAATAATGGAATGTAATGAAAAGACATTTTATAAAGGACATTAAGTTGAACTATGACAAATGAGTATACTTAAGTAAATCATTTTTTATATAAAATAATGTATAAACGTTTCGAAAGCTAAATGAATTTCTATTTCCTTCACAAAGTGGACAAATATAAATTTATTTAGAGGGACTATGTAACGGTCCATATTGGTATGATATGAATATGGGTATATTTTAATTATTTATTTATTAGAATACTTTTATATACTAATGTTTTATTGATATATGCAAAGAATGAATGATACGAATAAATACAGTGAAGATGAGTAAATGAATTGAATATCGCATTTGTGGGTTAGGCAGATATTCGTGAAGCGAATATCCGCACGAAGAGGAATCGCGGAGAATAAGGATGTGTGCCTACATCCATGTGAGATATGACTGATGGAAAGGGTAAGAAAAGTGGGAGTCTGGTTACTAGGCGACGTTAGCGGTGCGAGGCCGAGCCGCCGACGAAAGTCGCGAGGCCGAGCAACCGAAGGGATGGAGCTGGTTGCCGATCGGAGAATCGTCAGTCAGCGCACAGCCGCCTAGCAAGCAGGACCTTCACTCCTCCTGCTCTTATAAAACGATTTGGACAGATAACTTATATATTCGTCAGTTTACTTATTACTATTAGCAAATATATGAATAAGCGCAAGTTGTCCAAAATTTTACCAAATTTTATGAATTTTTATCGAGAGATGCATAAAATTGAGTAAACTTTGTAGTTATTTAAACCGCCATTTTATATTTCGAAATTCTGACACTTGATTCGTAATATGCGAACCCAAAGACCCCTGCATACCACATTTTACCAACTTTTATTGAAATATGCATAAAATTGAATAAACACCATACTTATTTTCACCGACATTTTGTTTTTTGAAATTCTGACATTTTATTCGGAATCAGCGATCCCAAATACTCCATTATATCGAATTTTACCAATTTTTATAGAAATTTACGCAAAATTGAGTAAACGCTGTAGCTATTTTCACCGCGTTTTTGTTTTTTAAATTCTGACATTTGATTCGTAATACCCGCTCCCAAAAACCCATGGTTACCAAATTTTACCGGTTTCTATCGAAATATGCATAATATTTAATAAACACTATAGTTATTTGCTCAGCGAGTTTGTTTTTCGAAATTCTGACATTTTATTCATAATCAGCGATTCCATAAACCCCTGTATATCAAGTTTTACAAATTTTTATCGATATGTGCATAACATTGAGTAAACACTGTAGTTATTTTCACCTGCATTTTGTTCCTCCATTTTCACTTCCATTTTCGATCGACCTTACAATAAATCGTACCTGGCACGAATCTCTTTCTGGAAAAACAGCTCTTGCTCCGAGCAAGAGTGATTAACATCAGGCTCATGAGAATCGTGCTCTGCACTATTCTCCGTTAATCAACAATAGTTTCGTTTTCAGTCGGAGTGATTTTTGATCGAACTTACAATGAATCCTGCCCGGGACGATATTCTTCTTGTAGAAATATCTCTTGCTCCAAGCAAGAACGATTAACACCAGGCGTAAGAGAATTGTGTCCGGCATGTTTCACTGTAATCCAAGTATAGTTTCGCTCTTAGTTAGAGTGATTTTCGATTGATTTTACAATGAATCGTACTGTCTAGATTCTCTTCCTCGAAAATATTTCTTGCTACAAACAAGGGCGAGTTTCGTTAGGCGCAAGATAATTGTGCCTGGCATGATTCTCCGTTATCAAAGAATAATTTCGGTCCTGAGCAAAATTATTTTTATACTCGCAATAATATCTCTTTCAAAGAGCGGAGCCAAGACGGAGTTTTTAAAAAATTCTGAACGACTGTAATAAAGATGTCTTCACAATGGTGAAATCTAGATAAGATGTTTTAAGCAGGCTTTATGTTGACAAGAATCCGATAGGTCATTGATTTGTCTTAAACGTGACTGTTTTTTATAGAAATAAGACAATTCTTTCCTATCTGGAACATACAAGTATATGTGAATAAGTTATAAACTGTCACCGATGTATATCGACATCCTCTATCGATTAGCGAGATTGAATTTCAAAAATTTTTGAATAGGAATTCGTTTTTTGCTTGTAACTGAACAAGAGAAAGGGTTTCTTGTAAAATGGATACAATTTTGACCCCCTTGTGTGGGCACGGTGGGCAGGAAGGAGCGATAGGTTTGACCAAAATGACGATAAAATCGGGTTGCGGGGCGGTATTCGGGCATGAATGTACATCTCAAATCCGTTCGAATCGAAATCCGATCGGCTCCTGTTTTCGAGATATCGTCAATTTACGTATTTTAGCTAAATTATTGATAGAAGCGAATGAGTTCTAGCTTAAGAATGCATGGAACTACCTTATATAATCAACAAGGATATACAAAATATGTAGATATCATGTATATTATATATATATATATATATATATATATATATATATATATATATATATATATATATATATATATATGTTATAAATTTATATTACATAAATTATAAATTTTTGGGTTACACTAAATTTCCATATAAAAATTTATAACTTCGATTCTCACCGCTAGGTGGCTGCGTGCTTTCTTCTATGATAATAGAGATGATTTTGTCATATATATCTTCATTTATGTATTTTCGAATCAGTCCTTCATGAGACTTAGTTATCAAAAAATCTTGTGATCTTTTTCCTTTGAAACTTATTTTTCTACCTTATGGCACACAAATTTTCATTCTATTCTCCTCATGATTACACTTATGATCTATTTTAGAATGAATGGATTCATAATTCTTTACTGGAAGAGAAGATGCCATATTTATCCGTTAGCCTGCCACTCAAACGTGATCTCTAACACGGAAAATATCAAAACTATCCAAAACGCAACCAAAAAGCATCCAAAATCTGATCGTCTTATATGACAAAATCATCTCTATTATCATAGAATAAAGCACGCAGCCATCCAGCGGCGAGAATCGAAGTTATACATTTTTATATGGAAATTTAGTGTAACCCAAAAATTTATAATTTATGTAATATAAATTTATAACACGATAAAGTTTGGATTTAGCGCAACCCGATTTTATCGTCATTTTGGTCAAACCTATCGCTCCTTCCTGCCCACCGTGTGGGAGTACAGCTTTGGCTCCCTCAGCATGTAAGTATAAGAAAAGAATTTTTTTATGGCTACGTTTCATTTTCTCATATATTTCCGGCACCATAGTACATTTGGGGGAAGGAAACAGCTGTTACCGATTCGTCTCTACATCCTCTATCGATTGGTAAAGTTGAATTTCGAAAATTATCGATTTTGAAGTTAAGAATTCGCTTTCACTTGTATCTGTACAAAAGAAAGGGTGTCAGGTAAAATGGACAAAATTGTCACCCATTTGATTGGGGGTTCTACCGCAGCTCCCGGTATAGACTGGTAAAGTTTGATTTTCAATTTTGAGTTTAGGATTCGTTTTTCGCTTGTAACTGTACGAAAGAAATGGCTCAGGTAAGATGGACAAAATTTTGACCTACTTGAATTAAGTTTGAAAATTGGAGAATAAGTTAACAAATACCAATCTTTTTTATTTATTATCCTATTTCAATATGAAAGGTCTGATTTTGTTCCTTGAAAGATGTCAGGGAAACTTACCCGTATAAAAATTGAAAAACAACGAAAAACTTGCAAAGTTGCAGCCCATAGTTTATACTTGTATACGTACAAACTTACAAAAATACGTGTAAGGTCTTATAAACAATTGACTTGTAACCTTGCAGGTTTCTCTAAGTATTTCAATTTTTATATGCCTAAGTTCCCTGAAATCTTTCAAGAAATGACATAAGACCTTTCAAATTAATATTGGATAACAAATAAAAATGTTTCGGACCATTTGTCAAATTATACTTTAATTTAAGCGATATCTAATTTTGTACTTCAAAATTTTCATAAAAAGAATTTCTTTTGTCACTTAAAGTTTCTGATATTGTAACACGTAAAAAAATCATAGTATACATTTTTACTAAAGTTATTTTTGTGAACGTAATTCGATTTTAAATTTTGAATATGCATCATTAGGGTGGTTCAAAATTTCACGAATCTTAAATTTTCTTCTTGTAACCCCTTCAAAATGTTGTAATTGGCTTTAAAATCAGATATTTTGTTGGCACTTTTATTACACCACATGAACTAAAAATAATTGTATGTTAATTTATCCAGCTACCAATTTTGTTTACGTTTAGTATAAGTTTATTAACAACTTCACCGCATTAGTCCAGCCAAAAAAAGTTTTTCCTCCTAAATAAATTTGTAGTTTGCAAATTTTACACTAAAGAACCTGCTATATTTGAAGAATTTTCATGGCAGTATATTTTAACTAATTGACACGTTCGACATCGCAGTTTGAAGAGTAAGTTGAGTACTGGATATAGAAAAAGTAAGGAACTCTAAGATATCTTGGGTTTTGTATACAACCAATTATTTATTTATTATTTTTGTAATTGGTTGGCCCCTCAATTTTATTAAAATGCGCATATTTCAGGGGCCAACGTGTATTTAAATTTTTAAATAATAATAACATTATTTATTTGACCTTTTTTTCTTACTAAAGTTATGATAAATTACTTATTCACTTATTCATGATAAACCAGATTATATTAGTGCTTCAATTTAACATCGGAATAGATTTGAAATATACCATTTTTCATTTGTTATACGAGTCCCTAGTGATTAGTAATTTTTTGTTAGCCTATATAACTCGCAAATTAAATGATAAATTGCAATGAAATTTTTACTGAAAATTACTCTTATATAAACTTTAATTCTGCAAGTTTACAAGTCCCAAGATTCATTGCTTCTTAAGAAAAAGAAAATATAAAAAAATGCTTTTTGTTGAACAACGGCCTCTTGAAAGAATTTTTATATTTTCCTTTCAAAGTTACAGTAGTAAATTATTAAGTATATATATATATAAATGGACTTACTTGCAATGTTTTGATAATAGTTCTTGACATTTTTTTCACGTTAAACCAGATTATATTAATGCTTTGCTTCTTAAGAAAAAAAATTAAATATAAAAAAATGCTTTTTATTAAAAATTCATCAATTAATTCAATCAACATTTCATCAATCAATATTTCATCAATCAATCATTATCAATCATTATCATTAATCAATTATTTTATCAATTCATCATTTAATTTACGAGTTATAGAAGCTATCTATAAATTATTAATCAACCGGTATAATCAATGAAACAAGGTATATTTCGGATCTTTTGCGGTGTCAAATTAAAGTATTAATATAATTTAGTTTAACTACAGTTTAACAACACAATTCTAGTAAGCGTGTATATATAACAAGCGGAGAAGGAACGGGGGGACGCGGCCGGAGAGAAGAAAAGGGACTACTGCTCGACTCCTCACGCCGTGTACCTCGTGAAGAAGGACGCTCTACGGCCATCTTGGAAGACGCCACCGAGGACGCCGATGATCTGTCGCTTTAGTGGTGCGACGAACGAGACCGAGAGAGAAAGAAAGCGAAGTGCGAGCCTGTGACAGCGGAGTGACAGAGAGACTCCACTATCCGGCGTGCAGAGCAGCTGCACCAGGACTGCAGGTCAGAAAAGAAGGCGAGAGCATCGTCAGCAGCGGCGCGTCACCTCCTACCGTCGCTCTGTATATAGTAGAGGTAAGGGCTAGCCCGCGGCAACCGCGGACTTTTATCAGGGCCATACTACGAATAGTGTGCCGTGCCCTCAAGACACAAGGGCTCCGAACAGCCGACATATTGCTGTTTCAGCGTCAAAAATTCATCAAAAACTACATATACTTGAGATGGAATCTACAGTAGAGCAGTACAGGTACATATATTTTTATAGCATAAAAGTCTGTAAATGTTTGATAATTTGTATTGTTGGATTTAGCGGGAGTATTATCAAGGTGAAGAGAGAAGTCGATTCTCGAGTGCAGATCGGCGAGCGCTTTATTAAGTAAACACAGTTGTACATATTCAACTAGTCGTAACGGTGGCTGGAACTGAACTGGCATCTGTGGGCTAGCGGCGATGCGGCCTGCCACTGGAGTTGAGGGAGGGGGCGCCTCGACCACCATCTGGTGCGGTGTAGAGGGGATGTGGCGCAAAATGTTCAAATTCAACATTCCACCCGCCTCGTTCCGTCAACGAACTCAATTGGGTGTCCCCAGCCGTGGGTGTGATCAAGCGCCGCCCGCCGTCGAGGTGATCGAGAAGGTGCCGTCCGCCATGTCTTACTGGTTTAGGATGAATCGGTAAATCACTCTAGATTTGCTGAACTTATGGATCTGGATCATTGTTGAATAGCCCAGGTGTTGCCTGTGATTCCGAGCATTCGCACGGACTCAAAACCACATAATCCCTGGTATTTGCCTTGTTCATCCGAAGATACCGGGCAAAACTCGGAGAGGGGAAACGGCATTGAACATTTTCATTACTGAACCAAATCACGGATGTGAAGTCGTCGGGACGGTGCATGACTTGTTGTAAATCAGCTGGCAAATCATCAGAATTAAGTGGCCACTGACTGTGAGTGAAGTAACAGGACGTAAAATTGACGAGATGGGCCGCCCGCCCGCCGTTGACAGGGAGCCGTGGTTGTCGAGATGAAGTAGCCATCCTAATGTCAATCATCCGGGTCCAAGCATTGAGATCGACGAAGAAGAAAGTGTCCACCCTCAAGTAACTGCGCTGCGTACTCGTCTCTGGAACGTCGGGGTGAAGTAGCACGCCGTGCTCAAATCTCTGGATTGTATGGAAAGAGAGGCCTGTCGCCAGTGAACCTCTGTGCCATTGGGAAGTAGTCGCTCGCCATGTGTAAGACTCCTGATCACCAGTTGAGAATCTCGGCCGTGTGCGAGCTTCTAAATCGTTCAAACACAGCAGCCCACTATATGAGAGTCTACGGGTCGTTGGAGAAGAGTAGCTTACTGTATGCGAGCCTTCAGCTTGCCTTATATTAAGAGTGTACACCTTGGATGCAACACTGAAATATGGCTCATTATGCTCATGATAGTCCTGTGTCTGAAACAAAATAAAGCACGTCCCTGCCAGCGGACAGGGGCCTTCACTGCGCCCGTGCGGATAAATCTAAAGGTTATTAAAGAAAAGTTGCGGCCCGCCATAAACTTTCAGTTCATAGGGGTGAAGCAATTAGTAGTTGGTAGCCAGCCATTAGTGAATATTCAAGTTGTCGTTTGGAGCGGCTGCTCGTCTGGATCAAGCCTATGTGGATGCTAGCTGATCAGGCCTCTATGTATTCGACTTAGAACCCAGTTATCCGTTACCTGAAACGAGATAAAGTTGATGTTCCTGCCTGAGCGGTATGTGAGGGACTAGAACATGCGCTCTGGATCCATTTGCCGTACAAGGCAGGCCAGCAGGGTTTGTACCTAGAAGAGTATGAAAACAGCTATGCAACATTTTAGTCAGTAAAGGAGCAGCAACTCCCGCAAGAGACTGAAGAGAAGCGCGAGGGCGGGCGAAGTAGGAGTATTCGGAAGCAGGCCCGCAGTAGCGCATGATCAGTTACAAGTCGGTCAGCTGCCCACTGGGCAGTATAACCAGTACGTCCCGCAAGTCCGCAGCAAGGCGAGCAGAAATTGCACTCAACATCGTTCGGAAGGAGGTGCGCATCTCCGCACAGTCCTCTGATAGGAGGCCGCACATTCAGCAGCGCCAGCAGCTATGCGATCCGAGCTCGTACTCAGCTGCACCTGTTAGGAGTTGTGCAGGAGCGCGCAGTAAGCAGCGCGAGCAGCAACAGCGACAAGTCCGCAGCAAGGCGAGCCGAGCTCGCACTCGACGGAGCCTGGAAGAAGTTGTACAGCAGCGTACAGTTAGCAGCACTAGCAGCAGCAAAGCGATCACCTGGAAGGAGTTGTGCAGCACCGTGCAGTCAGCAGCGCTAGTAACAGCTAAGCGAACACCTGGAAACGACAAGTCCGCAGCAAGGCGAGCCGAGCTCGCAATCGGCGGAAGAAGTTGTGCAGCAGCGTACAGTCAGCAAAGCGAGCATCTGGAAGGAGTTGTGCAGCAGCGTGCGGTCAGCAGCAAGTCCGCAAGTCCGCAGCACGGCGAGCCGGGATCGCGCTCAGCCGAGCCTGTAAGGGGATATGCAACAGCGCACAGTCACCAGCGCTAGTAGCAAGAGCAGTAGGTCTCTCAAGTCCGCAGCTAAGCGCGCCGAGCTCGCACTCAGTAGCGCCGAGAAGGAGTCGGGCAGCAGCGCACAGGCGGCAACACGACCAGCGAGAACAGCGCACAGACGGCAACAAGACCAGTGAGAGCAACTCACAGGCGTCAACAAGATCAGCGAGTTCTGCAAGTCCGGAGCTAGGCAGGTCGAGTTTGCATTGAGCATAGCTTAGAAGAAGTTGCGCAGCAGCGCGCATATCGGCAGCGCCAGCAGCAACGGTAGCAAGTCTGCAGTATGGCAAACAGTGTTCACGATCAGCAGAGCCTGTAAGGAATCGTGCGCCAGCGCACAGTTGGCAATAAGAGTAGAGTCCCGCAAGCCCATAGAAAAGCAAGCCCAGATCGCACTCAGCAGCGCCTGGAGCCGCCAAGGAGTCGTGCATGACTGCGCAGTCAGCAACGCATATCCAGCAGTGAAAATGGTTGTGAAGTAGGCAACTCCAAGAATAAAAAGGGCGAGCATGGTTGTGAACTATGTAGTTCCAGGGATGAGAAAGTCGGACGAGGTGGTGAAGTGGTAACTCCAAGGATCCGACATCCCGCCTGCTTCGTTCCATGAACGATGAAGATGAACAGGATTCCTTCCGCCCGCCGTGACCATGCTCTTTGGATTAGGAAGCAGATAGAATCCGATCGGCCTGCCGTGTATCAACTTCTGCAGGATGGTGGATTTGATGTGACGTTACGATTGACATAGCCAGGTGCAATCGTTGCGATTGCAGACCGTCGTAGGAGGACTCTTGTGCATCGATCAATTTGAGCCTGAGTCTGGATTATTGGCGCTGGTGGAGATCATCGACCGGCAGACCAACTTCGCCACAGTTCTCGTATTTTAGCCTTACGATTTTCACGGTTCGTTCAAAGTATGGCGCCTTATTCAGTGCCGTGCCAGATCATCAAGGAGCTGCTGATTCTTCTCTGAGGGGCAAAACCTTGAAATAATCTTGCGCCAAAACTCGTCGCTGATTGTAGTGCGACTCGAGGGTAGCTCAAGCTGTCGCGAGTATGAGGGCGGTGATCGGGATGTTGTTCTGGGTCGCCTTAGCCTCTAACGTAGAGTGTTGTGCTGTCTAACTCGGGCAGTGCCTCATACCGTGACCGCGTGTCGTAAAACCAGCCATTGACTGTAGTGCAGAGATCTTCCACCGTCGCATAGTCATCGAAGAGCAAAACCGGGTGCGAGGCGCGAGAGGCCTGATGCGCAACATGAAGGAGCGGGACCGTGCGCAAGGCAGGCTGAGTCCTGATGCGCACGAGTCCGTGCGCAAGGTGGGGCAGGGCCAATGCGCGGTCTGGAGGAATGGGACCACTCGCAAGGCAGGTTCAGTCTTGATGCGCGCGAGTCCATGCGCAAGGCGGGGCAGGCTCGATGCGCAACATGAAGGAGCGGGACCGTGTGCCAGGCTGGCTGAGTCTTGATGCACACGAGTCCGTGCGCAAGGTAGGGCAGGCCCAATGCGCGGTCTTAGGGAGTGGGACCACGCACAAGTCAGGTTGAGTCCTGATGCGCACCAAATAATGCGCAAGGCCCGATGCGTGTTCTGTAGGAGCGGGACTGCGCGCAAGCCAGGGTGAGTCCTGATGCGCGCGAGTCCGATCACAATGCGGGGCAGGCCCGATGCGCATTCTGTAGCAGCGATACTGAGCGCAAGGTAGGGTGAGTCCTGATGCGCACGAGTCCGAGCGCAAGGCGGGGCAGGCGCAAGGTAGGTTGAGTCCTGATGCGCGCCAGTTCGGAAGCAGTCAGTGCGCTCCAAAGTGAACATCGAAGAGTAGAACGATGCACAAGGCGGGAAAGGCCCGATGCGCGTTCTGGTTGTGCGGTACTGAGCAGAAGGCACAGTGAAGAGCCGCCATGCGGCATTTGCATTGCTCTGTACCATCAGGGTGAAGAGGGAGCGAGGGAGAGATAGATATATAGAGAGAAAAAGAGAGAGGGGATAGAGAGGACAAGAGGGAAAGCGAGACCGTCGCATCGTTTTGGCTCGTCAGGCGTGCCGGGGAACGACGGCAAGCCGTGCAAGCGCCTGAGTTTGAGACGAGAATGGCGGCGCTTTCGTGAAGCGTGGTGATGCTCGTTTGCATCAGAGGCAGACAAAGAGAGAGAGAGAGAGAGAGAGGGAGAGAGCGGGAGAGAGGAAGAGTGATAGACAGAGAGACAGACAGAGAAGTAGTGAGAGACAGGCGTGCTCGGCGTGTGTGTATATATGTGTCACTCATCCGCGTTCGAATATGCCGTGGTAATACTTCAGCGCAAATGGTCGACTAATTTTTATTATATAGCCATTTTTTTAAATTTTAAAATTTGAAAATATTTAAGGAAGAAATTTGTCATTCGGGAAGCGAATTTTTTTTACAATAAAGTACTCATAAAATCTTTTAATTTAAGGCCAAATATAATGCAAAATGTACCGTTTTTCATTTGTTATACCGTGCATTAAAGAATTTTTTTCTAATCCTATAACTCGAAAATTAAAGGATAAAATTTAATGAAATTTTTACTGAATATTAGTTTTATATATAACTACAATCCTGCATATTTTCAAATCATAAGACTCATTGCTTTTTAAGCAAAAAAAAAATAAAATTTTAAGAAAAATGCATTTTGTTGGATAATGATATCTTAAAAGATTTTTTATATTTTACTTTCTTTATATTGTACTGTATAGTTACAGTAATAATTTGTTAAGTCTAGAGATGTAAGCCTACTCATAGTTTTTATACGTGCTACGGCGTACATTCAAAAAGTATCCGCGTGCAGAAGTTAAGGGGACTAACTTAAGATGGAATCCACCAATAAAGATGATGTGTCAGGGATGGTTGACACCGCCGTCGAGGAAGTTACATGTTCGAGTATTGAGGATAAGATGACAAATATGAGTAAGTGCGTTGTACTATAAGTGCCGGGTACAGGCGTCCAAATTTTTGAGATCAGAATTTTACAAAAAGGCATGCTGGAGTTCGGAATTTATTGTGAGAAATCGTTCCCCCGACCTACTGGTATACCGAGACGTCGTTGTCCAGGAGATGTGAAATTTGAAAGCCACAACGTTGAGACAAAGACTCGCGTGTATAAGCATGCCGGCTCTTGGAAGTGCTAGTGGCGCGTTATCGCACTAATGAATGTAAACTATATCGAATACGAGACGGGTGTTATATAGTTTGTAGTATGCGTGTACGGTGTATACTGTACCCGGCGCACCATGACTTACTAGTGTCGTCACTTTTTGAGAAATGAGATTAATTATTTAATGCAGAGAATTATTATTTCTAAGAAATTCTGTTTGATTGAATTTTAATTCTTATAATATTTTTAATTATTTAAATATCACATTAAACTATGTAAATAAATAATATATTTAAATAAAGTAATTAAATAATTAGTGAAGTTATATACATGCATGTATGAAAATATTAATAGTTATTAGCCAAATAGAAAAGAAAAATATATGGTTTGATTTAATACATTTTTATTTTATGTGGAGCTCAAGATTTTCCAAAGATTTTTGGAAAAATACACCACAACTTTTAAACTAAATAAACATCATCCCGAGGAAAAGGCGTGATTAAAACCTGAAGATAAAATAATACTTTTAAACACCGAATTTCGTGCTAAATATCAAATAGGTGCGTAAAGTAAAATTTATTTGTATGCTATACATGCTATACATAAAGTAAAATCTTGATTAATATACAACTTTAATGAAATACTTTGCTAGGTTACTCATATAATAATTTATGCAGTATATAGGCTGTTGCTTGAGTGACTAAGGTGATATAAAAAATAATCTTGTGTTCGGATATGGGTGATGTCACCTACTCCAGCTTGACTATACTTGTGTTCAGTTAATCAAGCTAGGAGCACAGCCCTATATGCATCTCCATTGAATATTATATTGTATTATACATATGAGTGTATATAAATGTATACATTACAAAAGGTGGAAAATAATAACGGGTGCTATTAAAAAGAGAGCAGAAAATAATGATATAATGGAGATACCAAGAGTAGAATCCAGCAAAAGCAAGATATTTCTGAGAATTAATTTAATAGATTGCTGGGTGGTGATGATAAACAGAGAGATGGGAGTAAAAAGGGTACTAAAGTTGTGACAGCTGATCAAAACACTCAAAAGGCTCCATCACCTGAAAGTAAAGAATTCATGAAAATAATTGCAATTGAATCCATCAAAGTGGATAAACTGGACAACAGAAATGTCTCGACTGCTGTTCCTTAGTCAAACGGTATGATTAATATAAAGGTGTGGAATAAATTTAAAGATCCTGATAATAATGTGTGTAATTTTTTAGATGATAATAGAAACAAAGGGCAGAGTATAAAATAACTCAAAATTGCATTTCATACGGTTTGCAGTACAGTTAATGGTATGAAAAATTGTAAAGAGCAGATGTTAAACACTGGAAATGTAATATTAAATTTTGAGAAAATATTAAACAAAAATAACAAAGAACTGTTAGCACAAAGAAGACAGTTAAATGCTATAACGGAGTGGATTAATTAAACATCTCAAGAGATTAATAATGATGCTGGGCAGATTATGGTTATATGTGAAAAATTAAACAAAATTACTGCTAAAACAAAAAATTAGTCAGTTAATAATGAAAATAATGATGTGGAAACTGGTGCTCTTGCACCTCAGAGCAACAATAATTTTGATGATAAAATTGCTTCTGTTGTGACGAAAGAATTTGAAAAATTAAGCGGAAACTTAACCAATAATTAATAAGATCATCTGCAAACAAATTCCAAGATGCAATTAAATTAGAATTAATCAGTAAATATTCAGGAATTGAAAGACACTATAAACTAACTGCACAAATAAAATTCGAGCATTTTTATGATTATTTTTCTTCTGAATTAAGAATGAATGAATTATTATACGTGATTTATCCGAAAATTCCTCCAAATTCAAAACTTGATAAAAGATTAAAAGAAAAACATAAATTTAAAATCAGAGATATTTTAATTAATCACTTGGATCAAAGCTATCATTCAAAAGCGGTCAACATTACTGACAAATGTTACTACTGTGACTATTAGGCAGCAATTGTATAGTATGAAATACAATCCTGCTAAAGAGAAGGCAGTTGAGTTCTGGGATAGATTTGAGGAAATAATTAGAAACTATGAAAATCTTCCTGGCTCGAACTCTTTATCTGAAGAGGAGAAAAAAGATGCATTTTATAATACTATAATGCTGCATGTTCCTCAAGTGCAATCTTTGAATTTCCTTACCAGAACTTCCACTGGAAGAGGATCGTCTTATGAGAAATTAAAAGAATTTATAATTTAAGCTTAGGCTGAGAAGATCTAAAGTGGAGAAGTCAGTCAGAGAGCGGCTAGTGACTAAAAAGAGAGTAAATGATCGATCAAAAGATCAATGCTACGGGTACAATGAAGTTGGTATTCAAGAAAAGGATTGCCGTTAGAAAGGAACTGGTTTAAAGAAATGTATTTCATGCAACCAGTTCGTCACTCATGAAGCTATTGATTGTCCATTATAAGGTGGAACAGGGCAAAAGCGTGACAACAAGAACAGGCAAGCCTATCAAAGAGAAAATTTACATGGCAAAAATTATAATAATCGTTCGCGAGGCTTCAAAAGACAATCAAATAATGATGAAAGATCCACTGATTGGAAAAGATTCAAATAAATAAATAGCAATAATAAATTTAATAATCGTTATAATAATAATCAAAAGAGATTCAATCGAAGCTCCACGAAATCAAATGATAATGGCGCTCAAGCTAATGTGGCTGAAACGACAGGTCCAGGTGAGAATTTTTCATTCGTTGCTAATAATAGTTTTCTATCAAAACTAGAAAATAATAAAAAAGGTATCAATAATGAAAGATGTATTTTAAAAAAATTCAAATGACGATAGTAACTCATACCAAGATTTGTAGCTGATTCAGGCGCGATTGAGCATTTATCTAATTCTAAAATTATTTTCAAAGCATTTAATCAGTCTGATTATGGTATAATTAAGTGTGTAAACAAAAACGCAGATTTGAAAACGAGGGAGTAGGAGAAGGAGAAATAGATCACGTCATTTGTTCTGAAGGTCTTTCCGAAAATTTTCTGAATCAGGTATGGGTATATATTTAGACAGTGAAAAAATTGATATTTTCGATCCAATTTCTAATGAAACGTTTATAACGGGAACATATAAAAGACCTTACTGGATTATGGAATTTAAAATTAATAAAGAAAATACAAAAGGTAGCGTTAATTCAAAAAGTAATAATAAAATTTTTATTAATTTGGTAACTGGTAGTAAAAATACCCAATTAAATCAGATTAAATAAAAGTAATCCATTTCGGTCAGAAATTGTGCTTCGGAATTTAACCATTATATAGGATTTTAATGGATTACTTACCCAAGCTGAATATGGCAGATTAAAACCGATTAAAATCATTAAAAACTATTAAAATGGATCACAAATTATTTATTCAAATCAGTTAAATAATCCGTTTTACTACGGTTTTGTGCTCCATTTTAATAGTTTTTAATTATTTTAATCGGTTTTAATCGGGTTTAATCGGTTAAATATTAAAACCTATTAATTCCAATTACAATAACCTATTACTACCGATTAAAATAGACATAAAGTTAGCTATTCTTTCGTATTAAAACCTATTACAATATTTTAATATTAATCGGTTCTTATCGGCTTTAATATCCTGCAACGTACTATACAAAAAATGTAATCGAGTTATAGTGAAGTTATTGTATTTAATCGGATTTAATTCAATGTAATCTTTATTGATATTTATTCATAATTTCTACTTAGATTTTTGCATTTTAAGTTTTTATATATTATTATTATATTTATTAATCGGAAACAGATTTTTCTATTAAAATAATTTGATGGATGTATCTGCAAGAATAAAACAATTAAAAAATGTTGACGTGACTGGGAATCGAACCATCGACCTCTGCGTGAAACTCCAACGCTCTAACCACTCCACGATGGCAGAACTTTGAGATCGGTGAAAAAAATCTGACTTATCATGTATAGTTAATACTAGTAATGAAACTATTATTATTTTGTCAAAATAAATATCCATAACAATGGCTTAAAAATATATTTTCTTAAAATCTATACATTTTAAATAAAATATTTTTGCATTCGTGTTGAAAGTAGACTGCCGGTAAAACAAAGTTATTTACCATATTATTTATTCTAAATCGCTCGTGATCGACAAAAATATACTAAATTTCCAAATACAAATAAAAAATCTATTTTTCCGCGTTGTTCCAATATTTTTAATGATAAAATAATTACAATTTTGATTCTACGTTATATGTTTTCTAGAAATTTGTGTAGTAAAAAAAAATTATTTTGCCTAAAAATCGTATCCACTGATATAAATTATAAAGAAATATTAGTAAATACGGATATAGTGTCTCCTCATGAGGCAACCGCGATCGAAGATGGCCTGGAACCCTGGAGTATAGAAAGTAATATGGCAAATAAAAATGATAAAAATGATAAAAATAATAACAATGATAATAACAATGATAATGTCGAAATAATAATTGAGGCAGAAATTGAGAACGAACGGGCAGTGTATCGGCAGGAAGAGAATGTCCTCTGGGGACAGAAAACACCGCAGGGGACACCCTCATCCCAAAATCGGCAACACGGGAAAAGGGACTGGGAGGAGATAATGAAAAGCCTCCTTGAAATCCGAGAAAGAGAGAAAAACCTCAATGTAAGGGGTGAGAAAATGGCAGAGGAACTCCAAGGCAACTGCCCAACAAAGATGGGAGCTGCCCTGGAGGGAATGAACATGATGCTGAATGCACTATCAGAGTATGTGAGCAACCAACAAAAGGGCGCAGGAGGGACTATCAAAAAAGGTATACTCCTACTGCACGGCATGGTCCAGCTCCTAACTGAGATGTGCAGAGAGGAGCAGGACAGATTAGAGACCTTGCCTCAGGCAAAAAGTACTTCGGATCAAGGTCGCGGCGGATCGCAGGGAGGCAAGACCCTAGATCGTCAACTCCGATCCCAAAGAAAAAGAGAAAGGGGAACCTCCCAAGATGAGGAAACCCTGAACAAAAAATCGATATCCAGCGCAGGTACTTGGCAGCAGGTGTAGAATAGGCGCGCAAAGAATAAAGAGGTGAACGTTCCTAATGACTCCCCCAGACCCGGTGCTAGTAGCGGGGATACAGGATGACTGACGGCCCCAAGGACAAAACCGCGCGGGAACGAGGCTACCCAGAGGTCCAGTCCGCCACCTGGACCTCGGGGTGGCCTCTCCGCTCTTAGGACAAGACGTGATGCTATACTAATACAGCCGACCGAAAATAAGACTTACGCTGACATCGTAAACACCTTAAAGCAGACTGTGGACCCAGACGCGACGGGCACAAAAATATTTAAGATGACTACGACGGGGAAGGACGGCGTGCTCCTTATTATGGACCGCGGGACGGCCGATACGCAGCCATTCCGTGAGGCTATCAAGGAGGCTGTCAAGGGAATGGGAAATGTGAAAGATATGACAGATTGGTCGACAATCGAGATCCTTGATCTAGACAGTACGGCAAAAGAAGACGAAGTGAGGGGCGCAATCAAGCGTGACACTGACTGTAAGGCAGATGTTAAAATAACCATGTTTGTCCCAAATGACAGAGGTCAGAAAATGGCTCTGGCCGAACTAGACCGCAACACGGCCGCCACGCTAATAAAGAAAGGCAAGATAAGAATTCGCTGGATTAATAATTGCTGAATCAGACAAAGGGTGACAGTAATCCGGTGCCACAAATGCCTCGGGTACGGAGACCTTAAAAATCAATGTAAGGGCACAGACAGGAGCAAATGCTGCTGAAAACATGGCAACGACGGCCATAAGGCAGCAGCGTGCTCAGCTAAACCAGACAAGAGGCTCACCTGTTTCCTGTGCGTGGAGAAAGGTATCGACATCAAAGTTCGAAACCATTTTCCAGGAACAGGTGCCTGCACAGTATTCAGGGACGCCCTTCAGGCACGCAAGTTACATCCATCGAGATGACCTGCGTGCTTCAAGGAAATATCCACAAAAGCAGCCTCGCCCACGACCTTCTCCCGCAGTTCATTGCGGAGTGGGATGTGGACGTAATGCTTTTATATGACATGTTAGAAGACGCACTACGGGGATATACCGGCAGTCTCGTGATTGGCGGGGATTTCAACGCCAGGGCGATTGAATGGGGGATGTCCACGATGAACGGACGAGGACAACTCATACTCGACTCAACGGCAGGGCCAGGACTGACGACGCTGAATGTTGGCTTGACACCAAACTACATTAGGCCAGGATTTGGCCGATCCATACCAGACGTGACATTTTCAAGCGAACGGTTGTTCAGAAAAATTCGAGACTGGCACGTAACTGACGTGGAGAATGGTAGTGACCATCAGTATAATCAATTTGAGGTCGTGGGCGCGGACGAAAGGAGAGATTAACAGAGGAGGTACTGAATGCGGAACCTCTCTCTGCGAGAATCCCGCGAGTACTAGTAGGCCGCGAAAGAGCAGAGGTACTCGTGTACCAATCAACGAAGTTAATAACGAAAGCGTGCAACGCCGCTATGCCATGGACGAGCACGAGAGATAGACGACAACCGGTATACTGATGGACCGACGAAATCGCGACTCTCCGGAAAGAGTGTGATGCGCGCAAGCGGAAGGCGCAGCGTGCGTGGCTCTGGGAGGGAAGCGACGAACTAATGCAGCAGTATAGGGTGACAAGGAAGCAGCTCCGCTTTGCGATCAAGCACAGCAAGCTCCGTTGCTGCAGACAACTTTGTGAGCACGTCGACGGCAAGCCATGAGAGATATGGGATAGTAACGCAAAAACTGAAAGCACGAGCGGCCAATTCGGTGATAAGCATGCGAAAAATAGAATTAGTAATCGACGGGCTCTTCCCAGGCCATCCACTTAGGGACTATGCGGAATACACCGACATACGCACGGACGGTATCCCGCTGTTCACGGAGGGGGAGCTCTGGCAGCTACCTCCTCTCTGAAGGGCAGGAAGGCACCAGGACCGGACGGAATACCAGTAGAAGTAATAAAAATAATCGCGGAATGTAGGTCAGAGTTATTGCTTGACATGAACTATACATGCCTGGTCGAGAGGGTATTCAGCTACCGCTGGAAGAGAGCGCGACTGATCCTCATTGATAAAATTAAAGGGGACTCAAATTCTCCATCCGCCTAAAGACCTCTTAGTCTGTTGAATACGTTGGGGAAAACAGCTGAGCTGCTTCTGAGGCAGAGGGTTCAAGGACCAATACGGGAAGCAGGCGATCTTTCCGATAACCAACATGGTTTCAGGAATGGTCGATCGGTGATAGGCACGGTACTTGAGGTAACAGCAGCGATAGCAAGAACGGACGAGGCGTGTCTCGCGGTTAGGCCGATAGTCGTGCTGGTGAAGATTGACGTAAAGAACGCCTTCAATTCCGCGAGATGGGTCGACATCCTGGCGGCTCTTCGAGCCTTCGGCGGGGTGCCAGACTATGCCTTGCGATGGATTGAAGACTATCTGAAAGACAGAAACCCACTGTACGAAACGGACGATTCGCTCAAGGTCAGACCTGTCACGGCTGGAGTGGTGCAGGGGTCGATCCTGGGTTCCGATTTCTGGTTAGCATTATATGACGCAATGTTGAGACTACAGATGCCGATTGGGGTGTCGCTGATCGGATGTGCGGACGATGTCGCGGTGGTAATAGTTGCGCGAGACATAGATACTGCCCAGGTTCAACTAAGCGTAGCCATGCGGCGCATACTTTGGTGGATGCGCGGACATGGACTGCAACTGGCTTTAGACAAGACAGAAGTAGTATTACTAACTAGGAAGCGAATTCAGACAATACTAGACATATCGGTAGATGACGCAGTGGTGAGGACGTGCCCGTCGGCTAAATATCTGGGGGTAACCCTAGAATAAGCTGACCTTTGCTCTTCACCTCCGAATCACAGCGAACAGGGCCGCGAAACGGGTAGCCGAATTAAGCAGGCTCATGGCCAACGTGCGCGGGCCACGCCCTGCAACACGTAGACTGCTCATGGCAACCACGTTCGCTTCTACGGAGCGGAGGTCTGGGCCGATGCCATGGGCAAGGAAAAGTATAGGACGTGCATAGCGACGGTGCAACGCAGGGGAGCACTGCGAATAGCAAGCGCGTACAGGACAGTTTCAAGGGCAGCGATATTCGTTATCCCTGTAACGGTTCCGGGGCGGGGGGGGGGGCGTTCGCGACACACTCGTTTTTAGTGGGTAGGGCACGGCGGCGCGCCCGCCTCGACTGTAATCCGGGCAGTGAGTACGGACATCAGCCGGGGATGAACAGTGCGCCAGTGGAGTCCCACACTACCACCTCAGAGTGCAGGACCTCAGGGGATGGTGTCTATGATGATTGTTGCGAGTTAAAAAGAAATATATAGTGTATGCATTTTTTACAAAATTGATATTTATTACCTTAACCCTTTCGGTCTCGACTTTTTTATACGCGGAATTAAGTACAAGTTTTTCGGTAAGTTTAAAGTACACGTTTAACTATTTTGGGACAGCATTACATTTGTTTAATTTTCAGTTCATGTATTTAGACACTAGAATACACATTGAACCGAATAATATATTTTTGTGAAGGTATAAGAAAATTAAATCAATAAAAAGATAAAGTGTTTGCTGCACCTTCTTCCCTTAACTTCATATTAGAACCAATTAATTGAAATACAGTTTTAACGTATTAATACGAATTACTCAACGTCTTGCATAAAAACCTATTAAACAGGATTAAATTTAATCTGAAAATCGATATCAAATAATGTTCGGACCGTTTAAACACCGTCAGTTTTCGCGCTCTTTGAATTGACACGCGCGCGCATGCAACTCCGCGCAACTGCGAGGTCGCGCCGTAGCGCGAGGCCTCCCCGTTCGGCCGAATTTGAACGCGGAGCCGGGATTCTCCGTGTTAAAGGAGTCTCCCCCGTTTCACCTTAGCAACTCCCCGACGCTGGACAAAACTCCAGCGCTCGAGGTTGCTCGCTCTCTTCTTCCGGCTGCCTCGAGATTAGTAACACCAACTCCGTGCTTCTATCTCGGTACCAAAATTACATTATTAACACACACACACACACACACACTCACACGTTTACACACTACGCAATTAAGTTATTTAATGTTTAAGAACCACTAGTCACATGTACACTTGTAAAATTTAACTTAGAAGGAGAAATAAATCTCTATTGTTTTATCGTTATAAAACCACGTGTAACTTTTCTCCATTTCCTTTCCGCCGTGAACGCCAGCAGTTCGTCGAATTATAAAACGAGCGAGAATCAAGTTAGAACACCCAAGTTTTAACTGAGATCGCGGCGTTAACAATTGATCCTTCGCAGACGAATTTTGTTCACAGTGGAAAAGTGTAAGTATACCGCGTGTGCAAAAAAACTCTAAAAACTTTACGAACTTATAAACTATTATAAACTTCAAACAGACTAAATTAATAACGCGTGTTAAAAAAGTGTTAAGTGATTTTCCAATGGATTTGCAAAAGCTTGCGCTCGGGACTTTCGATCTCGCGAGTAAAAAAAACGGAAAATTAAATAAAGTGTGGTACTCCAGCTAGCACAAATAAATCACGAATTGCAAGCTATTAATTGCAAATTGTTAATTGCACGCATACTGCAAAAAAAGGAAGATTTGGTTTGACCAAGGGTATAAGTCTCAAGGTCGAGCTTGACCTTGACACGTGCCTGGACATCGCGCGATTTCGGCTGTGACGTCACACGGCCGTTGCAGCTCGCCGATCAAGGATTCAAACTTGGCGCTTCTACCGGCGCCATCTAGCGGTTGCTCAACCACTTACGGCGCATACCGCTCCGAGCTCGAGTGCCTGCGCCCGCTTGCCTGCTCGGTCGCCGCGCCTGCGCTCGACGACGCTGCCGTCTGTTTTTGCTGCAGTCTCACGAGCCAGCGTGTACGAAGGACGTCCCTAACCTCAATCACTGTTGACACCTGTTGCTGCTAGTTGCTGTTGAAGAAGGTTCTACTGCTGGACACTACTTCCTGGACACCGCTAAGTATCACCTTATATTGCTTTCGCTAGCTTGCTGCTTGCTGCCTACTTTTCTTGCTTTTGGTTGGTTTGCCGCTTGCTTCTATTACTTTACAATGAATAAGCCAGTGGCGACTTTGATAGCTAACCAAAAGGCCACCGCAAATTCTATTGCTAAAGTAATAATAAATATTGATAAAATAAGTGCTCCTAATATTACGGTTGAAATCCTCCAACAGAGATTGTTGCAGCTGGAAAGTTACTGGAAGAACTTCTACGACAAGCACCAACAAATCTATGAATTTTATGAGGAGATCAAAGATGATACATACATAAAGAATGATTTTTTTTCAGAAATTGAGGACCACTACATCAATTCTAAAATTGATCTGTCTAGCAGACTAGCGGCGAAGGTGGGTGCTCTACAGCAAAATGTGCACCTAGCAGCGAGCGACCCTATGGGGCCAGTGACGCAGGTGAGGACAACAGCCTGCTCGCTGCCCAAGCTCCAGCTGCCACGGTTCAGCGGCAGGCAGGAGGAGTAGGAATCCTTCAAGGAGCTCTTCTGCTCAATGATCAAGGACTCGCCCACGCTGACACCAGTACTGAAGTTACAGCACCTTCTGTCGTGCCTCGACGGAGAGGCTGCCCGACGCCTCTGCAACTTGCAGGTAGTGGGGGTCAACTTCGAGGTTGCCTGGAAGGCCCTAGAAACTAGGTACGACAACAAGAGACTGCGTCTCTCAGTGCAACTCAGCAGGCTGATGAGCATGCCCCCAGCTGCATGCAAGTCAGTGGCCGAGATAACGAGGCTTCTCGACACCACGAACGAGAGCATGAGAGAGCTGCGCAGTCTTGGAAGACCAGTCGAGCACTGGGATGATTGGTTCGTCCAGCTAGTCATCTTCAACCTGGACCCAGACACACGTGAGGATTGGGAGAAGTCGCTGGAAGGGGTCAGTACGTTCCTCACCTACGACGCACTGACCAAGTTCCTCGAAAACCGCACCAAGGTCCTGGATACAGCTCACTGCAGCGACATGCAGTTGCACAGCCAGACTAGGAGACACTCTACAAGCTTTACACCTACAAGTAAGCAGCAACTTTCCTCCGTCAAGCGTGTCTCGTCTCATCTTGCCAGTGTGCCAGTTGTCAAGAAGGCTCCGTCGAAGCAGCAGGGCTGTGCAGCGTGCAGAGGTGAGCACAACATTGGGTACTGCCCCTCGTTGCAGCAAACCACCTACTCCAAGAGGCTGGAGCGCATTGACAGGTTGAGGTTATGTCACAATTGTCTGCGCTCTGGCCACATCAGCGCATCCTACCCATCTAGAAGCAGATGCAAGCAGTGCAACAGGGAGCACCACACCATTCTGCACCAGGACGCAGGGCCTATGCAGGTGCAATTCCAAGGAGAATTTTCCCCTGTTGGGCCAAAGCCTGCGCTTGCAAGGTTTTCCGGATCCACTTCGACGTCAACACAGGGCTACACTGCTGCAGTGAGTAGGACAACGATGTTGGGTACTGCACGAGTGATTCTACAGTCAAAGGCTGGTGAGTGCATGGTCTTTCGAGCCCTTATAGATCCAGGTTCGGAAGGTTCATTTGTGACAGAGAAGGTAGTCCAGGCCCTTTGCGCAAGTCACCATGTCACACTCATCACCGGAGTGGGTGGAGACACATCAGCCACCTCAACTTCCACCACTACGCTCTCTCTAAAATCAAGACTTAATACTACATTCGTCTTAAGTTTTTCAGCTGCAGTACTGCCACGGCTCACAGGGCTCTTGCCTCGCCGTCAAGTCGACATCGGTGCCTTGGAGCACATCGAAGGGCTGGAAATGGCTGACCCAGACCTTGCACAGCCAGGTCCAGTGGATGTAATTCTGGGTGGCGAATTATACCCAGCTATTCTTTTAGATGGTGTTCGACTGGGTCCGACTGATGACCCAGCTGCTCAACAGACCAGACTTGGCTGGATTCTGACAGGACCTACGAAGGGTCTCGCTACACACGTAGCTGCTCATACGACAGTGCAGTCGTTTTACACCTGCTTGACCCTCTCCGACCAGCTACAACGCTTCTGGGAGGTCGAAGAGATCTCGAATGCACCTGTGCTCACACCAGAAGAAAAGGAGTGCGAGAGACATTTTAAGCACATGCACTCACGTGACAGTCAGGGACGCTACATCGTCAGACTGCCCTTTAACTCAGAGCCACGACTGCCTGGCTCTCGAGCAGCTGCTGCCAACCGCCTGCTTTCGATGGAGCGCAAGCTCTCGAAGAACCTTGACTTGCTGCAGTCCTACTCCAAATTCTTGAATGAGTATGAGGATTTAGGACACATGGAGCGTGTCCCTGCTGCCACAACTGACTCTACGGTCAATTTTCTGCCTCATCACGCTGTGTTCAAGAGCGATGGAAGCCGCAAGCTGTGCGTCGTCTTCGACGCCTCGCAGAGCACAAGCAGTGGAAAATCACTGAATGATTTTCTACATACCGGTCCCAAGCTGCAAAGGGAAATAACGACAGTGCTAACTCGTTGGCGCTTGTATCGGTACGTATTCACAGCCGATTTAATTAAAATGTTTCGACAGATTCGAGTGCATCGGGCTGACACACCATGGCAACGCATACTTTGGAGGACGTCACCGGAGCTGCCGATCGAAGAGTTCGAGCTGCTCACCGTCACTTATGGCACCGGCTGTGCCCCTTATCTGGCCATAAGAATGCTCGATCAGCTGGCCGAGGACGAGGTCCACACGTTCCCTCTCGGAGCGCAAATCTTGCGCAACAATGTCTATGTCGACGACGCCCTGGCTGGCGCCGACACATTGGACCAAGCACAGCTCGCCAAGACTCAGCTGCGTGGAATCTTAGCCACTGCGGGCATGGAGCTTGATAAGTGGTCAGCTAACGACTCCGTTTTGATGGAAGACGTCGAGTCAGCTGCCACCACACCAGTACGCAGCTTCAATTTGGACGACACCGTGTCCACACTGGGCCTGCGCTGGTCGTCACACACGGATGCTTTCCACTACCAGGTGCAACGTCACGTTACGGCTGCATGCGTCACTAAACGCATCATCCTTGGGGAAATAGCCCGACTGTACGACCCACTGGGCTTGCTCGCCCCCGTTACAGTCCGACCTAAACTCCTGGTGCAGCTTATGTGGATTGCTGGGAAAGACTGGGACGCTCCAGTAGATGACAGCACCTGCCAACAATGGGCCGTTTTCTGGGAAGAACTGCCTACTCTCGAGATGCTACGAGTGCCTCGCTGACTGGGCACAACCAGCAAAACCTGCTGGACTCTCCACGGCTTCGCCGATGCCTCTGAAAAGGCATACGCAGCCGCTGTATACCTCGTTACCTACGACGAGAAAGCTGGACTGCACTCTACGTTTATTGCTGCAAAAAGCAAGGTAGCTCCAATCAAGGCCATATCCTTGCCACGACTGGAGCTCTGCGGCGCTCTTCTGCTCTGCAGGCTGCTCCGCAAGGTACAGAACGACCTGGAGGACATGACGTCACTGGTCTATTGCTGGACGGACTCACAGGTTGTATTGCCTAGGCTCCAAGGACTCCCTAAGCTCTGGAAAGCTTTCATCGCCAATCGAGTGAGTGAGGCCCTGACTTTGCTGCCAAATGCTCGCTGGGGCCACGTGCGCTCAGCGCTCAACCCAGCCGATCACGCTACACGTGGCTTGACACCTTCCATGCTGCAGCTAAAGAGACACTGGAGGCACTTATGATTCAATTCTCCACCTACAAGAAATTGGTACGTGTTTTGTCCTTTATGTACAGGTGGCTGTCGAACTTCCGTTTATCGACGGCGGAACGTCCCTCGTCGATACTACAAGCCGAGGAGCTGGAGCAGACTCGTCTTCGCCTCGTCTCAGCTGTCCAGATCCAGCATTTTCAACAAGAGATTGGACTGCTCCGTGCCGGGAGAGCCCTACATCAGAAGAGAGTCATCGGAGATGCCAAACTGACGTTTAAAGAATTTTCTACCTTGGCTGCGAGCATCAAGGCCTGCTTAAACTTCAGACCGCTCAGCCCCTTAAGCGCTGACTCCACCGACATCGCTGCGCTGACGCCCGGCCATTTTTTAATCGGCACAGCTCTAACAGCTGCGCCAGAAGCACCTACGTCTGATTTGAATGTTTCAGGTATTCCGAGATGGCAGATCGTCACGAAAATGCACCAGCACTTCTGGCGCAGATGGCACAAGGAGGTACTGCATCACTTGCAACAGCGCTCGAAGTGGATCGAGCCGGACTACAAACCCACTCGAGGAGATATCGTCCTGCAGACCGACGACTTGTTGCCACCACTCAAATGGCCCCTAGCTCGAATTGAGGCCCTACACACGGGCCCGGATGGCTTGGCTAGAGTAGCCACGCTCCGGACTGCAACAATCACGCTGCAACGACCTTTAAAAAAGGTCATTCGACTACCTCTCAACGGGGCAGCTACATCGCACTTCTTGGCCTTGAGCGCCAACTCCAGCATCGAGAAACGCAGTGCCTAATTGGGACGTGTCATGGCGGGCGGCATGGCAGCAACAACAACACCTACACTCTCTCTTATACTTCGAATCATACACAATACATTTTTTCTTTACACTCTAGCAATCTCGCACTGGTTGTATATCTCTATTTAGTTCAAAGTTAGTATCTTTCTTTTCCAATCTCATCTTAACGCTACTCAGTTTCTATTTTTTCAGATTTTTTCTTTTTTTTCTTTGTTCTTCGCGTGAACTTCATCGCCGTTTCGTTGACTGCCTTCAACGAGGCGGGCGGCATGTTCGGACCATTTAAACACCGTCAGTTTTTGCGCGCTTTGAATTGACACGCGCGCGCATGCAACTCCGCGCAACTGCGAGGTCGCGCCGTAGCGCGAGGCCTCCCCGTTCGGCCGAATTTGAACAGCGGAGCAGGGATTCTCCGTGTTAAAGGAGTTTCCCTCGTTTCACCTTAGCTCGAGGTTGCTCGCTCTCTTCTTCCGGCTGCCTCGAGATTAGTAACACCAACTCCGTGCTTCTATCTCGGTACCAAAATTACATTATTAACACACACACACACACACTCACACGTTTACACACTACGTAATTAAGTTATTTAATGTTTAAGAACCACTAGTCACATGTACACTTGTAAAATTTAACTTAGAAGGAGAAATAAATCTCTATTGTTTTATCGTTATAAAACCACGTGTAACTTTTCTCCATTTCCTTTCCGCCGTGAACGCCAGCAGTTCGTCGAATTATAAAACGAGCGAGAATCAAGTTAGAACACCCAAGTTTTAACTGAGATTCGCGGCGTTAACAAATAAGATTACGATTAGTTCGGATTATAACCGATCAATATGAAACATGAGACTTGGATTGCACCTGAAATTACACATATTAAAGCGCATAAGTCTAGAATTAAACCGTATTACTTTTAATCGGATCTAAATAGGATATTTTCAGTAGTGATATTAAAATGGATAAAACTTTTAACGTATTATAAAGTATTAACACCGACTAATTTTAATTTTGTTTATACATATTAAAACCGATTAGAATAATTAATATTAATTTCGATTAAAAAGTATTATAACATTCGTTTCTGAAATTAACGCACCGATTAAAATGGATTATTTCCCATTATTTTCTGACCGATTAAAACCTACCACTCGTTCTCGCATTATCTTCATATTAGAAATGATTAATTCAAATAAAGTTTTAACGTATTCGTACGAATTACTCTATGTGTAGTATAAAAATCGATTAAATAGGATTAAATGAAAATATTTACGAGTAGTAATGTATTAAAATGGATAAAAGTTTTAATGTATTATAAAGTATTAATACCGACTGAATTTAATTTTGTTTATACATATTAAAACCGATTAGAATAATTAATATTAATTCATATTAAAAGGTATTATAACATTCGTTTCTGAAAGGAAAGTACCGATTAAAATGGTCTATTTCCGATTAAGTTCTGACTGAGACGATTAAAATCTATTACTCATTCTCGCATTTTCTTCGTAATAGAACCGATTAATTAAAATACGGTTTTAACGCATTCATTTGAATTCCTCTATGTGTTGCATAGAAACCTATTAAAGAGGATCAAGTTTAATCCGAAATATCGACAATAAATAAGAATACAATTACTTCGGATTATAACCGATTACTATGAAATCCGAGACTTGGATTACCCGTATTAAAACGGATCAGTTCAGAATTAAACCGCGTTAATTTTAATAGGATCAAATATGGTATTTTCAGCAGGGCAGATGGTAGAATGAAACCGAGATACATTACGTATAGTGTAGCTGCTCAAGAATCATGCAAATGAAATAATAATAATAATAATAAAGTTGAAGAAATAATTAATAACGAAAATGGTGAGATCAATGCAAATGAAGCGATAAACGAAATATCCAGTTTAAAGAAAACAGACTGTTTGAATAATGACTCTTTTAAAATTACTAAAGATAATAAGAATATTGTTTATGAACATTCTAACATTGAGACAACAATCTGCGACAGAAAAATAAGTGATATAGATGAATTACCAATAGTAGAATTAACTAATAATGAAACACTTTTTGGTCATAATTACAATAAATTTATTATAAATAATAAAGCAATGATTTGGCATGTAAGGATGGGTCATGTGTCCACTGATTACTTAAAGGCATTAGAAAAACGGTTCCCAGAAACTAAACAGTTAAACGATGCAATATTTAATAATTCTATTTCAGATTGTGTTTGTTTAAATTCTAAATTTAATAAATTACTTTTTAAAACAATACCTAGACGAGTAACTGAGCAATCATAAATAATTCATTCAAATGTTATGGAAATGATAAATCCTCCTTCTTATCTAAAAGGATATATATTCATTTCAGTTTTTATTTGATAATTTTTCAAGATTCAGTATGGCCTATCCGATGAAATTTAAAAGTTATAATGTATATTGTTTTGAAGCTTTTGTTCAAAGTGCTAGAAATCTGTTAGGTTATAATGCAAAGGTCTGCTATTTACGATCTGATCAAGGACCTGAATATATCGGAGGTTATATAGTAGAAGTCTTAAAACGTTTATAAGCAGAACAGCAATTAGCTTGTCCTAATACTCCTGAATATAATGGAAAAGCTGAACGGATTAACCAAATAATTCAAAAGAAAATAAGATCATACATGTATGATTCGAAGCTACCTGAAAATGTGTTAGACTTAGCGTTAGGTGCAGCAGTGTACGCGTATAATAGTTAGCAAAAGTTTGCACCAAACCATAATTTTGATATTAATCTAATAATACGATACGGTTGTTTAACATATATTATAGTTCAGAAAAAGACAGGGCCTAAATTTAAATATGAATGAAGGCGTGTAATTCTTGTTGGATATACTCCTCCTAGATATCAATTTTTAAAGCCCGATGAAGGTAAATATTATGAAAGTAGAGATGCCAGGTTTAATAAAAAATTAGTTTTTGGAGATAAGTATGGACAAAATGGAATAGAAGACTGGCGTATCGTAGAAGAAAGGGTAGATGAAAATAAATAGTTTGTAGAGTTTGAAAAAGAAGCCAATCAATGCATTTCTGATCCCGCAAAAACAGAGGGAGAATTTTAAAGAAAAATTGAAGAAAAGTATTCAAAGACGGAGGGAGAATCTAAAAGAAAAATAGGTAGACCAAAGAAGCAAATAACTGTTGAAATAAATAAAAATGAAATAAGCTAACAAATAAATAAAGGTGTGAAAAGTTATGGAGAAATGATAAGTGACACACGTTTTTTTTATATATCACATATATCAGTCGACTTGGCCAAAGTTTTGTTTGCCTCTCGGGAGTGTTGTGAGGAGAAATCTGAATTAAACAAAATTGAAGATGAAGTTATTCATGCTTTATTGGCAAGTATTAATAATAATCCTGTTTTCTATAAAGAAGCTATGGAAACTAAGGAGCGAGAGCAATGGAGAAAAGCTATTGAAAGTGAATTGAATAATGGAAGAAAAGTTAATGTAATTGAATGAAAATGGGCGTTAAAGAAAAAGCTTGAAAAGAATGGTAGTGAAAAATACAAAGCTCGCTTAGTTATCGGAGGGTTCAAAGATAAAAATCTTTATGATTTAAGAGAAACCTATGCTCCTGTTTCACGGTTGCCATTAGTAAGAGCAGTAATTGCCATAATTAATAAATATAATTTGGAAGCTTATCAGTTAGACGTTAAAACTGCGTTCCGTAATGGTACGATTGAAGAAGACATTTATATGGAAATACCAGAAGGAGCTGAATATTCAGATGACATAATAAGAAAAAAGGTGTGTATATTATTACGAGCTTTATATGGTCTGTGTATTAGTCCTAAATGTTGGTATGGAAGATTCGTAGAAGATGCTTTAAAAATTGGTCTAATAAATGATGATAACGAACCATGCTTATTTATGTGGAGGGAAGGTGAGCAATTTTTTATTTTTCTACTCTATGTAAATGACATATTAATGGCAAGCAATGCTAAAAATAAACTACAAATAAATTAAGCTGAATTAAAAGAAATTTTGTAGATGAGTGATATGGGTGAACCACAAGAGTTTTTAGGGATTTCAATTAATAGAAGTAGAAAAGAATAGATTATAACTTTAAATCAAGAAAAATATATAGATAAAATTCTTTTAAGATATAAGTTTGATGATATGTATTCTCAAAGAACTCCTATGGAAATTAGGCAAGTAGCAAATCGTGACAAAAGAAATCGTGAAAATTCTTATGATAACAACACGTTACAAAATACAGAGACAGACAAATGCACCCTATCGAGAAGCAATCGGGAGCCTTTTATATTAAGCAGGCGCTATACGTCCTGATATTTCTTATGCAGTTAACGTATTAAATAGGTATTAAATCAATCCTACAGATGATGAATGGAAAGTGGTTCAAAGAGTTTCTAGATATTTAATAGGAACCGAAATTTTGGGGTTAAAATTTAATTTCTACTTGTGGATTTATTATTCAATTATACGGTGATACAATAGCATGGAAAACACATAAACAAAATTATGGTGCTTTATCTACTTGCCAGGCAGAATACGTAGCAATAAGTGAGACGAGTCAGGAATTAGTTGCAATGGATATATCGTTAAAATTAATATTGAATGAAACATTTTCTACTATAACATTATGGTGTGATAATAAAGCCACAGAAGCTAGCGCGAAAATGAATGGTGGAAATAAATTAAGGGTTAAAAAGTCAAAAAAATCATTTCTTTTTTATTGCATATTTTGATAGCAAATTTCTTGTACAATAATACAATAAGCTCCTGCAACCCATTTTACGATATTAAGTTTTGTTACAGAATTATAGCTAAAATTTCAAAGTAGCTTTTTTTTTTAATTTAGTGAATTTTATGTAAAAAATGCTATTTAAATAAGTTTAAATAATTAAAAATTCAAAGAGTCTATTTATATGTATATATATATATATGTAAATATATATTCGATAAAACTCGAAGCTGCCAGAGAGTAACACGTACTGTATACCTATATATAGCGAAATTGACTGAAAAACTATACTCTCTCGGTGTTTTGAAATTTTGACACCAGGTGAAATTTACAGGGTATTTTTGGCGCTTCGGTATCGTTTCGATGCCAATGCACTAAGGTACTCCGGAATGTTCCTCTGGAACTGTCTTTCGACCAATCACTGACCAGAACGCCGATATGCTCTATCCGCAACTTCTGTATGAACGTTGTGAACGCTCTTTAATGTTGTTTACTTTGAAATTAACCTCTCAAAATATCTGTGCTATTTTGTATAAAAATATTGTATATTCACCTGCCTTTTTCAAGGCTTTATAATTATTGTGTAATACTGTATAAGTGTATAAGTATGCAATTGAATAATTATATAAGTATGTATAAGGGTTAATGTGCATAAGTGTTTTTTTTTATAAAAAGTGTAAGAAAAGTTATTTGTGGTGGGTTGTGTATAAATATTTATATATTTTTTGTGTCAAATCAATATACAGTGTAAGTATAATGTCTTCGATTGCCAGACCAAGGGATGTTCAAGGTAGACTGTCGGGTGGCCCTGGTAAACGTACTTGGGGAAGACCAACAAAAAGAAAGAAGATTTTTTATGAAAAAAAGGAGATGGTCCTCCTCTAAAGAAGCCAAGAAATTCAACTTCCAGCAGAAAAGTTAAGGGCATTATAACTGAAGGCGGTTAAATCAGGAATAGAATTATCGGCATTGACATTCTATTTCATGAACTGCAAAAAATTGCATGTTGCAAGATATGTCATGGAAAACTGAATTTCTCTGAATCTGATGTACAAGGACTTGGATTTAAAATTGACATTTCTTATTCAAATTGTACAAATCCAAGAATTGCATCAATTAATTCAAGTAGATTCATTGGCAAAAAAGTAATGCATATGAAGTTAATAGAAGATCTGTTTTGGCTATGCGTGCTCTTGATCATGGATATGCTGGATTTTCAACATTATGTGGAATTATGGATTTGCCACAGACAATGTCGCACAGCAACTTTGACAATATCAACGATCAATTGAGTGAAGCTTGGGAAGTGATTGCTGAAGGCTCTATGAGTAATGGTGCGACAGAAGAAATGAGTATCTTGCCTTCAGATAGTGCTGGACTTCCAGTGTCCAGAGATGGTTCTTGGAGAAAAAGAGGTTTTTCCTCACTTCAAGGTGTTTCTAGTGTAATAGGCAATTCTGCCGGAAAAGTGCTTGATGTTTAAAAAAAAATAGTTTTTGTAAGAATTGCTCTTTATAGGAAGGAAAAGATGACACACCAACTTATGAATAATGGATTGAAATGCATCAAAGTCAGTAATATTTAAGTTTTTAAGCGGTGACAATCTTTGTCTATTTACCTACTTTTGGTAAAAAAAACTTCCCATATTCTAAATCACATCCAAAAAGTTTTGTATAAATAAAACTGTAATTTTCTTTTTTTAGATTTTAACCCAGGCCTGCCCCCTTAAGACACATGAAGGAAGTAAGAAGTATTATGTAAAAGATTGTGTTGAAAAAAATTTAATTAAAAGTAGGTGGATCTCGTCTAAAGAACAACTAGCGGATATTGAAGTAATGAATTTTTGTTGTGTTACAGGAAATAAAGCAAGATACAAAATTAAATGAAATACTATTTTAAATATTATATTATGTTTGTAATTTTTATTATATAATTCAATGAAAATTTGTAGTCGATATTTCAAATATGTAAATCAAACCTATACTTAAAAATAAGTTTCTACGAATGTTGTAAAAACGTTATATTCACAGTGAAAATATGAAATTTCACAGTGTAGTAGAAAACGGGTGACAATACAATATTCTATTGTTAAACAATCATCATCCCCTATGTTAATGGTAGAATTAACTGCGTGGGTGAAAAAATTAAAAATTGATGAAAATATTTATAGGGAGGTTTCGACGTTGTGGAATACGATGTTGGCAACTATTTTTTCATCACTATTTTAAGGTTTTTACCCTTAAAATTAAAAAAGAATATTTATATATAAAATATTGTTGTTAGCAAGCTATTCCAGGAAATAATTAAGCTCTTGCTGTTGTAAATCGCGGTCTACTTTAAGGGTTAAATCCTTAAAATAGGAAGTAATGATAAAATGGTTGTCAAAATCGTATTGCACGACCTCGAAAACCCCCTATAAATATTTTCATCAATTTTTCACTTTTTCATCCCCGCGATAAATTCCACCCTTAAAATAGGGGATGATGGTTGTTTAACAATGGAATATTGTATCGTCACCCGTCTTCTACTACACTATGAAATTTCATTATCATATACCGTCTAAAAGTATGGTAGAGAGAGGTTGCAAAATTCCACCACGCGAAAATGAAAAATGAAAAATGAAAGCAAGTTAAAGAAAAGCATTTAAAAAATATTTATAAATAAAATATTGTTGTTACCGAGCTATTACAGGAAAGAATTAAGCTCTTGCTTCTGTAGATCGCGGTCTTCAGCTGTTACCAATGATGCTTTAGTGGAGGACGGAAGGAAGCTAAGTGTCAATGAAGTGACTGCGGTTTTTTAATTAGAATCTCAAAAAATGTGTACTAACTTATTATTGATTACAAATCCAAATTTTTATCAATCCGATCCGCTATCTTGAAACATCTATTTTGAATTCTGCAAATTCGACCTCGGATTTGTAATCAGCGACCTCGAAAACCGTTATACCATTCCCTGAAAATATATTTACTCGAAGAAAAATGCGTACCTGTAAGGGTTAAAATTCTTTTTATTTTCAAATTTACATAAAAATATAAAATTAAAAATAATGTATATAAACTTAAATAAATTGATAGATTTTTATTATTATTAGAGTACTAAATTATTTTAAAAATATTCAATAATTGTTTGGAAATTTAGATTATATAAGAATAACCAACATATTTCCATGCTGCTATTAATATATTAAAAGGTATTTTAAGAAGTTGTTAAAATTTATGAAATTATTTTTAATAATACATAATAATACAATTAAATAAACGTGATTATTATTATTTATAACTACATATAATAACAAAATGTTCTATGAATTTCATTACGATATATTATTTGATTTTATGGCCAAGATCACATAGAATAATGTTATAAAGAAAGCCAACTGCATTCGGTTTACTAACTGTCGTAAAAGTCATGATACTGTGACTTTATTTTGCATATTTTGATAATCATATTATTACTGAAAAATGTCTGTAATGGTTTTGTTACCTCTACTTACTTTTTTTGTATACAGTACTGTTGGGCGGTTTTTCTTCCACGATGATTAAAAATATAATAATCTCAATAACTATTAGCATGCATTAAATTTTGTGTAAATAAATAAAGATAAAGTTAAAGCTCAATTTGCAAATATTAAACCACTTATTATAAACCTTAAAGTTATAAGCTAAAAATTTATATAAAGATTTTTTTATTATTATTAAATTTTAATATAAGTTTAATTTTATAGGTCCGGGATGCAGGGTAATGGCTGTCCAGATCAAATAAGAATGTATTGTTTAATGCTAGGAATGCCTTGGTATTAAGCCTTGGCACTTTATTTTAAAGTTAACAAAATGTAAACTATATAAACGTCTTCAATATTTTATCGCACGAAATGATGTCGCGGTAATGGTGCGCTTGCCTATCATTTTGCTTTCCCGAGGAGAAGATCGTGCGTGTAAGGTGCACGGAAAGCGAATACGTCCGATACCGCTTTCCGGTGACACATCGAGGTTCGAAGCGGGGCGCATATCGCCCCGTACACCCTGCACACTTATTTAAAAGATTCGCACATATACACTCACAGACACACTTTCATTCGCACATACTCAAATTCCTTTCCCCTACCGCCCCTACACTACGATTCTATTTCGCCGCCGCTCTTCCTATTATTCACTCTTTCTCTCTCACACGTGGCTCGGCATTCGTCGTAGCTGGCTTCATTTCGAGGGTAGAATACCTATATATAATATATATATATATATATATATATATATATATATATATATATATATATATATATATATCTTTCTTTGTATACATTTTATTTCAGCTGTTATTTTATTTCTTATTTTCTAAGGTCTACATAGAGGTGATAATTCATTGTAATAAATTCTCATTATAGTAGAACGTAAAACTTAATTATTTAACGATTGTCGTATCAGAAATACAAATTTTTATTACATTTAATGTTTAACAACATTTGATATTGATAATCAATATTAGTATTTAATAACAATAAATAATTTATATTTATTAAGTAAATAAATAGAGAGTATGAATTTAATTACAATAATAATGATCCGTTTTATTTACTCGACTATCGATGGTGTTATATAGTCCCTCGGTGAAAACTTTTTTAAAATCAAAAAATTTTCACTGGACTCCCATAGAAAAAAGTTAGTAAGAAATAAATTATACCTACATAAAGCAACGTTTTAGTTATAACATAAACAAAACAAAAAAATTTTGTTGTTAACGACACGATTACGTTTAATTTTAACGAAGTGCGATGGCATGTATATGGTAAAAAAACGGAAAGGAAAAAAGGAAATGTGTTTCTACCTGACGCTATGGGTACGCCCTTTGAACGGTGCGTGCGTATTCTCTTGTCCCTTCTCTGCTCCATTCATCCCTGAATTCGTTTATGAGCTGTCTGCAGAATGTATTAGAGTAGAATCCCGAATCTGCCACTGGATTTGGCAGGTATTGCTGGCGAAGTAATCCGTCCACGTGGAGTGGAATCGCTTTTTTAAGCAGTTCTGACTTCTCGTCCTCTTCTTCGTCTCGCGGTCTCTTCCGCGTCGGCTCCGCGGATGAGCTTTCCCCATTTTCTTCCTTTGCTGTATTATGGTTGCTGCTATTGGTGCGTGATTGTTGTGTATATGGTGGCATCTTCTCCAAATCATCGCCGGTTTGACTGGCTCGCCCTGAAGGCATCCATTTTCCTCGTGGACGCCAATCCTTACTTTTAAAAATTTTCTGCCGTTCGTCAGACGAATGTGTCGCGATGTGTGCCATCTCGAATATTGTCGCAAAAGACTGCTAAAATTTCGGTGATTTTGTCTTTGATACACTATACATGCGTATTTACATTGTGCCGCTTTATTTCAGTATTTATATTTCTTCCTAAATTCCTCTTTTGATACTAGACCTGTTTTGTTTTACTAACCTTTTCATTTGGTGAAAAAAAACTATTTATGAAAATAAAGCCAATCTTTTTTCTAAAAAGTGTTTCCACGCAAAACATGTCTTTTTATATTTCATTATATTTCCGATAAAATTTATTTACATCTAACCTATTCGTATGGATTTTTTT
Organism: Gastracanthus pulcherrimus; assembly: GCA_949152435.1. Lineage (NCBI taxonomy): Eukaryota > Metazoa > Arthropoda > Insecta > Hymenoptera > Pteromalidae > Gastracanthus > Gastracanthus pulcherrimus. Next base: position 68,029,176 of record OX424576.1, read on the forward strand.
TCTTTTATTTTTGCAAATAAGATATTTAATTTTTTAATGAATCAATTTCTATGATATTTCAAATTAACCCCATTATACCTTTATATATGTATATATCAATATATCAATAAAATAGAATTGTACATGACTTCGCAATAAGTCATATACTAAAAAATTCTATGATTTTATAGCCATTATATCTAAGCTTTTTTTTATATATGTATATATATATATACATATATATGTAAAATTACCGACTTATTCATGTAATATGGTTTAAATTCATTTACATAATGATATAAATTTGCGTAGCGTTGAAGATAAATTTTTTTTGAAAAGTGGATATGTACCCCTTTGAATCGTATTTCGACGTCTTCAATTCTCGCATTTTCCTTCTCGATTGGATACAGTATACATATTTTTATAAAAAAAAAACTCTGTTTATTTTAACTATTTTAGTATAGACACACAGCAGAAATTTCTTGCTTTATTAATTGATAAGAATAAAATTATGTATATTGTAATCTGATTTTACATGTGAACTTTTCTTTATCGTATATATTTTTTTTATGAAAACCTAAATACTTAATCATATTTTTAATCATTTTAATCATATAATATTTAAGATTGGAATAATTGATTATTGGAATATTGACGAGAAAATCAAGTCGATGTTCTCTTCGTCAAGCTTTTTTATCCACGCATTAGCAGTAAATTGAGAGTCGTGATCGGTTTCCCGAATCGTAAAATATAGTCATTAAAGATTTTTCGGGTTTCGGCTGCCGTGGTTTATCGACTTAAAGGGTATAGCACGACAAATTTGGAAAATGCATCGATCGTGACGAGCAAGTTCTTCATTCCCGCTCGCGACGTCGGCAGAGGCCCGTAAAAATCTATAGATAAAAGATCGTTCGGTGCTTCAGGTATAATATTTCCCATTGAAGCTCTGCATGGTCTTGTTGACACTTTATTGCGTTGACATGAGTCGCAAAAGGCAGTGGCTTGTTGCGCTCTGTGTCGAAAGTTTTTTGTATAGAAATCTGAGTGATGAGTTGATTCGTTATCGCTCGAGAAATCATGATTTTATATTGTTTTAAATGATTTTTTTTTATAAATTAAATCATTTTCGTATAAATGTGTCCTATTATCTGGATCTTTTTTGTGCTTATCGTTACAATTTTCGATTATTTTGAATAAATAATCGTCCTCTTTCTGTAACTTTGATAAGTTTTTCAACTGTGAGGTCAACTCTCTCGAAAAATTTTGCTTTTTTATTAACCCGATACCTATTTCTCCCGGCCTTCTTTTTGCGTCGAGATCGTACTTAGGATGACGACTCAACAAATCGGCAACGGTATTCTCTTTGCCTTTTATGTGCGCGATGTGTAGATCATAATCCTGGGTACCAAGGACCCAACGTCGTACGCAGTTTCCTATAAAATTGCATTTAAATAAAAATGTTAACGCATCATGATCCGTTTTATCGTACACTTTTGCGTCTTTTCTATACGTGATTGATATATATATATATATATATATATATATATATATATATATATATATATATATATATATATATATATATATATATATACATATCTTTCTTTGTATGCATTTTATTTCAGCTGTTATTTCATTTCTTTTTTTCTATGGTCTACATAGAGGTGAGAATTCACTGTAATAAATTCTCATTACAGTAGAACGTAAAACTTAATTATTTAACGACTGTCGTATCAGAAATACAAATTTTTATTATATTATTATTTTCAACGACATTTGATATTGATAATCAATATTAGTATTTAATAACAATAAATTTTATCCGACGAGTTTAGCGTGTAATTAAGTTGTTCATACGTATAAGTTTTACCCAGATTTATAAGAAATAGAACATGAAAAATACTAATATACATTATTTCGTTAATCTTTAAATACTTTTTCAATCAATATTTAAAAATATCGATGGAAAAATTATAAATAAAAAATATCACCGTTTATAAGTAATTTTATACTCTTTCAAATGTAAAATGAAGCGATCATGGAGCTTTCCTTAGGTCAGTCAGTATGACGTTTGCCTACCGATACAAGACGCTCAAACAATTGAGGGTTCGATACCCGGTGAAAATTCTCTACATTTTCTTTGCGACTGTATCGTCGGAAAAAGATCTCTAATTAAGCATTGTGCTTTAATGCAGGAAGTATGCACCCATATAGCCTCCACAAAAGTGTCTGAGATGCTAGTAAGCATGTGATGGATTTCTCTCGACCGACATCGCACAATAAAAGGGGGATACATGACCATTAAATACAAAGAAAGAAAGGAAGAATTAAACAATCATATTATTTCTAAAATACAAAAATAATTTACCTTAACGACTTCAGAATATCGTAAAATATCGTAAAATAAAGAAATCATTATTAAGCAAAAACGGATCGATTAATCTCAAAATTTCTTTTCAATTCAGAATCTTCATTAAAAAATGAAAAAAGTGAGCCCCGATAAAATATATTTTAAGAAAACATAACCTCAAATAACTCTGAATATAAAAAGATAAAGATCGTTATAATCTAGGCTTCTAACAGTCTCAAGAAATAGTATAAAGATACCTTTCTGGAAACTTTCAGGCTGAAGAATGACATTTTATTCAAGTTTTCGTTCGTAAAAATAGCGTTTTATTTTTTAAAATGAGTGTTTTGTCGAAAAAAGAAAAGGATAAACGCTTGAAAGTTTTACACAATATTCTGATACATATTCCTAAATACTTCAAAATTTTTAGAAAATTTTCCATGTAATTTTTCACAGATATCATCGTTTAAACAAAACGCGACGTTTTCGTGTAAAACAAAAGAAAGTAGCTTATTTAAAGTTTCGGATCAGAAAAGGTAGGTAATTTTATGCTCTTTCAAATGCATACAAAATGAATCGATGATGTCGTTTTAAACATACCAAAAGACCCGAGAATCTGAAACTCAATAACCGAAAAACCGCTAAGAAAACAAAAAAAGACATCGAAAAACAGCAAATATTTTTGTTAGCTCCCTTCCTATAAAAAAACAAAGTCTTTGAGCCCTGAAACATTAATTCTAAACTTGAATGTTCAGAGTAATCTTCATATACATCCATCCACACACACACACACACACACACACACACGCGCACACACGCACGCACGCACGCACGCACGCACGCACACACACACACACACACACACACGGACACACATACTGCCGTCGGAAGCAAGAAGGTCTGTAACTTCAAAAATGAGATTTTTGGTTATTCTGACATATTTTCATAAACAAAAACGCCGTAAAGATACGATGATAAGCAAGAAAGACGCAAACTTCATGAAGTCGCGACATTTTTGTTTGCGGTACGACGATTACGTCTTTTTTGGTTATGAACAACTGATTTTTCGCCTTTCTTGTTTATGAAAAGTAAACGACGACAATTTCATTTTAATTCCTGCAATAATCATAATTATCCAAAGACATCAATTTAGTGATAATCAATTTTATTTATCATGAACGAAAGTATAACGTTAGAACCAATCGATTTAATAAATTGTTATGTAGATGAAAACGAGTTTATAAAAGTTAAACCAAAAAATGGTGAAACTGCAGCTAGTTCGCAAGATGTGATTGGTAATTTATTTATGTTTAATTTAAACTGTTATTTTAAATAATTTTTTAAATGAAATATTAAAAGTTTTTATTTTATTGTTTATAAAGAGATTTCGTGTACATCGAGGTTAATTTAAGATTATCAGTGTATCTTTTTTCATTATTAGAACCTGAAAATATGATCGACAATGTTCCGTCTCTCAATGATTAAGTTCATAAAGAAAACGAACCATTACCAGATATAAGCGATGCTGCAGTGAATGGTACCAATAACGAGATACAAAATGAGTCGAACAGTAATGATGAATCTCCAGATATTATAGGTTGATTATTAATTCTTATTCAATTTATATTTTCATATTTTAAATATTTATACACGCATTTTCAACCTTCGAATATACGAGGGTAGTTCAATAAGTCTTTAGAATAAAGTATAAAAACAATTTTTTTTGGGTAAATTTTTTTTTATTTTTCAACATAATCTCCTTGGAGCTCTATACACTTGGTCAATCGCTTTTTAAGTTTTTTTAATCCTTCAGAAAAGTGCTTTTTAGGAAGTTGCTCAAAATAAGCAATTACAGAGGCAATGACGTCTTCGTTGTCCGTAAATCTCTGTCCACCGAGCCATTTTTTCAAGTTTGGAAATAAGAAAAAGTCACTGGGGGCTAAATCTGGTGAATACGGTGGGTGTTCGACCAATTCGAATTTTAGTTCTTCAATTTTAGCCATTGAAACGAAGCATGTGTGAACTCGGGCGTTGTCGTGATGAAAGAGAATTTTTTTTCTCGCCAAATGTGGTCGTTTTTTTTTAATTTCTTCTTTCAGCTGCTCTAATAATGATGCATAATACTCACCAGTAATTGTTTTACCCTTTTCCAAGTAGTCAATAAGTATAATTCCACGTGCATCCCAAAAAACTGTAGCCATAACCTTACCAGCTGACTTTACGGTCTTTGCCTTCTTTGGAGCTGGTTCGCCTGTGGAAATCCACTGTTTGGATTGTTCCTTTGTCTCAGGAGTGTAGTGGTGTATCAATGTTTCATCCACAGTCACAAATCGACGAAAAAATTCCTCAGGATTCCGACTTATGCGCGCCAAAAGAGCCTCAGAGGCGACCACTCTATTGCGTTTATTCTCAGCTGAGAGCAAACGCGGCACCCATCTTGCCGATAGCTTTTTCATGCCTAATTTTTCATGTAGAATTGAAACAACTGCACCTATAGATATCCTTGTGGCCTCAGCTAACTCACGCACTTTTAATCTTCTATCCTTCAACACCATATCGTGGATTTTATTGATGATTTCGGGAGTAGTTGCTTCTACGGGCCTTCCTGAACGGGGTTCGTCACTTATTGATGTACGACCACGCTTAAATTCATTTACCCAGTTATAAACCGTTGCTAAGGCAGGGGCAGATGTGCCATGAACTGATTCCAATTCATTTTTTATCTCATATGGAGTTAAACCCTTTAAATGAAAATGTTTAATTACCGCTCTGAACTCGTTTTTTTCCATTTTTCTTAACAAGCAATTTTTTTTTTCAATTGGTTATAAAAACACGTAAACTCAGAAGATGTGGACTGTGACTGCACCATATATCTAGTCGGGAGTGATGCTGACTGAAAACAGATGATTTGGAGCGATTCGCGCGCCATCTGTTGGTCATTCTAAAGACTTATTGAACTACCCTCGTACAAAAAAGGCACGATCAGAAAACGGAAAGCAAAGGCTCCAAGAGAAACGTCAGGAGCAAAAAGAGATAGAGTTGCCGAAAATCATGCAATTCGAGAGTGTTGCGATGCTTCAAAGTGCCGATTAAAATGTTCTGAGAATTTCGACGAAGAAATACGAAAAGCTAGTAACAAGGAATATTGGAATTTTGATTATAATGGCAAACATATGTTTATTCTAAGTATGTGTGTTCATGAAGATGCGGCCAAACTATCTAGTTCCCCTAAACGAATTCGAACGATGTCTATAAAGTCTATATCATTTTAGAAAAAACACCGGTGAATTAACACGAGTTTGTAGAAATTTTTTTTCTCACGACATTGGGTTTGAAAGCAAATAACGACAAGATGATATTGCGCATCGTGCGCGGCTCTGATAAGCAAGAAATCACTCCCCTTGCCGATAATCGTGGCCGTCAACTATCGAAACACAAAATTAACACAGAAGTTGTATTCGCGCACATTGAAAAATTCTCCGAATGCTCCGTATTTACCTAGTGATATTTCAATTACTAGTATGTATGAAGATTTTTGTCAAGAACATAAGGAGCTGAAGATTTCGATTAGTATTTACAGTAGATGTTTGAAGGAAATGAATATTAGTTATAAAGTTAGGGCATGAAGAGTGCGAAAAATGTGAGACATTTAAATTGCACAATTCTCAACACAATGAGAAGAATCTTGATGTAGATTGCGATGCCTGTACGACTTGGAAAACTCATATCAACAAAGCTAAGCTGAGCCGCAAGAAATACCGCGAATACGCAGATCAGTCACTTCCAGATGGTGTCATTTGTTGTTCCATTGATTTGAAAAAAGCTATAATGCTTCCCAGAATTGATACTTTCAAAGTTGTTTTATTTACAAAAAGAATTTCTCTTCGACAGACAAAACGACAGTTTCGTACCCGTAGGGTCAAATAAAAAAAAAATACTTTTGCAGTTTTATGGCATGAGGGTATTTCGGGTAGGTGCAAAGAGGATCTGATTTCTGCGTATAATGCTTTTTTTACATCACAGAGATTCTAAGAAAATCATTTTGTGGCTCGATAATTGTACTGCCCGAAACAAAAATTGGTGTTTCTTAACGTATCTTGTTCACATTATTAATTCTAATGAATATCATCTAATACCATTGAAATTAACTATTTTGAACCAGGTCATACATTTATGAGTGCTGATAGTTTTTATCATCAGGTAGAAAAATCATTAAAAAAACAGAAAAGAACGTATGACTTAAATGATTTTTGCGATGCAGTGAAAGGTGCGAATACTCACACCATCACAAAAGCCATGGTATACTGATTTTTATAATTGGCTAGACGGTCATTCTTTGCAAACGACGAACAATCTAAAATTAACCAATCCAAAACCATTACTTGGAAACATGGTTCAAATGAATGCCGATCGAGGGTTAATGACGTTGACGTATAAAACCTCTTTCAATGGTGACTTTTACAAGCTCGATTGCTTATCAGTAAAGGGGGAGAAAAACATATAAAAAGAACCTGATGCCTAAGAAGAACCTTGCGGAATCGACGAAGATGTGAAAAATCTTATGGTGAAAACATGTCTCCCTTTAATGCCAAATAATCGTCATTCTTTTTGGCAAAACTTGGCAAACAATAAATGTTTTATTAATATTAGAAATCTTTACGTTAAAGTATTAAAATTTATATTTTATTTACGCAAATATTAAATAAAACAGTTGAAATAATATAAATCCTGTTAAAAAAATATGCATTAATAATTATTTTTAGCATATTTTTAATTAATAAAAAAATAGTTTTATTATTTTCTGTATAAAGCTCAATCAGTTTCACTATTAATAACAGTATTTTCAATATTCTAACTTATTAGTTTATGCATAGTAAAAAAATTATCGTTTATGTTGGTTTATAAGGCTTTCCTGCTTATGGTCGCCCTCTAATTTCATAACCAAAAATCCGTAACTAACATTTTTTTAGTGAAATCATAATTGTACTCGTTTTTTAAATGTGTTATTGTTTAGATCATTAATAATTATACATACAAAAATTTACTCTGATAAAAATGATTAATTTAATAGAAAACGGCAGGCTTTCAAATTTCATATAAAAATTGCGGCGAAAGTGACATTTTGAAGTTACAGACCTTTTTGCTTACGGCGGCAGCATATACACGCACGCACGCATGTACAAACGCACGCACGCACGTACGCATGCGTACGCACACACACAGACATACAGTCTTTTTCTAAAAATAGTGTATTTTGACTCCTAATGTCTCAAAACATGTTTGTAATATGCCATCACAATGCTTCCTCTATGAGGAAAAAATAAATACCTTTTGTTAAATATTAGCTAGTCACATACGGTCACGAACGATACTGTGTAGGTTCGTTACCGTCTTTACATCCAGGCCACCAAAGTGATGCGTGCGCACATATAAAAACGGGCGCGAAAAAATTGAAAGTCTTTAACTGCCTGTGATAATTTTTGCAATATTAATTATTAGTCTATCTGTGTGTTAATAAATAAGTTTTCAATAAATAAAATGGTGATTAATGGTGCAATATTAGATAATATATATTTTCTTAATGTATTATAGTTTTACAAATTTTTCTTTTTAATAAATGTTTTTTTCTAATTCTATACAATTTACCTCAATTTAACTTTGCACCTACAGATGACTGTGCTATAATCCAAAAAATCGTTTTTCTTGTGGTTTAAATTGATTCCTAAGATATTCAAGAATATGTACACAAAGTTACAAAGTCCAATTCTAAATATTTCCAAAGATACAGAGCCGAATGTAGAGGGGCGACGAGCAGGTGTGCGAGAGCTCGACCAGAGTCGAGCGCGCGCTCCGCTCCTTGGTCTTCTACTCCGAATTTAATGCCTGAAAAGGTTCAACAGTCTTTCAAAACAATATTTAGAGTTTGTAGTAATGTCGTGTTGAGCCATAATACGGTTTATTGAAGTGTAAAGGTGTATAATTCCTCTCTGTATACGTGTTTCTACTATGCTGCTTCTAGCATCAACGGTTAGTTTTGTTCTGATTATTGGCGGGTACACGTCGTAAGAACATTATGGCAAGTTACCCGAAAGGTGAAAAATCGACCTCCGAACGTTCTTCGAAGCTGCGTAAACGTAAATTTCACGGTAATTGATTCACAACTCGATCAGACGATGAAGAATTGGGTACAAGCAGTAGTGCGAGAAAATTGTCAACTGTGAGTAGCGAAGATATAATTGTGAATCCACTTCATTGTTATAGAATTATTACATTTTTTACAGTTTTTCATGTGATTATTGATATTGTAATCTGCAGATCGTGCAAACAAAATGTAACATTTGCAGAGAGTGGACATCGAGGCTTTGGTTTTAAAAATGTTCTATCGTGTATGTGCGGTCGAAGAGAAATCAATTCAGGATCGTTGATAAATACCGGTTATGAAATAAACAGACGGATCGTGTTCGTCAGGAGGTTTCTTGGTGTTGAACGAGAAGGCATCAATATGTTTTGAGTGCAGCATCTTCACTCAGCGTCGGAATCTTTGTTCAAAATTGTCAATAAGAAAGCTGTCAAAGAGGAGTGAGAAAAGAATGTAAAAAATGGAAAATTCGAAACTCATTTGAAAGTGTCCGGCGATGGATGATGACAAAAACGTGGCTTTACTTCATTGTACGGTGTAACAACTCTCATTGCGTACTACTGTGGCAAAGTAGTCGACTTTGTCGTGAAAAGTGCATACTATCACTCTTGCACCCTAAAAAAGAAAACATTAGATGACGACGACTTTGTCGAATGGTATGAAGAACACGAAGAATCATGCTCCTCAAATCACGAAGATTGAGCAGGGAAGATAGAGATGGATTCTATCGTGGAAATGTTTTCGAGATCCGAAGAAAAATTTGACGTGAAATATAAAAATTATATCGACGATGGCTAATAGATAAATCCATATGCTGTCGATTGTCCTGTTACAAGAAATTACTGCGTGGGAAACGTACAAAAACGTATGGGTGCACGACTCCGAAATAAAAAGAAGCAAGAGAAGGCTGGAGGTAAGAAGAGCCTGACGGAAAGTCTAATTAAAAAGCTAACAATGTATTATGGCTTGGCAATTAGAAGAAATATTAATTCTGACGAAGAGATGAAAAAAGCTATAGCAACGTTGGATCATTATTGTTCCACAGATAAATCTCGTCGGCACGAGAATTGTCCAGCAGGCGCCGACAGCTGGTAGGAATGGTGCAAGACTGAATTCATGAATTAACTGGCATCTTTTAAGCATCCTGCTCGATTGATTGACGAAAAAGTTAACGAACACATTCGCCGAATTTATGAGGAACTTTCAAATGACGAACTTTTAATGCGATGCTTAGGCGGTCACACGCAAAATTCCAACGAGTCGTTTAACTCGACAGTCTGGCGTATGAATCCAAAACATCTGCATTCTAGTCAAAAAGTCATTGAAACTGCCGCCTACATGGCTGCAGGCATGTTCAATGAAGGGTATTCTGGGGTTTTGAGTACCATACAGTTGCTGAATTTGAGTATTGGCCAGCAGTGCAAAATATTTGCTGATAACGTTGACGCGCAACGGCTCGAGAGGGAAAACAGGCACCACTCATTTTACAACAAGAAAGCTCGTACTGCTCGTAGATTCGAGAAAATGCATCAAAATGAGTTATTTGAGGAAGCTGAAGATCTATTATGTGGACCAGGAATAGCTGATTAGCAGATTAATAGTGTAAGTAATCGAAAATTGATACTTTTTCTTATCGAAAACTTTGAATCGCGTTGGAACGATTCAAAGCTTGTTATCTTCAGTATTGTATCTTCTTCTATTTGAACTGAATAGATTGTTGAGAAAATCTTTTTAAACTACTTTTATATTAAGTTGAAGTGATATTTTTCTTCAAAAAGCACTTTTATTTTTAAACCTGGAAAATGTTAGAATTTCATAATTTCTTCCGGTTTTTCTTAGTTCACCCAGAAGCAAAATACATGAAAATTAAAATTCTTTATGGTGTTTCTGTTTCAGACAAGAATTACGAGCTACATCTTTCCCGCTAATTGGAGACTTCAGTGGCGAGGCACTCTACGAATGTGCTTATAAATCGGCTGTAATTCAGTGTTTCACATTATAAAAATTTGTTTGCAAAGATCAAATACACATGAAAACATCTCAAAAAGTTCGCTGGGCTCAGTTACTTTTTCCCTTCCAAAAAAATTCGCGAAAAAAAGCTTTTCTATGCCTTCTAAAGCAGGATCCTCCTTAACGTTTTGTAACCGTCTGTGATTGATAGCTTGTCGGATACGTACAATATTAAGTTCTCATGTGATACTTTGTTTTTTAAATTATTTACAATTTTACAATTTCTAACTATGGATGTTACTGGTTTTGATATATATTTACACTTTTTAATTTATTGCTTCTTAAATATTAATTTTAAATTCAAGACGAAGGAGAAAATGAAAGGTATTTATTACAAGCTAATCAACTTGTTATTATATATTGTTTCATACACCGATGAGCATTTTATATATCAATAGACATATATTGATCGCAAAAACCATGTAAACATTGCAAACAACTGTAAGTAATTAATTTGTTAATAAAAAACTTTATATTCAATTTTATGTTTATAATGGTTTAATAAGAAATATTTAAATAAACGTATAGCTTGATGAGGGCAGCGAACACAAATTTTCATGACAATATACGTATTGTGCAACTAAGAATTTATTACATTTTTATTAAAGACATTTATATTTACATTTATATTTCTTTTGCAGTATTGCATTATATTGGTCCCTTAATAAATAATATTTACATGAGCAATATATATTTATATTGTTCAGCGTATGTAATTTTTATTGTAAGTAATGTTAAAAAGAAATTTAACATGCAAGATTTTATTTATAACTATTAAAACTATTATCATTTATAAGTAAAGTAAATAAGTAAAAACAGTTGTAACCATAAATAGTTAGAATTTGAAAATGATTTGGCTTGTAGAAGAAAAATAATCATCACAAAATATGTGAGTTATACTGATTAATTTGTTCCTTGAAATGTGATAATTTAATTGTGTGAGATTCATTAACAACATTGATAATGCATGCCAAATTTTTGCATTAAAATTTGTTATTTATTTATAAACTATTATTTTTATTAGATTTATATGAATTTATTTTAAGTAGTCAATCAGTTAGTGTGAACGAACACAAAATGTTGTTATGCATAAAGAAGTTTGCCATCTACGTGGGTCCGACTAACGTACTTATTATCTTCAAAAACTCAATTATAGCTTGTATTGCTAGATTTATATACTAGTTTAATATATAAATTTGTACTTTTTTGTGTGCTTAATTTTAATTATAGAAGTTGAGTTATAGACCTGCAAATAACTTTCAATCATTGGGAGCATTAAAAATATAAATAGCTCATTGGTGATAACATTTTTAATGGTAAGCTCATTAGTTGAAAACATCTGGATGATGGATTTATTTATGCGTAACTATAGGTATTATGTATTAACTGCAAGGTATAAGTAAAATAACTGGTCACCTAGATGATAACAATTAATTTACAGTTATCAAATAAAAGTATTTGTTTATAAGTGATTCACTGAATTAAAAACATGAATATTACACATACATATATGATCTAAATAAATCTTACTCAAATACATCGTTTCTTTTTAAAAGTAGATAATTAATGAAATAAATTACATATTTTTGTGGTAATAGTTTTTCTTTATACAAACCATACTGGTTTTAAATCCATGAAATCTGTGTCGATGCCTGGGCGGAAGAACCTCCTATATCGGACTGCGCGTGAAGAACCTTGTATCTCGGTCGCGCATGAAGAAGTTCCTATCTCGGCCCGGGCGAAGAAGCTTATATCTAATATTTTATTAAAAATAACAACAAAGTAGATTTTTATTTACAAATATATTGCAAGGTATCCTCATATATCATCTATATAATATTATTATAATATTATTATACAATAAAATGTAAAGATGGCGACGGGAGGGAAAGAGCCTCCTGATAAGAACTGTGGAAAATTTCTCAAATGTCACCCAAAGAGTGAAGTGACAACTGTTATCTGTATCGTATGTGATAATACATACCATTTAAGTTGTGCAAAACATAAAAGTTTCAACTTTATAAGTGAAAGACTAATAATATGTCCAGAACACAAAAATCTCATAATCTCAAAATTGAACGTAGAGGTCTTGAGTGAATTGGCAAAAGCAATGATTGCTCAAATAAAAATGAGACAATCAGAAGAAATAAGAAAGGAAATACTTGAGAATTTAGCGAGTAAATCACAAGAAATGTTGAACACAACGATTACGGATGGTACAGCTGTTTATGAAATAATGCAAAAAGAAAATGAATTGCTAAAACAACTCAACAACGAATTAGTTGAAAAAAATGATTTATTGAAAGAGTTATTAGACAAACAAAAAAGCTATCAAACAAGCAATAAATCTTTTGCTGAAGTAGCTAGTGTTATAAGACCTGTAAAGAAACGAGTTCCAAAAATTATAGTCAAAGCATTAAATAATAAATAGCAACAACAGCAGCAACAACAGCAACAAAATCAACAGCAACAACAGCATCAACAGCAGCAGCAACAACAGCATCAACAGCAGGAACAAAAACAACAAATATTAACAAGAAATAACGCAAAACGAAAAAAGACTTAAGTTAATTAATTAAGTATGGATTTTGAATTTATTGATAAAATAAAAAAAGACTTGGTGCGAAAAGAAAAAACATGTGACAATATTAAAAGCCTTAATAAAATCATTAACAATAAAAATGATATTATAATGCATGTTAATATTAGAAGCATGTCTGCTAACTTTGATAAATTAAAAATTCTATTGGAAAGTCTAACTAGCAAACCAACTATTGTTATATGTACTGAAACTTAGGTACAAGTTAATTATAAATTATATGAATTATAAGGTTATAAAAGTTATTATAATGAAAGTAAAATAAATCAAAACGATGGTGTTATGGTTTTTGTTGATGGAAATATTGTACATGAAACTAAAACTATTGAATTTGGAAGGATCAGAGGTCAAAAATCAAGGTCAAACGTCTGAAAAACGATAATATGCTTTTTCTCTGAATTATTACGGCTTTCTGGTCGAAGCAAATAACCTCTCTACCTCAAACATTAATCACAACAACCATTTCAAGGTCATTTCAAGGTCAGAATGGTAAAAACTTGTGTAGTTTAACCTCATAATTGCCATTTTTATCGTTATTGATGGTGAGACCTTGTAAAGGTCAGTTCAAGGTCGAACCTTGAAATTTCGGCTGGCCAGAAGAGAAAACAGTGAGCACATTCGCATCGGATGATGTGACGTTCCAGTGCGAACTAAGGAGAAGCTGGCCATTTTAATCTCCGCACCCAAATATTTCAGAAAGAAAGCGGTCAACAGAGAAGAAGTTCAGACAAAAGTGGTTCAGGACAGAGGGGGTCACCTTTCTGTACCATTGACCTTGACCACGAGGCAATTCTTCAAGGTTATGATGTTTTTTTTCAATGGAACCCTATAATTTTTATCCCGGATTCTGACAGCGAGAGAAAATCTACGTTGCAATTGGTATTTAACAATTTTTACCCCTTGACCTATCTAAGGACAAGTAAATGGCGCTTACCTTACCTTACTTTTAGCACTACCCAGAAACAACGACGTGGACGTAGTAAGTTCTGTTTCCATTGGGGTGCTTGATTAGCGTGAGTCCCCTCGCCTCTCACGATGGGGAGCTTGATTAGCGTAAGTCCCCTCGCCTCTCACGAGGGGGTGCTTGATTATCGTGAGTCCCCTTGCCTCTCACGATGGGGTGCTTCATTAGTGTGAGTCCCCTTACTGCTCACTACTGTAACCATTTTGGTTGTTATTTTCACAGTAAATGTTCAATGAGGCCGCCATTTGCTTGAAGGCACAAATTTGCTCCACTTTTGAAATGTCGTGTGAATACGATTGACCATCCATTACCACCTGTGACCACGATTTACCATCCATTACCACCTGTGGCCACGATTGATCATCCATTACCACCTGTGATCACGATTGACTATCCATTACCACCTGTGACCATGTTTGACCCTCTATTTCTATCTGTTACCACGATTGACCATCCATTACCACCTATGACCATGTTTGACCCTGTATTCTACCTGTGACCAAATTTGACCCTCTATTTATATCTGTTACGACGATTGACCATCCATTACCACCTGTGACCACGATTGACTATCCATTACCACCTGTGACCATGTTTGACCCACTATTTCTATCTGTTACCACGATTTACCAGCCAGTACCACCTGTGACCACGATTGACAATCCATTACCACCTGTTACGTTCGACCCCCTATTTCTACCTGTGTCTACAATTGACCATTACCACTTCTGATTACAGTTGTCTATCTTGCTTGTGTCAATTAATGAACATCCTTTACGACTAATACACCACGTTCTATTGAATGCTTGTAAATACTCAACTTTATTTAAATCGTATCCGAATAAATTTTGAAGTATTCCGTTACAATATTTTTTTACGGTCATAACAAGTTTTTAAGAAATAATAATTTCTTTTAAAATGTTTAGATATTTGCAATAAGTGTTCTGCAGAGGCCTTTGTAATTTCTAATTTGTATTATTTTCTATTAATTAAAAATATTAAAGTTTACTTTTGTTTTTTGAGAAGATCCAATAATAGTATAAATATTTTAAATTTGAATTAGGTGTCTTATGAACACTCGTATGTAGTTTAGTAGTTAAATCAATACGATTTTTTCTCGTTTATTTTATTTGGGATATTGAATTATTTACATTATATCACGTTTGAGTAAACATTCAATGTTGCTACTTTTGTGAAAGTCTTTCAAATTATTCTTAACATTTCCTTATTTTAATATTATTAAAACTAAAGCAAAGTTTTAATATTACCGATTATCTAGCCAATGAAATTGTTGATATGATAATGATTTTAGGCAAGGCGTTACGTTGAACGCTATCCAGACAGAAGACACCCTGATGATAAGACAATTCGCAGTTTAACTGAAAGAGCTCGCGAAGGTCATCTTACTGGCCAACGCAGGAGTCATGAATACAACAAAATGATGCCCGAGTTATGACTGTTCTTGCAGCTGTTTATCTTGATTGTCATATTAGTCTTCGTCAAATTGAAAGACAAATTGGTATACCAAGAAGAACGGCTTTGAGAATCCTGAAAGCCCTTAAATTTCATGCGTACCATATAACTTTAGTTCAAGAATTACGACCAAATCATACCCAAATGCGTGTTGAATTTTGTCAATGGGCTTTACAAATGATACGCGAAGATCCTCGTTTTTTTATGTATGTTCTTTTTTCTGATGAGGCCAAATTTTATAGCGACGAACATCTTAATAGACACAATTGTCATTATTTGTCTGATGAAAATCCGCACTGGTACAGAACTGTAGACCATCAAAATCGTTGGAGTCTTATGGTATGGTGTGGGATTGTGAATGGTCATTTAATTGGTCCTTACTTTTTTCAAGATAATGTTGATAAACACAGCTATTTGGAGTTGCTAAGAGATCGGTTACCAGAACTTTTAGAAAATGTTGAGTTAGCGACACGACAAAGGATGTGGCTTCATCAAGATGGTGCTGCGCCGCATTTTGCATTGATTTTACGTGAGTTTTTGAATACTCATTACAATGGTAGATGGATCGGACGAGGAGGCCCAGTTGCTTTGCCTCCTTGTTCATCTGACATGACATCTCCAGATTTTTATTTATGAGGCTTTTTAAAGAATGTTGTATTTGAAGAACGGCCAACAACTAGAGAAGATATGCAAGAATGTGTTACCCGAGCTTGCGCAGCAATTCCTAGACAAACCTTGTTACGAACAGTACGACATTTCCAAAGGCCAGTAAATTTGTGCCTTCAAGTAAATGGCGGCCACTTTGAACATTTACTGCGAGGTTAACAATCTTAATAGTTACAGTAGTGAGAGGCGAGGGGACTCACGCAAATCAAGCACCCCATCGTGAGAGGCAAAGGGACTCACGCTAATCAAGCACTCCATCGTGAGAGGCGAGGGGACTTACGCTAATCAAGCACCCCATCGTGAGAGGCGAGGGGACTCACGCTAATCAAGCACCCCATCGTGAGAGACGAGGGGACTCACGCTAATCAAGCACCCCATCATGAGAGGTGAGGGGACTCACGCTAATCAAGCACCCGAATGGAAACAGAACTTACAACGTCCACGTCGTTGTTTCTGGGTAGTGCTAAAAGTAAGGTAAGGTAAGCTCTTTTACTTGACCTTGGAAAGGTCAAGGGGTAAAAATTGTTAAATACCATTTGCAACGTAGAATTTCTCTCTCTGTCAGAATCCGGGATAAAAATTATAGGGTCCCATTTAAAAAAACCATCATAACCTTGAAATGACCTTGAAGAATTGCCTCGAGGTCAAGGTCAATGGTACAGAAAGTTGACCCCCCTCTTTCCTGAATCACATTTGTCTGAACTTATTTTCTGTTGACCGCTTTCCTTCTGAAATATTTGGGTGCGGAGATTAAAATGGCCAGCTTCTCCTTAGTTCGCACTAGAACGTCACACCATCCGATGCGAATGTGCTCACTGTTTTCTCTTCTGGCCAGCCGAAATTTCAGGGTTCGACCTTGAACTGACCTTTACAAGGTCTCACCATCAATAACAATAAAAATGGCAATTATGAAGTTAAACTACACAAGTTTTTACCATTCTGACCTTGAAATGACCTTCTGGAGGTCACGAAACAAAGTAAGGTTGTTGTGATTAATGTTTGAGGTAGATAGGTTATTTGCTTCGACCAGAAAGCCGTAATAATTCAGAGAAAAAGCATATTATCGTTTTTCAGACGTTTGACCTTGATTTTTGACCTCTCTAAGGTCACAAAACAAAATTTTCTCAAAAACATTTTCGATGTAGAATTTTCCGCTCTTTTCAATTCCGGGATACAAATTAGGGGTTTCCATTTAAAAAATCAAGTTGACCTTGAAATAACTTTGAAGATCAAGTTCAAGGTTAAGTTCAAGGTCACCAATGTTTGACCCCCTTTGCCCTTGTCAACTTTTGTCTCAACTTTTTTTCGATACCACGCTTAGGAACGGAGAAATTTAGGTGCGGAGATTAAAATGGCCCACCCTGTATATTCATTCTTGTATTTGAGCACAAGCACACTACTCTCCCGCACTCCTGAACATTTGTGATCGGATGTACTTGCCGTACAGTGTACAATACGTATGCGTATAACATATATCGATGTGTAATAGAAAATCTTATATCTTAGTCGATAAGTGTCACCTTTTAAAGATGTAATATTTTATCCACTTTTCTCTATCTGTAGCCCTTCTCAAGATTTATATAAATCAATTTTTTCATAAATGAATTAGTACATATAGTGTAATTCAATCACGTGGTAACGTTCTAATTACGTTTTGTTTTTGTAATGAAAACAAACATTTCAACGTTCCAGCGGCGTTATGATAACGTTCCTCTAACCTTTATGAGCGATTTTGTAGAAACACTGTTACTTGTTCACAAAACGTACCGCCAACCTACACATTAATTAATAATTCATTAAAAAAATAGGATTAAACGTAGCAGTTGTCATTTACATGGCAAAATTAATAATAATTTCAAATATTAGAGAAGCTATCGTTCGGTGATAATTATAAAAATAACAATTTATCGGTATACCTGAACCAATTAATTTTGAATTAATGGGTGAACACACATTCACCTCCTCTATGGTTGGAGAGCAAGGAGAATGGGCCACCCTTCAAAAAAATATGTAGGCGTTTCGTCCTCTGCTCCAGTGCGGACTCCTCAGTAAGGCACTGGAGCATTACCTTAGACGCCTGCCTCTAAGCTGGTATAGCGGCTTTATGTTAAATGAAGTCGTAATATCCGTAGAAGAGATGCCGACTTATGTCCGCAAGGCTTCCGTACAGGTCCGTAGAAAGTCTGTAACAGTCCTTGAGGATTTCGTAGAGTTAGTAAGAGTCCGTGAGGCTTTCGTAAGAGTCTGTAAAGAGTCCGTTAGAGTCCGTAAGAGTTCGTAGTGCTTCCGTAAGAGTTCGTATCGCTTCCGTAAGAATCCGTAATAATTCCGTAAGAGTACGTAGGTGTCCGCAAGGCTTCCTTAAGGATACGT
Organism: Gastracanthus pulcherrimus; assembly: GCA_949152435.1. Taxonomy (NCBI): domain Eukaryota; kingdom Metazoa; phylum Arthropoda; class Insecta; order Hymenoptera; family Pteromalidae; genus Gastracanthus; species Gastracanthus pulcherrimus. The sequence continues at coordinate 68,047,726 of OX424576.1, forward strand.
AAAAATTCCGTAATAGTCCTTAAGGCTACCGTAAGAGTTCGTATGGCTTTCGTAAGAGTTCGTAAAGCATCTATAAGAGTTCGTAATGCTTGCGTAAGAGTTCGCATTGCTTTCGTAAGTTTCCGTAAAGAGTCCGTAAGGCTTCCGTAAGAGTCCATAAATAGTCCGTAAAAGTCCATGAGACTGCCGTAAGAGTTCGTATGGCTTCCGTAAGAGTCCGTGATGTTTCCGTAAGAGTTCGTATGACTTCCATAAGAATTCGTAAAGAGTCCGTAAGACCTCGTATAGCTTTCGTAAGAGTCCGTAAGGAGTCTGTAATAGTCCGTAGAGCTTCCGTAAGAGTTCATAAGGCTTTCGTTAGGGTCCGTATAGAGGAGCCATACGAACTCTTACGGAAGCCTTACGAATTTTTACGGACTCTTACGAAAGCTTTACGAAAGCCTTACGGAAGCTTAACGGTCTCATACCGAAGCCATACGAACTCTTCCGGACTCTTTACGGACTCTTGCGGGAACCATACGTTTTCTTACGGACTCTTTATGGACTCTTACGAAAGCTTTGCGGACTCTTATGGAAGCCATGCGAACACCTACGGACTCTTTATGTACTTTTACAGAAACTTTATGGACTCTTACGGAATCTTAACGGTCTCATGCGTAAGCAATATGAACTCTTGCGGAAGCGTTGTGAACTCTTCCTGACTCTGTACGGAAGCCATACGAGCCTTTACGAAGGGTTTACGGATTTTTTCGGAAGCTTATCGGTTTCATACAGAAGCCATAAGAACTCCTACTGAAGCTTTGCGGACACTTACGGACTGTTTACGGACTCTTACGGAAGCTTTCCGGAGTCTTATGGAAGCCATAGAACTCTTACGGAAGCCTTACGGATTCTTATGGACTCTTGACGGACTCTTACGAAAGCCATACGAACTCTTACGGAAGCCTTACGGATTCTTCCGAACTCTTTACGGACTCGTGCGGAAGTTTTTCGGACTATTACGGAAGCCTTAAGGACTCTTACGGAAGTCATAAGAACTCTTACCGATGCCTTACGGACTCTTACAGACTCTTTACGGGCTCTTACGAAAGCCATATGAACTCTTACGAATGTCTTACAGATTCTTCCGGACTCTTTACGGACTCTTATGAAAGCTTTACGGGCACTTACAGGAGCCATGCGAGCTCTTACAGATTCTTGACGGACTCATACGGAAGCTTTACGGACTCTTACGAAAGCCATACGAACTCTTTCGGAGGTCTCGCGGACTCTTACGACTCTTTACGGACTCTTACGAAAGCTTTACGAACTCTTACGGATTCTTGAAGGACTCATACAGAAGCTTTACAAACTCTTACTGCAGTTGGATTTTCTCTAATTGAAGCCAGACGGTCTCTTATAGAAGCTTTACGAGCTCCTACGGACTCTTACGCACTCTTTCGAGAGCCATACAAGCTCTTACGGACTCTTTATGTACTCTTACGAAAGCTTTACGGACTCTTACGGAAGCTTACCGATCTCATTCGGAAGCCATGCGAACTCTTACGGTAGCCCTGTGGACTCTTTCGGACTCTTTACAGAAGCCATACGATCTCTTACGATTGCTTCACGTTCTCTTACGGAAGCTTAACGGTCTCATACGGAAGCCACATGAACTCTTCCTGACTCTTTCCGGACTCTTGCGGGAGTCATACATTCTCTTACGGACTTTTTACGAACACTTACGAAAGATTTACGGACTATTATGGAAGCCATACGAGTACCTACGGACTCTTCATGTATTTTTACGGAAGCTTTATGGACTCTTACGGAATCTTAACGGTCTCATACGTAAGTAATGTCCACTTTGGCCGGAAAATAAAATAATCAAACATAACAAAATAAACTAAAAAAATTTTTTGTACACTATAAGATGTCATTAAAGACATATAAAAAAATTGGAACGATTTCTTTTTATTATCTTGTAAAAAAAATGCACAAAAATAGTTAAAATTTAGGCGTTTACACAGACCTAACCACTTAAGCTTCGCATACCAGTCTCGAGTTTCGTGGGGTAACAACGTGTCATTTATTCGAATTGTCGAACAAACTAACATTCTATAGAGTCAATCAAGTTGTCGGAACATATCTCCGGTATACAATCTTATTTCCTACATATAAACTAACTGAAAACTAATACTACAACTATTTAAGTACTTAAAACTAATATAATAATTTTGTACAAATAACTTTTAAATTTTTCAAAAATTAGTAACTTGTATATATTTACTCATACAATAACAAATATAAAAATATATCAACATATCGTCCTATAATAATTTATAGAATTCAGTTGATTTCACCATACCTTATAATATTACTACTTTAACTTTCATACATTAGCACTTATGCATTTCTTTAATTTGTTTCTTATTGTACTCTTCTTAGTACATAAAATCTTGAGATCTCTTGGTAAATTATTAAATATTGTAATAGCAATAATATTATAGTCTTTATTACTAATAGTTTTATTAAATTTGGGTAGCTGAATGCTTTTATTTTTAAGGTAATTATAAAGTAAAGATTCAAAAGAAATAATTGTTCTATGTTCATAGGATAGCTATTTATCCAGAATATGATTTTGCTTATTATTTTCAGTAATCTAATTTGTAGTGATCAAATTAATTGTAAGGGTGATAATTTCAACGATTACACGGCTTCCTACATAGGCCTTAGTAAACCTAAATTCACAAAACGTTACATCTATGTATAGTTTTTCCACTCGCGGAACCCATACACATCAAGTGGTTGAATCTTTCCTGATGTTCCTGTTGGTATTTATTTTATGTTAACAATTTTATTTTCTGGCATTGTTTCCTCTATAACGTTATCACAGTGTCCAGTCCAAGAATCGAGTAATAATACAGACTGACGACCTACATTTGGATAAAATATTTTTGCTAACCAAACTTTAAAGAGATCTGTAATTATAAAATTTATTCATCAACTCATTTTCTATATTATTGTATAAAAATAACTTGTAGTTAGTTTGCCAGATGTGGATGTTTCCACATACACGTTGTCTGGTCTAAATAAACTAGCTTCTACAATAGGACCAAATTGATCACTTTGCTCCTTTAACACTATAAGAAGTGGTGATAGTAGTTGTCCAATAGCTGATGTAAGTAGTTATATGGTGTAACTGTGCGTTGTCGATGAAACTTACTGTACCAAGCATTGCACTTGTTTTTCTCCTTCAACTACTAATGTTCTTCTAGAATGCATTTCTAATTGGAATCCACTCTGATCTAAATTGGACAAATATTGCATTTCAATTGTTGGTGTGCACAACTTAACGTCAGCCACAAATGCATCTGCTTAAGTTTGAAGCTCTGAATCACTTTCCAATGTTTTCCTAGTGATAAACTTATTTACTTTTCTAGACACTATTCTACGAGCCTTTTAAACTTTAATAACCAATTTTTAGAAGCCTTGAATCTTCAATCTTCAGAGCCAATTTCTTTTTGAACTTGTTACGCCCATCTACGTATATCACGATCATGAATTATTAAACCACTTTCAACAGCAGCTTTAAAATGATCTAGTGTATATTGACAAATTCGTGGAATTTGTTCTCTATAAGTTTCACCTTTATTAATCGCATGAGTCCAACGTTTTAACTGACTGATAGATGAGACTTTTCTGAATCTTTTTTGTACACTTTCAATAACCAAGTTTTTCTTTTTGCCGCTTCTCCAAAATTCTACGGTTTTTTGTTTGTGTTCGAAACTAATTTCTTCATTATCTTCTGTACACTGATTTGTCGGTGCTACAACAGGATCAGGAAAGTGATGTATTTCATCCTCGACTATCTTAGCATCATAGTCTTTATATTCTTCATGAAAATCCAACGACTCTTCAATAATCATGTCTACATCATTAAAGTCATTTGTAGCATATATTAATATCCGTTTAATTTTTTCTGACAACTGAATTCCTTTATAATTCATCATGCTGTTTGGTATTTGAAAGGTTTGAAAATACCGGGTACCGTTTATCACATTACCTCAGAGTAGTGCCATTCTAGTATCGCCTCGACAACCGCTGCTGCCTTCAGCTGAAACAAATTTAAAAATTCATAATTTTTAATCCCCCGAGGGGACGTTAGATCTAACCCGTCTCGTTTATACGCGTATGTATAGGTACACAGCGCGAGTATAAGCGATCGCGCTTACGGCAGCAGAAGCAACGTGTCGGGCGATTGATGCCGGGAGGGTTACATATATATATATATATATATATATATATATATATATATGTATATATATGTATATGTATATATATATATATATATATATATATATATATATATATATATATATATATATATATATATATACCTGGTTGATATGATGGCATATATATATATATATATATATATATATATATATATATATATATATACCTCGTTGATATGATGGCATATATATATATATATATGCCATCATATCAACCAGGTATTGATTAAATAGGTTTCTAAAATGGTGAAGATAGTTATCTTCAACCTCTCCTCTAATCATAAGTCTATATGCATAAAACTGCATACAGGAAACTGTTTTGAAACGATTAGAATTGTTTTGTTGCGGAATGGTTACATAGTATCCATCCTCTCCTCTTATGAACAGAAGAGGATACTGAAGAGAATCATAGGCTCTATGAATTTCAGAAACTCGCTGCAGATCTCCACTTCGACTCTGCAAAACAATGTCTCTTGGACCTTTATCTTCATCGACCAGCAATACTGCAACTTATATATATATATATATATATATATATATATATATATATATATATATACAATTCTAATCGTTTCAAAACAGTTTCCTGTATGCAGTTTTATGCATATAGACTTATGATTAGAGGAGAGGTTGAAGATAACTATCTTCACCATTTTAGAAACCTATTTAATCAATACCTGGTTGATATGATGGCAAAAATGATATCGGAACGATTAAGCTACATCCGACATAACCAAACGAAGTTACGTGCTGACGAGTACATTCACTTGCGAGATGCATTAAATCAAGATGCTGATGTGAACCCCAGAAACATTGGACAATCCATTATTCTTCCCTCTTCTTTTACAGGAGGGCCTCGGTTCATGCATGAAAAAACTCAGGATGCCATGGTGTACGTACGCAATTTTGGACGTCCTGATTTGTTCGTGACTTTCACATGCAACCCCGACTGGCCTGAGATAAAGAAAGAATTATTCGTAGGACAGGTTTCTTCACATAGGCACGATATTACATCGCGAGTTTTTATTTGAAATTGAAAAAACTAATGAATCTCTTGACAAAGAAAAATATTTTCGGCATCGTTGAATGTCACATGTATTCTGTTGAGTGGCAAAAACGAGACTTGCCGCATGCTCATATACTTTTATGGTTGCGTTCTAAAATTCAATCAGATGAAATTGACAAAATAATTTCTGCTGAATTACCAGATAAACAGTCTGATCCTCAGTTCTACGACATCGTATGTAAAAATATGATTCATGGTCCCTGTGGTGCGCTTAATCCAACATCACCTTGTATGGTCAATGGGAGATGTTCAAAAAGATATCCACGACAATTCATCACAGAAACACAAACTGGAGATGATGGATACCCAACTTATCGAAGGAGATCTCCCGAAAATGGAGGAGCCGCTGCTATTTTGACATCGCGTAATACCACCTTCGAAGTAGATAACCATTGGGTGGTTCCATATTGCTCTATGTTATCACGGTGTTTTTTTGCTCATATAAATATAGAGTACTACCATTCCGTGCAAGCTATTTCAAATGACCAAAATATTTCAAATGATCCACTCGATGATGTATACAGACATACGTATGATGCAAATGAACTGCAGAATTTCGTTGATGCTAACTTGCCAAGGTAGTACCTGATCAGAGAGTAACATTCTATATTGTTATTAAAAGCGTCAGTGATAACAAGGGTAATATTTTTTTTCTAGGTGCACCTGGTGGAACTGGCAAAACTTTCCTGATGAATTTGATTCTGGCTAAGGTTAGATCAACAGGAGGTATGGCCTTAGCAGTGGCATCGTCAGGTATAGCTGCTACTCTTCTCACAGGAGGCAGAACTGCACATTCAACTTTCAAGCTGCCACTAAATGTAACTTGAGACACTATGAGTCACAAAGCTCATATCGAAGCTATTGATCGGACTCTAAAGGACTTGCGATCAAGTGGAAAATTAATGGGAGGTGTAACATTTGTGTTTTCCGGAAATTTTCGGCAGACTCTGCCAGTTATTCCGAAAGGGACAAGAGCGGATATCGTGAGGGCATGTTTGAAATCATCAAGAATATGGAATGATGTTACAACCTTACATGTAAGAACAAACATGAGGGCACATCTTGGTAGTGGTAACTCTGAATTCCCTATTCATATTTTGAAAATTGGGAATGGGGAGATAGCTAATGATGATAATTATATACCAATTGATGATAAGGTTGATAAGATTGTCCATACAATAGAAGATATGACTTCTAATGTTTATCCTGATATTCAAAATTTACATCAAAAGCCTTACGTTTGGCTATGTGAAAGAGCAATAATTTCTCCAAGAAATATAACTGCGCAGGAAATCAATGATAACGTGTTGAAGAAATTTGATGGTGAAACTCGAGAATATAGGGCGATTGATACAGTGGTTAATACAGAAGATGCTGTCCATTACCCTCAAGAATTGTTGAACTCTCTCACTCCAGCTGGATTCCCGCCATATAACTTGGCATTGAAAGTTGGTGCTTCAATTATGTTGTTGCGAAATCTGAACCCGCCAATACTTTGTAATGGAACTAGATTACAAATAAAAGTCATGCGTAATCATATTATCGAAGCTACTATTCTCACTGGGCCAGCAGCAGGAGAAATAGCGTTTATTCCTCGAATCCCCATGATACCGACGGATTTACCATTTCAATTCAAGCGTTTACAGTTTCCTATAAAGGTATCATTCGCAATAACTATAAATAAATCACAAGGGCAAACTTTTAAATACGTTGGAGTAGATTTGCGTTCAGAATGTTTTTCACACGGTCAACTGTACGTAGCCCTTTCGCGCACCGGAAATCCTGATAATCAATTTATTTTAGTTCCAAACAGTAACATAACGAGAAACGTTATCTACCCTGAAATATTTTGAGAATCTGGACCTTTTTGAAGACTACTAGAAATTTCCGGGGTGAAACCGAAACGGGAAATATTCTTACAATATATTATGATTTCTATACACTATTCTCGCGGGCGAAGCCGCGACGGGGGACGCTAGTATATATATATAGGTCAATCCATGCCAAAACGCACACGGCTCTGCCCAAAAATGGTAAAGACTTAGAAAAACATGGATAGGGTCAAAATTTAGGGTTTTTTTTTATGTAGAATCAATAGCTATGTGGCGCTTTTCAAAATTTTCAAAATGGCGGTCCCAAAAACCCGATTTTCTGACCAGTTTTCCGAAGATTTTCCGATTAATCGTTCATAAAAATATAGATAAAAGACGAAAATTGTGAGTAAAGGTCATTGTATATGTTTTCGGGTACGCTGAATCCGAACCCGCTGACCGTTTAACCTTATCACTGCAGGATTTGCTCTAACCTCAAAAAATACCTCAAAAACGCTTAAACAGGAATGATTATGGCTAGATAAAGGTTCGTGACGATGCATTTGTTCATTTCAAAGGTCGCGTATTTCAAATCCAAGGTCCGTTCAGCTCGTTAAGTTTTGCTTTCGTTGTTCAAAAAGCAGCTCAAGCATTTCACTATAATAATAATCAAGCCACAGTATATACTGTAGTTTATTATTATCGATATGAAGATGAATTAAAACATGGAAATATAATCGTGATTTCTGAATCAAATACTCATGACTCTGCAGCGGTGTATGTGTATAATTCGATGATAATTGATTACCTAAAGAAACAACACAAAGTTACAAAGATTATCTACTTTTCTGATGGAGCAAAACAACATTTTAAAAATCGATTTAATATCCAAAATTTATGTAATCATGAAAATGATTTTGGTATCAAAGCAGAATGGCATTTTTGCGCGACGGCTCACGGATAGGCTCACATGATGGCTTTGGTGCAACTCTTAAAATAGGAGCTAGGAACGCAAGCCTCCAAGCATCAGCAATCAACAGCATTTTAACAGCTAAGCAGCTTTATGAGTGGGCATGCCATTCAATAAATAATACAAAGTTCTTTTATTATTCAAAAGTAACACATAGCAACACTCGAAGAAGATTAAAAAGACGATTTGACGAGGCTCCTTCTGTCCCACAAATTTCAAGCAGTCACTGTTTTATTCCATTACGAAACAAGAGTATTATTATCAGAAAATTTTCAAGTGATAAAAACGAAGTTGTAGAGATTTAAAGTATAACAGTCCATTTCTTGCCATGAACCTGCCCATTTGAGCGTTTGTCAGGTATTTTTTGAGGTTAAAAACAAATTTTTAGCTGATGGAACTAAACGGACTTCGGATATGAAAGCAGTGACCCCAAAAACGTATAAATATATGGTCACGATTCTTCATCTGGCCGTCATCATGCCCGCTGAGCATTTTTGAAGTACTTTTTGAGGTTAGCGACATATTTTGGGCTTGTCGGGATAACGGACCTTAGACTTAAAATCAGCGATCTCGAAAACGTATAAATTTATGGTCACGATCCTTAATTTGGCCGTAATCATGCCTATTTGAGCGTTTTTGAAAAATATTTTGAGGCTAGGGGCAAATTTTGGACTGAACGAGCTGAACGGACTTTGGATTTGAAATACGCGACCCTTGAAACGAACAAATGCATCGTCACGAACCTTTATCTAGCCATAATCATGCCTGTTTGAGTGTTTTTGAGGTATTCTTTGAGGTTAGAGCAAATCCTGGAGTGATAACGTTAAACGGTCAGCGGATTCGGATTCAGCGTACCCGAAAGCATATAAAATGACCTTTACTCACAATTTTCGTCTTTTATCTATATTTTTATGAACGATTAATCGGAAAATTTTCGGAAAACTGGTCAGAAAATCGAGTTTTTGGGACCGCCATTTTGAAAATTTTGAAAAGCGCCACATAGCTATTGATTCTACATAAAAAATCCTAAATTTTGACCCTATACAAATTTTTCTAAGTCTTTACCATTTTTGGGCAGAACCGTGTGCGTTTTGGCATGGATTGACCCATATATATATGTACAAATGCAGATATGCCTACACGTATTATTATAAGTTATATATCTATAAAGGAGGCGGGAGTGACATGGGATGTCACACGAGTAACTAAAGAGTGTACTTAATCTTATCAATATTTTTAAAAAATATGTAAAATTAGGTATACAGGGGTTTCTGGGGTCGCTGATTAGGAATCAAATGTCAGAATTTCAAAAAATAAAATGGCGGATCAAGTTTCTATAGTGTTTACTCAATTTTAGGCAGATTCAAAAAATTTGTAAAATTGCGTATACAGGAATATTTGGGGTCGCTGATTATGATTCAAATGTCAGAATTTCAAGAAACAAAATGGCGGTACAAATACATCTAGTGTCTACTCAATTTTATGCATATATCGATAAAAATTGTCAAAATTTGGTATACGGGGGTTTTGAGATGGCTAATTACGAATTAAATATCAGAATTTCATGAAAAAGGACGGATCGAGCCACACTTCACTGTTTAATTTATTTTATGTATAATTCTGTAAAAATTGGTAAAATTTGGGATACGTGAGTTTTTTGGATCGCTGATTACGAGTCAAATGTGAGAATTTCAGCAAACAAAATGACGGTAGAAGTAATAAAGTATCTATTCAATGTTATGCATATTTTGATAAAAATTGGTAAAATATGGTATACAGGGGTTTTTGGGATCGTCTATTACGAATCAAATGTCAAAATGTCGAAGAACTAAATGACGGTAGAAGTAACTATAGTGTTTGCTTAGTTTTATGCATATCATGGAAAAATTTGTAATATTGGGTATACGGGGATTTTTGAAGTCGCTGTTTACGAATTAAATGTCAGAATTTCAGAAAACATAATGGCGGAGCAACCAACTATTGCGTCTACTCAATTTTATACATGTTTTGAAAAAAAAATTTAAATTGGGTATACAGGGATTTTTTGGGTCGTTAATTGCAAATTAAATATCAGAATTTCAAAAAACAAAACGGCGGAGCAAGTAACTATAATGCTTACTCAATTTTGTGCATATTTTGATAACAATTGTTAAAATTTGGTATACGGAGGTTTTTGGAATTGCTGATTATGAATTAAATATTGGAATTTCAAGAAAAAAGGACGGATCAAGCAACACTACAATGTTTAATTTATTTTATGCATAATTCTATACAATTTGGTAAAATTTGGTATTCGGAGGTTTTTGGGGTCGCTGATTACGAGTCAAATGTCAGAATTTCAAAAAACAGAATGGCTGTGGAAGTAACCATAGTTTCTACACACTTTTATGAATATTTAGAAAAAAATTGTAAAATTGGGTATACAGGGATTGTTGGGGTCACTAATTAGGGATCGAATGTCAGAACTAAAAATCTGTTTAAAAAATTGCAAAATCGTAATTTTTAGCAAATTTTCTGACGTTTTCATAAAAAATGGTTTCAAAACCTTTCAAAGCACCTTCCAATTAATTAAACTAATTTTAAAACTTATGATCCTGAAAAGTGTTGTTTTGATCACCCGAAACATTACACCAAAAATCATGAATATATCTTTTTTCAGTACAAAAGTGACTGCCAAAGTTGTAAAATAACAGCAGTGAAATATTTATATAAAAAAATCAACTAACATGAAATATTGTTAATCAAGTTATTAAAATGCAGATTTTCATAATAAAGTCATATTTACCTTTAATCAACCTTAAATATATGAGCTTAAAAGAATGTGAAAAAATTCATGACTATTTTACATACCAAAAGGCACATTTTTGCCGAATTAAGAAATTTTTTGTTTCGATTTCCCAGAGAATGATATATATATATATATATATATATATATAAAATCTAAAAAAATAAACAAATTTTAATTCGGCAAAAATGTGCCTTTTGGTATGAAAAATCGCTATATGCTTATATTTAGCCTGGGTCATCTTCAAACCTAAGGGATTCAAAAAATCTGAAAAAATTCACATACATTCTAGATACCAAAAAGAACATTTCTACCGAAGATATAAAAATTTTTTTTTCATCTCTATTTCCCAGAGAATGAGTCATATATATATATATATATATATATATATATATATATATATATATATATATATATATATTTAACAGGAGGATTTTCTAGTAGGTCGAATGTTAATATTATTGTATTAACAATATAGGCAGCGCGCGTCTCTGTAGCACGCTGCTCGACCTTTAGCTTACCTGCTAAAATGCAAGTATAATTCGCTTCAGCCGCGCGTACCTTTTGTACGGCGGCTACGTGTAGCCGGCTAGCTCCAGCTCAGCCTCAGGTTCGTTCCTGCGAAACCAGGGGGTAAGGATAGGGACAGCGCGACCGGCAGTGAGGTCGTATAAATAACTGGAGAGAGGATTCACTGTTTAATAAAGCCCGTATATTCTATTATTGAGATTATACAAATGGGGCGCGCGCGAACCCCGAGTCTCTCGGGCGTCGCGCTAAGAAGATCGAGACGAGCTCGTGAACGCGGTCGCGCGTACAAGGAGCCGAAGGAAAGGCCTCGTGCAGCGGCTTCCTCAGACGTAATTTGTCGCTGTACAATAATTAAAACTTACTTGTTGCGCTAGCGAGCGCCGG